>OY813002.1:33171248-33423748 GCA_963681545.1 Germaria angustata
TGATGTTTCCTAATGGTGTACCTATAGTGTGTCTTGAATAGACATCACGATTGCGTAACATCGGATTTTTGGATGGAGTAATTCTTGTTGGACCTACTGAATGACGTATTGGTGTGGCCTTGAGATTTTCCAAATTGCGAGCACATTGGCTTAGAAAAGGCGCCTCGATTTCTGTAGTTGGACATTCTTCGACCAAAACAAACTCATCCTCTTCGTCATAGTAGTCATCATCATTCATCCCAACTCCATATAACGGTGTATCACTTATGGGTATATTGTACCCGGAAGATGATATATAACTTAGTGACGTTTTACTTAATTGCTGGAGGCTAGGAGTGTTTCTTTGCAGGTAATTTGGGATAAAGTTTAGGTGGCTTTTCTGGAGTCATCGTTTTAGCTCTGGTTCTACACGGTCAGATGAAACATCTGAGTATTGGTTTGGAGACATGCATTGTCTCCCGACGGCTAGTTTTTGTAGTTGCTGGTTTACCCGACATTACCGCCTCTAAACGAATCGGTAACAGGTAAATTGGGCATACCAAATTCAATCTGTTAATTTCTTTCTTGAGCAGTCTCTACTAAAATATGCAAGGGTCCTTTTGGTGTTAATACGGATACTAAATCTAAAAAAGAAATAAAATATGCATTTAAGTTAGCAAAGAAAATAATAATAATAATAATAAGTACCCAATAGAGATTTCAGCTAAAACAGCCCAGTCAGTCCATTCTGGCAAATATTTTATAAAGACCAAAGTCATTATAGTATAAGCCTGCTGCAACTTTAAGGGACAATGCCAACGTATGGCTATCATTTCCATAACTTCAAAATTCCACAATATTAATAATGTGGTAGGATAATCCATAGCCAAAGCAAGAAGAAAGCAAGGAACATTGTACCCGGAAGATGATATATATCTTTTACGTACATCGGTTGATGATAAGTAGTTGGGTTTGTTTTAACTACGGGAATCCAATGAACTGTAACGTGTATTGGAACAAAGAGTTGCAGTTAAGGGTGCATGAGTAGTAACGTTTTTATCCAATGCTGGCACATAGCTAAATTTAGGATTGCTTTAGGTTTTCGTAACTCCTCTTCTACAATTTCATCAATCAAATGAACAGCATATGTAAATCTTATTAACTGGAGTAGTTTCCTGCACGTAAGAAGTTGTAACAACGCCCGATTTACTTAATTGCTGGGGCTTAGAAGAGGGTTCATTTGCCGGTAATTTGGGATAGTTTAGGTGGCTTTTCTGAAGACATCGTTTTAGCTCTAGATGGCTCTGGTTCTACACGGTCAGGTGAAACATCTGAGTATTCTGGTTCGCTAACTGTGATGGTGCTAACGACACGTCTTTCTGGTATAACTATGGTACGCCGTGAAGGCCGATTAATGTTCGTAGCTCGTACCGTGGTTACGGTATTACTATTAAGTTATTTCGGGCGATGACGACGCCTTCGATGGTTGGGAAACATGCATTGTCTCCAGACAGCTGGTTTTTGTAGGTGTTGCAGTTGCTAGTTTACCCGACATTACCGTCTCTAAACGCGGTAAGAATTTTTCGACTCGAATCGGTAACAGGTAAATTGGGCATACCAAATTCAATGCACTTTTGTCTCAGTTCCTGTTGCTGAGGGCTTATAATTCCGCCATGTTAATTTTTCTAAGCTTCTATTAATATAAAATGCTGCAGAAGCTTTAAAAACAAAATTTTCACACGAAAGAGAACTTTAAGAACATAAATTCACGTCACAGAGTTGTATGTTAGCGTGGTTTGCCGCCATGATGAATAAAGTTTATTGTGATGCCATATTAAATTTAAGTAGTAACTCATTTCGGAACAGTGGAAATTGTAACATACACTGTGAATATTTTTATTAAAAGTGCAATTTTATTCCAATTAATTTATTTAACTTGTTTACGCATGCAAATATATTTATTAAGATTATTCTAGGTGAAAAAGAACTTTTTTTAACATTATATTAAAGAAACTTAGTTGTTTTAGTTAGATTAATTTTTCTCCATTAATTTTGGTTGCAAATAGTCGTATTCTACCCTTTTTCAATACTTTTTACAAAAAAAGTATTTAGTACTGAAGTCCTATAAAATGCAACTCTACAAGCGGTATGTTACAAAAAGTATGTTTTCTTCACATCGATATGGATAAAAGTCGAAGATTTTTGGTCAGACCCAAAAAATCAACTCTTAATTAAAACAAAACATACCAAAAAATCAACTGATAGTTGTCAAAGTACTCAACGTACGCCAAAAGTTAAAAGTTGCCCAACTTTCATCCGTTGCGTTGAAAGAGACGTACTGTATGTAACCAAGCTCATAACAAAACCTGTATTTTAACTTAGCTGTCAGTTGAAAAAGTCGAAGGATGACGGATGACGGATTCTATGTGCCCCAGCCTTTAATGAGGTCTATGTAACATCCTCGGTTACTGGTAATATGTCAAATGCATAATGCAGTTCGACGAGCTTAAAGGCTGGGGCACATAGAATCCGTCATCCGTCATCCTTCGACTTTTTCAACTGACAGCTTTTGGAGACCGACAGATCTGAAGACCATTTGTCACCAACAGACCTTCTACTATTGAATGACCCCGGTCTGCTCTACGAAAGTACAAACCTCCTATTTGATAATAGAATTTAAATTGTTTTGTGGAAAAAATAACAATGTCCTCGCTTTTTCCATTTTTTAGATAATATAAAACGGATATGAACTATAAAAACCATATATTAATAAAATGTAATATTATAGGAAAATACTTAGTAAGGAAATATTAGGCTTAACAATAATTGAATTGAATTGCTTTCACACATTATTTGACTAAAGAATAATGATAACTTGGTTAGCGCCAATGAAATTTTAGCATATACTCAGCTAAGGCTACAAAAAACAATAAATTTTTTGCATAATTATGTACATATATATGTATATCTTAATATGAATCTACTTTTCAGTTAGAAAATTTTTAAGGGCAGATCAAACAAACTGTGAGAGGATTTTTCTCCATATCACGCTTTACGCTTAAAACTGCGCATGATAATTTAACCTCCTTTCTATGCTCAATAAGATTCCGGATTTGATCTGGTGTCCATAGTATCAAATTTTTAGTTGGATTACCGAAGCAACTTTTGGTGGATTCAAGAAAGGCATTTCCTACTTGTTCTTAGTACGTCTCGAGATTTGACAGTTATTTTTAAGTGGTTGAGTTTTTAATTTCAGGGAGTTTGAGAAATGGGGTAGTGTTTCTCTGTTAAATCTTACTATTCTTATTAGGTTAGGTTAGGTTAGGTTGATTGGAGGGGTGTGATAGCCCATGTCATACGACATACACTTAAGCCAGTGAAGGTTTGTTGTGCGCTCCCTTTATTTATCAAACACAAACTGGCAGAGTTCTGCGGCAGGATTCGAACCTTGGACCTTCGCACTACGAGTCTAGTACACTACCTACTAGTCTACGAAGGTCAGTTACTATTCTTATTAAATCTTACTATTCTCTTCGCGCACAACTTTAGTTGTAGCACTCTCATTACAAGGTGATGGTCGCTACCAATGTCAGCTCCTCTTTTATGTACATATGTACATACATAGGTACATATGTATGTATTTCTCACATTTTACTTATTGCAATATGGTCTATTTTGTTTTCTGTAACCTTGTCGTTTGAAACCCAGGTAATTTTATGCACTTATGAAGGAATAAATAGCCACAAAAATTAAACAAATTCTAGTATAAAATATTTATACTTCATTATCATTTTTTGTGCATATATACATATATATATATATGTACGTATGTATTCAAATCTATATATGTAGATGTGCTCAAACTACTTATATTTTATACTTATGTACTATACCAAGGCGAATTGAAGACTAGGTGGCCTTATAATTATACAACAACTTTACCAGGCTGTCAAAAACATGTGACTACAACACAAAACAAAATTACTTAAAATCAATTTTTCAATAAACGTTTCGGGAGAAAATACAATAGAATGTATAATAATTATTATATTTTTGCTAAAAACGGTATATCGAAGAGTGCAATAGTAATGATCGGCCACTAAGTGTAGAGGATGAGCAAATAATCTTAAATGCAGATGCAAATAAGAAATTAACGTGTTTTTAATTCGCCTTGTACTATATATAAATAGTCAAAACTTTATACTGCCAAAGAAGATGTCGTTTGGTACAGAAAATACATGAAAATTTTCATCCACAGAAAAATATATTGCACCACAGTACTTGACACTCAAGGCCCTTTAAAGGGCCTTGGTTGTACTAGTTGCGTCTTTAGTCAGCTGTTCTGTGTTATTTTAATATTTATATTTTGCTGGTGCAATATCCAAACCACAGAATACAAACTTACTTACATACAAATATAAAAATTTTATTCCCTATTTTCATAAAATTTTGCTTTAAGAAGTTGTTTGCAAATAAATACAAGATATAATGACATTGGACCCAGATAGAACCGACGACAAAATATTAACTACGATACAGCAGGAGTACAAAATTTTGGCTGAATAGTAAGTTTCGTATTTTATATACATACATAAGTACATACATACATAAGTAATTATTTAATATAAAACATTTACAGCAAAATGGTTGAATCAGAAAAGATTGGAGGCATGTATGTTATACCATCGTTTGCTAATTCTTTGCGTGAGTAATATACATATGTACATACATATATTGTTTAAATTGCTTTTAAAGTTAGGATAAGTGCTCCGATTTTGTGCAAGTTGCCTACATTTGATATGCACACACGTATCCATACATACACAACTGTGCATGTATTATTACATTTTCTGAAACTGCGGGTTGTATATGTATATGTATGTATGTAAGTAAGTAAGGAAGTTACAATTTTGTAAAAATGTTACAATTGGCAATTCTCAATTGCTATCATTGTAGAGAACTTTTAAATTTCTATATCCAGGACAAAAATGTAAGTTTGAACTTTAAAAGCATATAAAACATCCAATTTAGCCACTTAATTATGTACTTGTATACAATATATGTACATACTTACATACATACATATTTGTTATGTGAGGTATAAACATCTCGAAAAAACAAAACTGATTAAAAATCTGTGCTGGGTCCTTATTTTTAATGATCGTTCATACTTCTCTTAGTATATATATATATATATATATATATATATATATATATATATATATATGTGTGTGTGTATATATATATATATATATATATATATATATATATATATATATATATGTGTGTGTGTGTGTATATATATATATATATATATATATATATATATATATATGTATGTATATATATATATATATATATATATATATATATATATACATATATATATATATATATATAAAGTTCGGATAATGATTACATTGATGACAATGTAAAGACAATGCCGTTCTCTGTGAACTGTTTTCTCTATTTTTCTGATCAGACTTATGCCCTGCAATTCTAACTTTTAACTTATTCTTTGTTGTACCTATATATATCGAGAGCTTATATTCAAAACCCTCTATCTTCAATTTTTACGAAAATGGCTTTTTGATGGTAAAATATTCTGTAAAACCAGACTCATCTATGGTACCAATCAGGAATTAAAAAAAATTAAATTTGACATTTTATTGTCATTTGTTTTTTTCTCTATCTTACACACGTACTTTTTTTTGAAAACAAAACCCTCTATCTCTCCAATGAATTTACTATTTTTTTCAGGAAACTACTTGCAATTTTAATTCTATTAATTTAAATAAATAGTAGACAAAGAAAAAACCATTATTTGTCAAACGCCTTATCAAATTTCGCAGTTAAATATCAAAAAGTCGTTGAACAAAAATTTTTGGAAAAAGGTCATACACAAATGTAGTGTGATAGTGCCCATGCAAAAATTGAGATCAGATTGAAAAATCAATCAATTTACTTGCCACATGATTACATTCGGGTTACTAAACAGGCCAGAAAAACTGTTAAAGTCAAAAATAAAGTTATTAAAAAGCCATTTGATGCTGTATATTTAAATTATGATTTTTTTAAAAACTATACAGATGATAAGATTCTACGTTTTTCATCTATAAGACCAGGTCGTGTTAGAAATGATCATACAGTATCTGACTTAAGATCCCTGTTATATCTTTCAAATGGCAGTGTTAAATATAAAGTAAACTTTGATCAAAACCATGTTAATCTACCTAGTCGCATTAAACCATACTCTTTCCATATACATAGAACCAAAACCTTTATATTCTGCTCCACTTGCAATATCTTCAAACAAATGGAAAAATTTACAAGACTTGAAAACTGTGATTCCACAAGAATACCATTATTTCTATAATAATTTTAAAATTGATTGAAAAACTTAGAACATAAATTATTCCACAATATTCGAAATTTTTATCACTAATTAATATTCCATTATAATATATTGCGTAAAAATCTCTTACCATCTCTAAATAATAATGAAATTTCATATTTGAGCTATTTTTTGTTTTGATATTCTAAAAAAAAGTTATATCCTTAATGTACAAATATGTATAACAACTTGCTTATATTATTAAGATTTTTGGATTTGGTGGTTATTTTACTAATATATAAATATGTATATCAATAAGAACTTTGAATTCATTAATAAATATTTTATTTTACTATGCAAAACCCGCTATCTTTTTATACACGTTAAGTATTTTCAAATAAGAAAATCCTCTATCTTCCATAAAATGGCCGGTGATGCAAATATAAACAAATTGCTTGTCAAGTAATTAAATTAGTCAGTTTAAATAAATATCTTAGAATATACAATTTTCATTTTCTTCGAAATAACGAAAATAAACGGTTTTTTGCTCCCCTGAAAAACTACGTTTTTCAAGATAGAGGCTTTTGAATATAAGCTCTCGATATATACCTTATCGCAATTATTACTACTATTTCCATCGCATGGTATTTTGTATATAACATTAGACCTATCTCACTTATGTATTCTATCTTTTGTTCTACTAAATAATTTGTTTAATGTGTTATCTGTTTTATAAGCCATTCTATATTTTTCTTTATCATATATTCCTGATCTCTTTAGACGTTCTGATATACCTGGTATATAGATCATTCCTTTATAAGTTTTTTGTGCAATACTATTTGTTACTCTTTCTCTCCTATATTTATACTGATTAATTAGTTTATATATTAAACGCAATGGAAAATCATTATCAATGAGAATATTTTTAATCTTTTCTTTATTATTTTTATGAAATTGTATGTCACTTATCGAGAATACCTTTTCAATCAAATTTTTTGCTGTATTAATAATGATTCTCTTGCTATGTTTAGAAAAGTAATTAATAATTCTTCCTGATGCTGTCGGTTTTTGATACCAATCACATACTAATCTTCCATTATTTCTTATCACTAAAGTATCTAAATATGATAAATAGGCACTTGTTACACAGGAAGTAACACCTCATATTATCATTTTGTAGTTGTAAATATGTATGTATGTATGTTGGAGAACATTTATATAAAGTATATGTTACTCCTACATACATATTTATATATAAGTACATACATGTTTCTAAATAATTATTTTTTATTATTTATATGTATATGTTTTTCCAAAAAAACTATTTATTATTGTGTACATGTGTGTATATATTTTTTCATATATGACAAAAAATTTTCTTTCATTTTTTTGAAATGTTAATTTTTTAATTTTATTATTTATAAAAAGAGAATTGTCCTGAAAATGATTCTCAATGAGTATCGAAATATTGATTGTTATTTTTAAATTAATTAAAAAAATAAAATAAAAGACCTTAAGCTTAAAAATTAAAAAAAAAACGGATTATTATAAAAGAGGTCAAAAAATATAGATACATTATTTTCATATGATGTTGGTCCTGATAAAATTCCCAGTTGTATTTTAATAAACTGTGCTGAAGCCTTAGCTATTCCATTGACTCTGATGTTTAATTTATCAATTAAATATGGACATTTCCCCGATATTTGGAAAAATTCATTCATTGTTCCGTTGCACTATAGGAAATTTTACCCCATTTTTTGGCCAAAATGAATTACAGCCAAACGGCTGGACCAATTTAAATCATTTTTTGGGCATGACTTTTGGAAGACTATTAAGAGGGGGGAGGGACCCTTAATATTTTTCATACACTCAAAAAAATGATTTAACATTTTTGTAAATTTTTTTTTCGAGTGTACACTAACTTTCAAAAGATAAAAGTAGAAATGTATCTCACCAATTTAAAGAAGTAACAAAACAAAATTATATTTTCGAAAGGATTTTATTCAAAAATATCGTCAAATCGTCAACCACATTTAAAAAACATGGGTTCAAAATGCCACAACTCTCAATTTCTTCATCTTCGCTTTCGGAATTTTCTTCGTCTGTTTGACAATTCTCCACAAAATTTTGCTCTTCTGATCTCAGTAATTCTATCACTTCTGGTGGAAGGTTTAATTTCTTCTGGTGCTTGATGCGTTTATTCAATGAAAGGCTGGAAATATAAGGATCTGATGTGTCCAATGCTCGATTAGTAGCTCGCACGGCTACTTTTTCATGCATGAAGCAATTTGTCAGATTTATATATTTTGTGCCGCGATTCAGAGGCATCCTCACCAAAGCATCCAACTGAAAGCACAGTCGACTCAATAATTTGCCGCGAATGTACAAGAACCTTATGTACAGTAGCTGTCATTGGCAACCATGGACACCTCTGCATGAACATTGTGGCCGTTTGAAAACAAAAGTCTTCAAATTTACTCGAATCTAAAGGAAGCTGACATGATAAGCATATTAAAATGACTTTTAAATTAAAAATGAGTTCTTTGTCAATGCCTGTAATTTCAGAAAATTTTAAAAGTTCTTTGAACGCGCGCCGGGCCATGTTGCCGTCATTAGTACTTCCATAGCCATCAGTCTTAGGCTTATCAACGTGCAAACCAATTTCATCCCAAAAATAACTGTTGGATGTCAGCATTTCTTTTTGCAAATAATGCTTTGTCAGCTTCATTTCTTATTTGCCACTTTTTAATGTCAATTTTGTAACCTGCATTCACATTCTCTTATATTGTAATATTGCTCTTTTAAAATGTTGTTTTCTAAAAGAAAGGCTAGTGCTTTATCACCACAGAGCTTAGTTGGTATCGCTCTTAAAATTAGTTTTCGTATTTTCGCAGCTCTAGTTGGAGTACTGACAGTCTCTTTTAAAACCACTGCTAAATCTAACTGGTTACATTTACGAGCAGCCATAGATGCAGCAAGAACTAGGGGTTCAACTTCTTTATTTTAATCTTTAGAGATTTCTGCTGCAACTCGTCTTTTTGTTCTCTCAGATTTTTGGCAAAAAGTTAATTGCGGCCGTCCAGGCTTGGATTTAGTGAAGGCAGACTGCGTTTCTGGTTTTCTTATCGAAGTATATTTAAGCCAAACAGCATGTTGTTTTTCAAAAACTTTGAAACTCCTACAACTTTTATGCCATTTCATATTCATATTTGAACAAAATATTGTTGATTGCTTCTTTATATATTGATTAAAGTTTTCCGAACAATCACTCTCAGCAATGTATGAAGAGAAATGGACACAAATAGTGGCTCTTTTCCCATCTTCGTTGTATTTTTTTCGCCATATATTTAATAACTCTGAATTTGGCACGCAGTAGTCACCTGTAAAAATGCGTATCCGCAGCTGGAATATATGAAATTCGGAAGGTAATTGATTGTTCAAGAGAACTTTTATGGTTTTATGGCTATCATATGCTATCATTTTTTGTTAAGTCCAAATACATTTCCAATTCATAATTCCATAAGTTAATCACTTCAATTATTCCAATTTAATCGATCTAACAGATGACTTCACCAACATTTCACTGTGTATCACTAAAGTACTCACCTTCGACATTATTTTCCGTTTTTTAGTTTTTAAAAACTATAAATTTTTATTATGAAAACTTTTGTTATAATCTATCACACAATCCACTGCACTCAATCGTTATTTGATAACTAATTTCAAAATTGCAAGAAAAACATGTGATAAAGTAACAGTAAAGAAATTCTCTCGAAAAATGTAAACAGACATGGCTACTTTGTTATTTTTTTATATTAATACTACATTTACACCTACGCAAAATCTAATAGATTTCAGCTGAAATCTCGAAGAAAATCTCTGCCGTTTAGACCACTGCTTTTTGACGTATTATTGGATTTCATTTTCATAACAAACAGCTGACTAAAGATAAATAAAAAATTGTCTCCAAACTTTTATTTTATTTTGTTCAAAAAATGGAAGGGAAAAACAATATTTTAATATATTATACCTCTACATATAAAAAAATGCAAATGAAGCTGGTATTGCTACGTAAGAAAAAACAGAAGCATTTGTTACCGCAAATCTTTTGTTTCTATCGCGCTTTTTTTCCTTACAATTGTCAAAATTTTCTTATTCAGCGCTGTATATTTCAGTATAATACCAAAAAATACACAGTTGCATCATTCAGTATTTGAAGATTTTGTGAGATTTTGCTAAAATCTAGTTCGTAAGTAGATTTTGTTTTGTATGGGAAATCTGGTAGAAAAGAGCTAGATTTCCCTCAAAATCTCATAAGTACTAGATTTTGCGTAGGTGTAAATGTAGTATAAAGCAAAAAAAAAATACACTTTGCAAAAACTTTAATTTTGACTTTTGACCAAAAAGTGGGTAAAATTTCCTATAGTGCGTTGTTCAAATCTGGCAACAAATCTGAAATTGAAAATTACCGTGGAATCGCAAAGTTAAGTGTTATACCTAAATTGTTTGAAAAGCTTATCACCGAATCTATATGCTACCAAGTTACAAGTATCATATCCCCGTGTCAACATGGCTTTCAAAAAAGATGTTCTACAACCACAAATCTTCTTCACCTTACGATCACAATAAATCGTGGCTTTTTACAAAGGATGCCAACAGATGTCATCTATACAGATTTTAGAAAAGCATTTGACAAAGTTAATCATTTATGTACTTCTTATCAAGAAAGTTCGAATAATGGGATTTATTGAGCCAAGTATTAAATGGATATATTCGTACTTAACAAATAGATCACAAACAGTTCGTTTCAAAAATACATTTTCTAAAAGCATAACCGTACCTTCAGCTGTACCCCAAGGAAGCCATCTTGGGCCGCTACTATTTTCACTATTTATTAATGACTTGCCTACAGTAATAAAATTTTCATTTATTCTGATGTAAGCTGATGACGTAAAAAAATTTTTAAGTTATAATAAATATTTAGACCATAAACTTCTTCAAATGGACATGGATTCACTTTACAAGTGGTGCAACATAAACTTAATAGAGCTTAATTTGAATAAATGTAAACTAATGAGATTTGTAAGATCTGGTTAAATTACTGCAAACTATTTTATTGGTGCTCATCAATTGGATTTGGTCGACAGTTTTGTAGACTTAGGTATCTTACTAGACCCTAAGCTGAACTTCATCTCTCATATAACATTTACAATAAACAAGGCTAGAGGTACACTTGGCTATATTAAACGCTGGGCTAAAGAGTTTAACGACGCGTACATTGGAAAAGCATTATACATGTCACTGGTACGTCTGATTCTCGAATATGGATCAATAATATATATATATATATATATATATATATATATATATATATATATATATATATATATATATATATATATATATGTATATATATATATATATATATATATATATATATATATATATATATATATATATATATATATGTATATATATATATATATATATATATATATATATATATATATATATATATATGTATATATATATATATATATATATATATATATATATATATGTATATATATATATATATATATGTATATATATATATATATATATATATATATATATATATATATATATATATATATATATATATATATATATATATATATATTGGTTTGTATACACTTCAGATGATAATAAATAAGTATTTTAATAATGATACCAGAACAATTATTGTTGTGCACCAAGTAATTACAGTTAAATTCAATTCAGTGAATAAAGAAAATTACAAGATTTGCAATAAGATTTGTTAGATGAGGAAAACTCTAGGTTTAATGAATTTAAACGAAAAATTGTGTCATCAACGGAGGGGGCTAAAATTTTTACTAGATATAATACAGGCGCACACTGATTTTGAATTTAAATTAATTTTATAATTCTTTCTTTTCTTTTCTTTTTTTTGCTTACTTTTTTGTTTGTTTTTATTTCCTAATCTTACCCTAGATATAAGTTAGTTCTAAGTAAATTAACTAGTTTAAGAGATTAACTCTCATGCTATTAAAAGCCCCGGGAGCAAGGGCATTGTGCAGAAATATATACATACATGTAATTTAATTAAAAATTCTCAAACAATCTATTGTAAGCAAGTTGCTATGTAACTTTTTTTATGTTTTAAGATATTACGTTACAGTCTTATGTTTTCATCATTAACAATCTAATTTATACAACTTTAATGTAAAAAAGAGGCTCAATAAAAAAAATTACTAATTACTAATTTATAATTATTTAGAAAAGAATTAGTTTTGGCTTACACCGGTCAAAACGCTTACAATTTGTTAACTCATAAGTAAACTTTAAACATCATGGATTTTCTTTTAAGTGAAATGCATGTTTTGGAATCAATAAAAATATAATAGTGTACATCGGTTGTAACAAATTATCACCTATAATGATGTAGCATATAAATTATTATGGTTATAATGAATTTCGTTTATAACGAATTTTCGCTTAGAATTAACTCCTTTTAAAGTACCCAATACTAATACTTGACATTGTGATTTTTTTATTTTGCTTAAAAATAAGATATAAATATAATGTATTACAATGTTGCTCATTAGAAGAAGAGAATATTTACTACGGTAACAAAATTTCCTGGTTCGCTATAAACGTATAAGATATCATTTGTGTGATTATGCACTTATCCGAATTCGACTATACATGCGAACATGTTATATTATTATAGATACTATTATTTACCATAAATAAAATTCGTTTTTTTTTTTCTTTTTATAGTATGGTATGGAGTAGTATTTGTAAAACAAGGATTTTATGACGAAGGTGTATTTCGTTATAATATATTGCTGCCAGATAAATTTCCAGACGATAAAACTGTCCCGGTATGTATTTATTTATTTCATAAGAAATATTGGATATTTTTTGGTAATTGCGTTTGGCGTTCTTATACTTCAACTTCGACAATTTGATCTAGATTATTGATCACATGCAACATTTTCCTCAACCTACTACAAACCGAAGTAGTTGATTTTGGCCAAACGCATTAAGGCCAATATATTGGCCTGGTTGTTAGCAATCGTAACGATATACAGCTACGAAAACTTAGTAAATATGAATATCTTTACGAAAAACAATGGAGACAATGAAAAATATATTTTTTATTTCATATATAATCTGATATATAAATGATATATTTTTATCGAACAAAACAATAATTCCCATAAAACATTCGTTTTGAAAACATTCGGTTTATAGAACTAAACGAACATGCTTTATCTTTGAATGAAAACACTTTTCTTATTTTTGAAAATTTATTGTAGACCGTTATATTTCAAAGTGAAATATTTCATCCTTTAATATGCCCTTTCACTGGCACTTTGGACTTGTCACAGGCCTTTCAAAATTGGCGTTGTGGTGAAGATCATATATGGCAAATTTTAAAATACATACTGTCAATCTTCTTAGATCCTTCAGAATGTATTCGTGTCAATATGCAAACTCCTATTAAATGGCAGAATAAGGAGGCGTTAGAACTATTAACTCAAAATCGAGCCGGTTTTATAGCACGGGCAAAAGAATGTGTCGCCACCAGTAAAGAGCACGTTTATGATGCACCACCAACCGATGATCCCCACTATATAACGTTTGAAGAATATAATCACGACATTCATGGACCAATTAAGGAACGAATAAGAGATGGTAAAGAGACAATTTCAAATACAAATAGCATACAATCTAAAGGACTGTCTTGGGTAAAGGAGGGAGAATATACACCTTTAAGCTTGGAATAGTGTAAAAAATTTTGCTAAAAATAATTATTTTTCTTTTTATATGTAGTGTATATTAATGTTGGCATAGAAAAAAATTTATATTATTGTATTTCTTTATTGGAGTTTATACCATAACGTTTAGTATTAGAGATCCAATCTTGTTGTAATAAAAGTTTTTTACCTTTCCACCATATATGTGAAGGTGCATTACATTCACCCTCTTCAAATTCAAAACACTTGCTTAATTCTATTGATAACTTAGATCTAATTAAGCCAATATTGCCCACTTTGGGCCATGCTGGGTGATAGACGCGACCTGTTTGCGAATTCATATAGATCTTTGCTGGTTGAAAGTCGATTTGAAGTATATCTCCAGCATGATTGTATTGAAGTTTATCTATGCCATCCGTATTTTCAATAACATGAGTAAAAACTATGGGAGTATCATCACATCTGATAAAATTTCGTTCACGACCGCAAGGCGATATATACGGAAAATCCTCCTGGTAGCGCTTTACGTCGTTTATTTTAACGCGATCAAAGAAAAATTTCAAAAAATTTTTTTCTTTAAAACAGGAAGTGAAATTCTTCATTTTTGCATCATCTAAAAATAACTTCTCAAAAATGTAAGTTGGAAAAAATTTGGAAATGTGGTTTATTTACCATTCCTTCGTGATCAATATAATAAAAATATTCTCTTATTTTTGGTTCCGGTTCCTGTCCTTGTATATAACTAAGAAAACAATGTTTTATCTGTATAGTACTTTTATTTAGTCTCATTTTTGGTATAGCCCGAGTACTTAGCATTATTTTAAATAAGTTTAATATTTATAAGTGTATTTTAAAACGTTGAAAGTGATTTAATGTAGGCCATCGCCAATGCGATATCTAACAGGTGTAACTTACAGCACAGCTGATATATTTCTTCTTAATTTTTTCATTACACAATGAGAAAATTTTTCCATTTGTTTTGATTATTTATCTTGATTATTTTTGAATGTTTTCCATAATTTTCTGCTATTTGTAACAAGGAGTAATTTGGGAGTGTTGAAAATGTGTTACTCTTGAGGTTACCTGATATGAATTCGTCTTGGTCGTCGCAGGACTCGATGATTCATTTTGGTTTACTAGGTGACATCACGAAAACATACATAAACAACAGATTAATTCTATCTTTATGTTCGCGAATATTAACTGATTCATGTCTATTTATGAAATTTGACGTTTAGATTCTCCATTACCTGGGCTGTTACATACACCTTAATAAGGAACCCTGATCTAAACGCTTATAGGTATCTGCATAGTGCAAAAGTAGACGTACTAATAATTTATAACCAAATACATAATCGAAGCTGGTGAAAGCTATGGTAATAAATCTTTAAAATGTTTCTGCTTAGTTTCTCACACTAAGAGAAATACGCACGAATTTATACATTGTGGTGATGATAAGCTCATATGAAACTTAGTTTAAAAAATGGTTTTTTATTTATCTTATTGAGAGAGTACCGGAAATAGTAATACAATTACAGATTTTGCAAAATACAATATTATAATACTATAATTTTATCTTCTAAATTCACACAAGATCAACAAACCAATGGGACCTGATAAGGCGAATTGAAAACAGGTGGCCTCATTAGCGCGGGTGATTATCAGCTATTCTAAAGAAAAATGCATTGTTCAAATCCCAAGTGTCAAAAATTGTTTATTTTTTGTTTCGTGTTCAATTAAAAATTACAAGAAAAAAGAAGGAAATTGTATTTCAACAAATATATGTACTAAAGAACTCTTTTTGTTGCAATGGGAAGCAAAGGTGGTTTGAATGATCATCCGACGGCAAGGGACTTAAAAAATAGGCTGAGAAAGTACATTCTAGGTAAATATTAGAAAGCATATATTTTATTATATTAGTAACTTTTCTTTTTTAGCGAAAAATACTGAGCATTTAGATGGCAAAGGGAATGTCGAAACAGACACAACTAAATGGCTAAATACAATCTCTTGATGTAGTGTCCTGCATAGTACGGAGAAAGTTGGAGTGGAGGATGTTGACTTTCTGGAAGAGCAATCTCCAGACGCGAACGATGTTAAACTTGATGACCTACATGAAACGGATTTGAAAGATAATGATGTTCTTCAAGATGATACAAAATCAAATAAGATGTGCCGCAGATTTTAATATATTTAAGATAATATTTACGTTTATGAATTCTTTAAATTACTATTAACACATATCCATATGCAAAAACAATGGAAATAAATGAAATTTAATAAAAATTAATAATGAACTTTTTCTTCTTTTCAATTTATATTTTCCAATGGAGCAAGTTTGGCAAGTTTTGTTTCACTTATTAAAATAAACTAGTATTCGCCCAGTGGTTGAAATTCAACCATTATTGCAATAATAGATAAAATGTCATATTTTTCTTCATTTCTAATAAAATGTATTACCGTACTTACTCCATTCTTTAATAGTTGTATCTATTAATGTGAGCTTTCTAAATAAATAATAGAAACGGTTTTGATGTTCATTTAAGAAACATAAATTTATTGCCTATATTAAAAATATTAAAATTTTTTGATTAATTGAAGAAAAACTAAAAGTAAAAAAA
This sequence comes from Germaria angustata, assembly GCA_963681545.1. Taxonomy (NCBI): domain Eukaryota; kingdom Metazoa; phylum Arthropoda; class Insecta; order Diptera; family Tachinidae; genus Germaria; species Germaria angustata. The sequence continues at coordinate 33,187,949 of OY813002.1, forward strand.
TTCATTTTATTCAAAATATTTAAAGTAGTTGTACGACTGGCATCTTTATCTAAGGAAAATTTCTTTATATACAATATTCTTCGTAAAAACTCTATTGTCATTGAGTATGTTTCCTTGACCATTTTTATTTGAAATACAAAATTTTCGGCCGTCGAAAGAACGAACTCTACTCGCAGCTACATATAATTATCCATGAGCAAATACAGGTAGTCTCAAAAGGACTTTGTGTCCCCTGAAATTTAAATGGAAGAATTGTTCCAGAAAATGGTAAATTTATTCGTGGAATCAAAATTATTTTATTGCGAACTACCCCCGTTAATACTTCGCAATCTATGGTGTTGCGGTGCAAGCATTTTCCCTCATTCGAGTTCCATTTACTATGGCTTGTGCAGTGTTCAAATTACGAATCAGCATAACAATCGAATTTATTTTCAATTTCAATTTATGCGGTGGCATTCCGCTTATGTTCAGTGAATTTCAAAATTAAGAAGGATATTCATTTACGTCATTGACATCATTAGAAACTTTATCAAAACTGTAATAAACCTTCTCCTCCCCTGAAAAACGATTAAGTATATCATTATTTATTGAAGCGCAGTCTTCATTGGTAGGAGTTAAAATTAAGGAATTAAGAATTTGATCCGATAATATATTATCACGAATATTACCATAGATATCAGTAATTAAACTATCAAAACAACCAATTATTTGTTGTGGTAATTCAATAATGTCATCACCTAACTCTGGATAATTTCTTAATTCACCATTACCAAGTTTATTTATGAAATTCGACAAATTCTACTTCTTCTGGTCTAACTCTCATATTTTGTGTTAAGGTAACTTTGTGAAAACAATTAAATTCCTTCCAAACAAATGATGCAATTTTCAGTTAAAATAAATCGGGTCTCGTGTGGAACAACAGTTAAAATTTGCCTTAAATCGCACTTTAGTAGAATAGTTACCACCAAATGGCGGAATAGAATGAACAAACAAAATAAATTTTTCCTTCTGAATATTTACGTAATTTTTCAGCAAATTAAGAGAGAAAGAGAGATCATGGCTTTATGATTGGCTAATATTCTTAACTGTTTTTAACTATCTTAGGCACAAAAATGTAGAATAAAAAATACATTCTGCACTGCTTCTATTGACAATCTATCAAACAAACAAACAATCAAGCGAATACGTTGAGTTTAGGTCAGTTAAAATGGTTCATAACTTTTTCCACTTGCCTATTTATATATAGATTACTTTTTAATGATTATATTTCGCGATCGTACATGTTTTTTCGCAGGTAACGAAAAGTGAAAAAACCAATCATACAGGATTTCACAAAAATAGTCAGCAAACAAAATAAATTTGCTACCTATTTTTTACGAATCTATTGGCATGTTTCTACATAACAAGTAAGCAAACAAACAAGCAAGTACTACCCAGACAAGTACGTAACAAAATGAGTTTTTATAATCCACTTGTCTAACCTACGTACTGTTACCTAGCACTTTACGTTTTATTCAATTGCAGGATTGCCGGAGTAAAATTTTAGTATTTCGTTTACTTTTTTCCATACAAAAACCCGACAACTTTGAAAACGTGCATAAAGTTTGTGTAAAAGAGATAGCAAAGCTATATGTTTTTATATAGATATCTCTTCACACAAACTTTATGCACGTTATACAAAATTTATGCAAAATATGATTCGGACCCTTTTTATACGTCAAAGTTGGGTATTCTGTGTATATTCTGTGTCGTAGACGACGTTAACACATCTGTATACTACTGCATTGAATATACAGAGAACACTCTTTTGACTATTTCTTCCGCATATATATATCTCTCAGCTTTTCCACTCTCAGGCTTTTTCATCTCTCAACGCCGAAAAAGTTGAGATTAAAGGCTGGGGCACATAGAATCCGTCATCCGTCATCCGTCGACTTTTTCAACTGACAGCTAAGTTAAAATACAGGTTTAGTTATGAGCTTGGTTACATACAGTACGTCTCCTTCAACGCAACGGATGAAAGTTGGGCAACTTTTAACTTTTGACGTACGTTGAGTACTTTGACAACTATCAGTTGATTTTTTGTTATGTTTTGTTTTAATTAACAGTTGATTTTTTGGGTCTGACCAAAAATCTTCGACTTTTATCCATTATATTAAGACAGCTTGAGCTTTATAAAGCAAAACTATAATTAAAATAAACTCCGTAATTTCTTCAAAATCCATAGAAAATTTTTACTCTTTAATAAAAAGAAATGTTGCAAACATGTAAAAAAAAGCAACTGATTTTCTACACGTTAACAAAGTACTCATTGTGCCAACCTCATCCGTCATTGCGTTAACGTCAGTTGAAAAAGTCGAAGGATGACGGATGACGGATTCTATGTGCCCCAGCCTTAACTGCTCTCATACAACTCACTGTCCACACTTGCAATTTAGTTGCAGCAATTCTTGGATGTTTTAGGAGAGTTAGGTAAGAAGCTAGGGGAGGGGTACAGAGTTTCATGTTCTCTGCAATTCTGTTTTGCTTTGCTATCCTCACTATTCAACTTGATGTTTGGTGTTGTTGTATTTGATGTTTTACATACGTTTTATACAAGAATTGCAATACTAGATTTTTTCTAATGTGGACACTAAAGCAATTCTGCAGCAGAATTGCATGCAACAAAATTGCTAATGTAGACGGGGAGCAATTTCATACGGTTCAACTTTTTTTTTGACATTTGACGCCGTCGACGACGTCGACATTAATTAACTCTAGCATAAAAATGTAAAATAAAAAATACATGCTGCACTGCTCCTATTGACAATCTATCAAACAAAAACAAAAAAATCAAGCGAATGTGTTGTGTTTAAGTCAGTTAAAATGGTTCTTAACTTTTTCCACTTGCCTATTTATATATAGATAAAGTACAAAAAGACTTAAAAAGTTTAAAAGGTGCTAGTAATTGTATTAAGCAGTGAACTTACCTAAATCATTTTCAGCTTTATTTAAATCATTGTAGCAATATCAGCAGGTTTTGCATCAATATCAAGAAGGGAGCAGACATACTTTTCTTTGGTATTATCCGAAGTTCCAGTGGCATGTGCCAACATAAAAATCAAAACACAAATCTTTGTTATGCCGGCCGCATTGCATTTCGCACTATTGTGCACAAAGTGTTCTTTGTGCAAGTCAATAAAAATTTTACCTACACTTGCGACAGGATGAGAATAAAGGTGAATTTACCCATTAGTTCTGTACGAAATTTTTGTTGTTGTTCCGCATTAAATTTACTCTCTTTCGCTCACTCTCAAGAAAATAGAGACGTCAAACTACATATAAAAAAAGCGTTCAGAACGTACAGAACGAATGGGTAAATTCACCTTAAGAAACAGCGTACATACATTAATTTCACTTTCAATAAAATCCTGCTGCACCGCCAAATTTACCGTATTTGCAATTATAGGAACACTTGCATTTAAAACTATTTACTCATCCTGTACACCTGTGGCCGATCATTAATATTGAGCTGTTATATATATCGTTTTTAATAAAAATCTAATAATTATTATAAAAACTTTGTTGTATTTTCTCCCGACACATTTATTGAAAAATATATTTAAAATAATTTTATTTTGTGTTGTAGTCAGATGTTTTTGACAGACCGGTAAAGTTGTGGTAAGGCAGTTGGCGTGTTGTTTTTTGTATTGTTGTATTGTAGTAGTAACAAGGCCACCTAGTATTCAATTCGCTTTGGGACCTGATTGTGTGAAACGGGTGTCTGTAGATGATCATATTCAAGGGTTAGTACGCAAAGTGTCAAATTCTGATTTTGCATCTTTGTGCTTGATATTATCCACTCTTCGAGGCTATTTATTACTAGTTTATCAACAGTTGAATGTTGATATAGCTTGGAGTCCGCAACTAAGAAGTAGAAATATGTGTATCCGTGGTCTATTTATACAGATCGTAACAGTTTTACAGCAAGCACAATAAGTATAAAAAATATGTAATAAATTCTTACTGTCAAAAGCTGTGTTTAAAATAAAGAAAAATGTGGAAAAAACATAAAGACGCTTAAGCTTAATAGCGTAAACAAATAGAAAGAAAATAAGAATTGGGGCAAGAATGTAAACAGAAGAAGAAAAAATTAACACACATTGAATATCTAAAAGCAAAATCTGTCACCTCAGCTCTTGTGTGTACCGATGGTCTCAAAAAAAAAAAAAAAAAATGCGGCGGCAAATTTAGAAGTAAATATTGATGTCGGCGTTTTAACGTCTGCGAGTTGCTCGGCTTGTTTATGTGTAAAAAACAACAAATGTCAAATACAATAGACTTAAGGGAAGAGATAAAATTTTAATCCAATTAAATTTTTCTTTTCAACAGTTTAGAAAATATCATATAATAGTTTAGAAAAATAGCATTATGTTATAAGAAATTAGGGTAATTTAGTGATCATAGAGCAACAAAAGTACCTGTAAAATAAATTCGAATGAAAGCTGATGGTGAGTTTATTAAAAAATAAAAGATTTTACACGTAATCCCTCTTATTTCGCGTACACGTAAGATGATGTCGACAGTAAAAAAAGACAGCAATTCTGAACTAGTTGTAGGCAATAATTAACTAATATTGATGGCCAATTGTAATTTTATAAGCCATAGTAGTAGTAATATCCTATCAATAATATTTAATAGTTCTCCATAACGATCCCACAATTTCCAATATATTGATGTCGACTTGGTGTAACGTCGACGTCGACAATCGTAATAAGGGGGATTATTGATAGGATATTACTACTACTATGGCTTATAAAATTGCAATTGGCCATCAATATTAGTTAATTATTGCCTACAACGAGTTCAGAATTGCTGTCTTTTTTACTGTCGGCTTGATGTGACGTCGACGCGACAATCATAATAAGAGGGAATATATTGATGTCGACTTGATGTGACATCGACGTCGATAATCATAATAAGGGCTAATAATTACGTCCCTAATGTGTAAAAAATATGTGTGTGAATATACTTATTTTAGAAGCTGACAAAGACTGCAAAAATCAACTAACATTAGTACAAAACCGTAATTCAATTATATCCACCATGGTCAATACTTGCATTATAGCAGAGCTATGCATTTATATATTAACATGGAACGTAGGAACCCAATATCCTAACGATATTTCGCTTAACGACATGTTATCTCTGAATGGAACCACCAACTGTCCAGAAAATAAATTACCCGATATATATGTTTTGGGCTTCCAAGAAGTTAATAGTAAACTACAAAATCAATTAATAAATATATTTCAAGATAATCAGTGGACTTTGAAGATAAGAGAGCATTTAGCTGAACATAACTTTCACAAGATTGGAACCGAAAAAATGCAGGGCCTTTTGATAAATGTATGGGCGAGGCAGGAACATATTACACATATGCAAGATATAGAAACAGAAACGACAATGACAGGACTGGGTGGTTTCTGGGGTAACAAAGGAGCTGTCAGCCTTCGCATGAGTCTTTACGGTACGGGGATTACTTTCATAGTAGCTCATTTGGCAGCACATGATGACAAACTTCAGGAACGCATTGAAGACTACAATCAAATTGTCGATAATCACCGATACAAGGCCAAAAGATACCCTACGATATTCGATCACGACGTTGTATTTTGGTTTGGCGATTTGAATTTTCGTTTGAGTGGACACGAATCTGCTTGGGACATTCTTGGAGAAATCGAAAAAAATTGTTTGGAATGTCTTTTTATCCGAGATCAACTTTCAATGGTTAGAGAAGCGGGCAATGCTTTTGCTCTAATGGATGAGCTGCAACCCACTTTTCCACCAACATTCAAATTTATTGAAGGTACATCCGAATATAATCTTAAACGAAGGCCAGCATGGTGTGATCGTATTTTGTATAGAGTTGTCAAAGATAAATATCCCGATATAGAACTAAAATTGAAACAATTATCCTACAAATCGCATCATCAGTATACTCTTTCTGATCATAAACCAGTTACAGCAGAATTTTTGTATACCATTAAGGCAACCACTTCTAGCACTGAAGATATTTATGCTATGACACATGGTGGAAGCAGTGATACTTCTCTCCCAAGCGTAATTATCTTAATGTTTTCATTTTACCTAATTCTTTTTAATGTTGTTTTTCCTTAATTGTTTTTATTTGTTCTTATTTGCTTAACACATCTGGCATTCTTCTGCTTACCATCCACTGGCTTTTGTAGTATTGTAAGTAGTTTTATTAAAAAAAGGAATTTGAAGGGCTTAAATTCAAGTCGATAAGTAGATGCTCGCTTCATATCGATGGAACAGTTAAAATTAAATGTTCAATTATTAGCACAATTTAAAGCAATATGCTAATAGCTAACAATCCTAATTTTGCTTTGCATTTTTGGTTTTCATCTATGTATATTATAAACAAATTTGTTTGTTTTTATATTCCCCCTTATCGTGTTTGGCGATTTTCGACTGCAAATTCGACAGTTTGTAATAGACTAAAGATACCGAGCAACATTTTTCTTTAATCTAGTACAAACTGTCGAATTTGCAGACGAAAATCGCCAAACACGATAAGGGGGATTGATTCAATATCAAAATTTTAAAACTTTCGAAATGTTGCATTAAAAAATACGAGTTTTCGGTTTATTTACAAAATATTTACATCATTCGATAACACAAGATATTCCGCGATTACTAAGGTGCAACATTGGACAATAAGTTAAAGATCTATACATATAAAACAGGATATATATATATATATATATATATATGTATATATATATATATATATATATATATATATATATATATATATATATACAGTAGAATCTTAGAAAAGTTAACTCTCATAAAAGTTAAACACGCGGATAAGTTAACAGCTTTTCATAATCCACGTGCAGCTCTAAAAAGTTAACTTTTCGGTTAACTTTTTAGAGCGTATACATCTAAAGTAAGTTTCTCGAAAGCAGTTGAAAGCATCAATAGCGTTATAAAATGGTTTGAGAGCAACAATGATGCAAATCATGTGTCAGACCTAATCAATATGCGCAAGAAAATGATCAAGAGCTATTATACAAAAGAAAAGCAACAAACAAGCCTTGACTGCTTCTTTAAACCTCTATAAACTATTTTTATGCGAACAAATAAACTGAGCGGGACTGTGAAATTGAACACTCAGTACAAACTAAACCTAAGTTTCTTTTTTGTAATAATGAAAAGTATTATATAAGTCTTTTAATAAAAATATAACATTTGGTATCTAAAAAAATTTTTACATATTACATACATACTTTATTTATTCCTCTTTTCGACTAAAAAAAACCGCTTAGAAAAGTTAAAACTTTGAAAAAGTTAATACCCCTTGGGACATTTTGGTTAACTTTTTTAAGATTCTACTGTATATATATATATATATAAATATATGTAACGTATATACTCCAAAACTTTGTGGTAGGTATTCAATGGATTTTTATTTAAAGGCCGTAAATTTCGTTAAAAGTTCAATTTAAATCGTGTGGTAATATAACACTGTTTGCTTAGGGCCAGCAACGCGGACGGGGTCAGCTAGGAGGCTTATATACACTTAAAACTTAAAACTATATATAATTTTAATCGTCATTGGTTATCACGATACCTTTGCAGTGCGCGCTGATCAACAATCGGCTATAATCAGAATATTCGTGATATTAATAATGAAGATTTCAATTAAATTATTTTATTGCAAATTTACGGTATGACAAGAGGGAGGAGGAAGAATATCTTTCGTAATCCATTATAAGCAAAGAAAACCTCATTATATAATAAGACTTTAATTCTGCATAAACATTAAACGAAAAGCGAAAAAAATCAATCTTAATTTCAAAATACTGATGTTTTTACGCGACAAAAAAGTAAACACTGGCATTCTTCCGTGATTCTTCCTTTATTATTTCGGGGAATAACTTGAAGTTTTTTAAAAAGTAGTTACTAATCTATATATATATATATATATATATATATATATATATATATATATATATATATATATATATATATATATATATATATATATATATATATATATATATATATATATATATACACGTAATTTTTATATATGTAGAGATTGTACTGATATAGAAGCTTCTGAACAAATTAAATAAGTGCTTACCTTTTTTGACGCTCATAATATATATATATATATATATATATATATATATAATGATATATATATATATATATATATATATATATATATATATATATATATATATATATATATATACATATATATATAATTTTTTATAGTTTTTTTATCATATAAAAGAAACTAAAAAAATAAATTTTATTTATTAAATTCTATAACTATAAAATGGTTTTGTTTGTTGTTGGCTTAGCTAAGTATATGTATGCCTGCATTTCATTGGCGCTAACAAAATTATCAATACTCTTCAGCGAAATCATGTTTCAAATGCATTTTACCTTATAAATACATTCATTATCACCCAAAGGGCGATTTATTGTATAAAGGTTGTAAAAAGAGAATTGAAAAGACCCAAGTCAATTATAATTGATTTGGCTAAGGATTACTGATGAATTTGTTGGCGCCAATAAAATGTAGGCATATACTCAGCTAAGCCAACAACAAACAATAAAATGTTAAAATCTCTTATTATATAGAATTGGTTATAATTGTATTTTGGTGTAATTGTTGTTAGGCATTGGTCTGCTTTTTAGCGTTTATCTTGAATATGTAGTTTTTTATTGTGAAAATTAAATCAGCTCTAAAATAAAACTGATTTTGAAGTTGTAGTAATAGCTTCTGAAAAGAGAAAAAAATAATAGGTGCAAAATCGATAATACCTAGTGAAACGGAATACTATAGAATCATAGAATTTGAAAAAAATCATATCAATGTAATAAAATATATGTTCGTACTAGGGATGCTTAACGGGTCTGAAAATTTAGAGTTAAAAATTGCGTAATCTTAAAATTTCTTGGTATTCTGGGTTTCGAGACTGGAATTTTTCAGGATTTCTTTGCATTAATAAATGAAAGATTTTTATGGAAGTAAAATTATTTAATTTAACTAAAACATGAAAAATAATTTATTCTTTATATCAATAAGAAAATATTCATTTGTAAATAGTAAAGTGTAAATGTGTCTTGTTTTCAGCTTTCACTTTGCAATGAATTGTTTAAAATGTAGGAATGTATCTTATTTCATTTTGTTAATGAAAAGTAAAAATATACTTTACCATCTTGCAAGTGTTAAATTGCAAGACCATTCGATTGTGAAATTAAATTATATAGAAATGATATACAAATTTTAATACAAACATAAACTAAACTCAGAATACATAGATATATTTGTAGGCATATTCTGACACTCATTTCGCATATTTGCGATAGGGAACTCAAATCGCAAGAAAAGTGTTCTGTAAAAGGCAATAACAAGAAGTTTGGCGATTTCAACTCGCATGTCTATACTGAAGTGAACTGACGTACATTGATTAAATTGCTCATTAAGATAAAATAAACTGATGCAAAATTTAAATTCAACATATTTTTTATTATTAGAACAAACTAGTAAAATTTTTACACAAGTTTAATTAAAAATATGTAATTTAAGAAACTGCTATGAAATTATCAACTGTTTTTTTCGAAGCACTGCCGATTCAGATTCAAGAGCTAAGATCTTCAATAATTTTTGTTACTAGTGCTGTTCAGAAAAACACTTGCATATTTATGCTATTAAGTTTCCATAACATAGGAAACTAAATTAATATGAAATTTTAAACATATGTACATATGTAAGTAGGTTCTGCAAAAATATATTGGGGTTAAATTAAATCTAACACATATGAAACAAAATATTTGCTATATGCTTTTGTTTTTCGAATATAACAACGATAAATATCAAATAGCAAGCACTGCGAGTGAGTTTCAAAACATGCAGACAGTTTGGCGATTTGACAATCATTATTACTGCCAGAGCATGGACGTTAGTCTAATTTTAAAGCTTATTGTAGTAAAAAATCTCATATATAAACAATATTATTCAGATGTACAAATGTTACATACGTAACTTTTTGATTTTATTATAAATTCTGTCCCAATTTAAGGTACCATACTGTATATACTGTACTGTATATACTTTATATACTATTATAATACAAAGTGTTCGAAAGTAATGTTATGTAATAAATATAAGATCCCGACATCCAATGTATAAACTAATTATTCATTAACAAAATGAAACTTGAAAAGAAAATTTGGAATAATTATTATTACTAAAATAATTATTTATTTAATATCTTCTCTATTAATACAACAAATGTATATAAAAATATAGTTGCATATATTTTGCTTATTGTTTATAATGAAACAATACTTTATCACTTTATTTTACTAATTCCTAATTTTTTATTTCTTTATAATCTCTATACTCATACAGTTTCATTTAAGTATTAATTATGTGTTAACCTACATCAGCAATTTTTTTAGATGGATTTGAAATATTTTTCGTGGATCGTAAACATTAATAAAAATCATGACAATTTTAAACATTTATATTATTGTTAATACTCATATTATTTAAATTTAAAATTTGTGATATAATTAAGCATTACGTGCTCTGAATGAAAGCACAATGTATATATATATATATATATATATATATATATATATATATATATATATATATATATATATATATATATATATATATATATATATATATATATATATAAGTGTATGTACCTATCTAAATATTATAAACTGAATTTGAACAAATTATATATTATTATATACAACTACATACACTTATTAATAAATTATAAACTATTCAGAAAACATAACGTTTATAGTCTCTTAATTTCTTTATGACGATCATTGGCAGTGTTCACCTCACCTCAGTGAAAAAAATCACCACTATGCCCAACCCTGATAGGACCATCAATGCCCCAAAAAAACTGCAGCAGACTTCAGGTGCAACGACAAAAAAAATCTCCTCTCTACAAGTTTATACCTATTATATAAAAACATACATTCTGTATATACACTTTGTCTAAGTACAGTTTTCCGTTTCTTTATATATTAAAAAAGCGTCAATAAACGTATATAACGTTTTTTTAAAAATATATAGAAAGAATTTTTATTATCGAAATTACCACTCATTACTCTATAACTCGTATAAATATGGTCCTTTCGATCAAAAAGTGAAACAGTGAAATACATACATATGTATATACGTAATATACAGTCCACAAGCAATTTCTTACAGAAATAATAAAAAAAGAATAAATAATTAAACTCAAAACAATAGACGAAAATCTCATAAATAAGCTATAAAAGCTACCCGTATTTTTATAAAAGAAATTTTGTGTTATAAAATATTAAAAGCATCATATTAAACTATTATAAAAATTTACAACCAAAAACAACAAAAAGACCCAAATTCTGAATTAATATTAAAGAAACAAAAACGTGACAGTGGTAACAAACGTTTGTGAACATTGTGCAAAAGAAAAGACATAATCCCTCTTATTATGATTGTCGCGTCGACGTCACATCAAGTCGACAGTAAAAAAAGACATCAGTTCTGAACTCGTTGTGGGCAATAATTAACTAATATTGATGGCCAATTGTAATTTTATAAGCCATAGTAGTAGTAATATCTTATCAATAATATTTAATAGTTCTCGATAACAATCGCACAATTGCTAATATATTGATGTTGACTTGGTGTGACGTCGACATCTACAATCATAATAAGGGCAAATATTTAAATAAACATACATATACGTGAAACAGATCAACACAAATTTATATCATACAATTTTACAACAAATATTTATACACTCATAAAACAAAAACTGGACACAAAAATTTAATATATTTTACAAATGCGCCATGGTTTATCAGCAACAAAAACATACACAGAGATCTTCAAATTTTAATGGTAAAAGGTGAGATCAATAACTTCAGTGAAAGATACCTTAATAGACTAAGTAATCATTCCAATGTGTTAGCAATAAACCTGTTAGATGATAGCAATGAAATCCAGAGACTTAAAAGGCTTCATGTACTTGACCTTCCCTTCCGAAAATAGAAAATTTTAATTTGTCAAATCCTATTTAAATTGCAAAAGTAAAATTTGATTTATTTACATTATTATTATTATTATTATTTTTTTTTTTGAGTTTTAAGGAAAACTCAATGTATGTTGTTTGAGTCATGAAATTTGCTTATTATTTTGATTGTAAATAAAACAATTAAAAAATATATATAAAAAAATATTTGACCTACATAAATCAAAACAAAATAATAAAACCAAATATTACACGTTACATACATAATTACATTTAATAAGCAAAACGCATATGAATTCACAGTAGTTACAGCGACTGCAATAACAATAAGCATTAACTCAAAAAAAGGGAGAAGAAAAAAGAACCAAGAGAATTTTTAAACTCTGGTGACGGTTTGTACCTTATACCCACCAAACAAGGGCTTGTAAGCAATAAAATAAAGAATTAAGTAATATTATTTTCAAAACCAACCCACCCCCTTTAAAAGTTAAAAAAATGTAGTTTCTATTAAACCCATTTTACACCCAAATTAATTTAAACAAAAACCCAATATGTCTACCTTAAAATCTTTGGCCGCTGAATTAGAAAATTACATCTAAAGCGATTTGAAAGCATTGGATGAGGATTATAGTAATTCAATAGAATATTCAAAATCTGTACCAGCACTCAAACTCAAAAAACATGAATTAGAGACTTTATGGTCAGATATTAACGGGAAGTTTAAGCAGATCAGGGAATCCTCTGAATTACATGATCTAGATAATGCTCGGTCCGATTATTTATACCGTCCCGCGGCTACGGATGGCTTTTATTTGCGGAAGCAAAATTTGCAATTATTCATTCCGCTGCTGCGGTAACATTTTGCTGTTGCGGTATCATCTCTACATTTCCGGTATTGCCATATTGTTGATTCCGCAATGTATATATTTTCCTCCATTTAGCTTACGCTCAATTTTTATGACGGAAAGTTAACGGAAAGAACAAAAATGTAAGCAAATGTAAAATTTTTTTAATTTTTTACTATTTCTATAGGAGCAAAAGACAGAAATATACAAATAAAATGCAAATAGAAGCAATGGTAGATTTGATGGAAAAAAAATCAAGACATTGCTTGTGGATTTTTGTGATATTCTTCCGACGGGGTTTGTTTGAATTTGGAACGATTTTCCGTCATCCCACGTCAAATTTGGTTTATGATCAGACCGGTTTCGGCTTTGTGCCATCTTCAGTGTTCTCGAACACTGAAGATGGCACAAAGCCGAAACCGGTCTGTTCATAAACCAAATTTGACGTGGGATGACGGAAAATCGTTCCACATTGCTTGTGGCTTTAGCTAGCGAGCTCCGGCGGACATAAAAAAATTCTGGGAAGACTTGGAGCTAACGCTTAATGCCTCCGGACCACCTTTAAAAGATCCAGTAGTTGGAAAAAAGGTACATAGCGTAATTGTAATTTTAAATGTTTTTAATGTGATTATAAATTGGTCTTACATTATAGGTATGGACGGATTATAAAGTGGTGTAAAAAAGAAACTAGCCAAGAATAAACAGCTTTTAACCATAACGGAAGGAGGACCATACAAAGAAATTCCACTAACTGACACAGAAGAAGAGGTTAGCGTTCTCTTAAACTTGAATACGGCGGTTTATGGCATAGCCAATGTAAACAGTTTCGAAGGATGTTTTACCTAAAAGGCACGATATTTCAAGTTTTTCGGAAATAAGCCTGCCATTGGAACCAAGTATATGTCATCAAGAAATAGATTTGCCACTTGAAGAAAATGTGTTAACGTTGGACACTGGGAATAAAGAAACCGGCACACAGAGCATTTCGTCCGAATTTGTAACATAACGATCGCTTAAAAGAACGAGAAAAGAGGACAAGCTTATAGAGCAGATTAACATACAAAAAAATTTAGCTTCCGATGTCGCATCTGTTTTAGAAATAATAAAAGAGCAAAACAAAGAAAACCATAAAGCTTTGAAAGACATAAAAAGGGCCATATACACACTTACCGACGAAAAAAAGGAACAAACAAAAATCTTGGAACAACAGCTGGCAGAAGAAGAGAGGCACAACAAAGAAATGAAGGTATTATTAATGAAAAGGATTGCTCTTAAAGAAAGAATTTTGCAACTTGAAATTGAGAAGCTGGACAAAGAGTTACGGTAGGATCGCTTTCATGTATTTATAACACTGAACTGTGATTTTTTTAGTACATACACACATACTTATATACATACTTACTTACCTGAATTCCAAAATATATGAATTGTGATAATTTTTTTTATTTTTATTTGAATATGCTTACATTTATGTACATACATACATATATATACATTTTAACTAAATAAAATTGAATTAAAAATTTTGTAGTATTAGATTTTTTATTTCATTTGCTTCCCAACTAAAATCATCTTCAACAGGATCGTTTATAGGATCTTCTTCTTCAGATAATGGAAAATCAAGTTGATCGTTTGTAACATTGTAATGAAGTCTAATGTTGTGAAGTGCACCGCAGATATTTATGAACTTTGCAGACTTTTCTGTATCATAATGTAATCCCCGTTCATTATTAAGGCATCAGATTTGAGCACTTCAATAGTTCTTTCTACTACTACATTCTACTTCCTTTAGAATGTGCGGTATTAAATCTAATTTTGTTGGGATAGTTAACTGGCTCTCTGTAAGGTGTTAGCAGCCATGGTTGTAAAGGATACCCTTTATCACCTGCCACAATTTTAAAAATTTGCTTACACAACTTAGTTGCTGAGAATTTTTTAATTTACTTACCCAAAACGAGGCAATATCTTCTATTGCTATGTTTTGATTGAAGGAATGTTTTTGCAGCGTTAATTTCCCAAATGTGGGAATCGTGGCAACTTCCACGATATTGTGAAGACACATACCGTATTTTCTGTTCGTGATCACATATCTGTAATTGCGCAATTATATATACATATATATATTTATGTACAAGTGAAGTCAATATATATGTACTTACAATCATAACATTAATGCTGTAGTATCCCTTACGATTAAAAAAAGGTGTTTATTGAAATTTGGAGCAATAATTTTAACATGAGTACCATCGACAGCCATTACAACATTTGGGATAGAAAGTGATTTTGGCTATTCTTTCCTCGTCTGCACTCATGCTCATGGATATCCATTTGCTGCACAACAATTTTGCTCAAGAATTCATCCAGCACTTTGCAAAGCGTTGATTGGTTTATGTTTACATTAAAATTCTTACCTACACTATGCTGATAGCTGCCCTCTGCAAAAAATCTCAAACAAGCACAAAGTTTATCTTTGACTGAAAGAGCTCCTTGCCGACCCCTTCCTGTGCATGCAGATTCTAACTCACACAAAATATATTTAAACGCTTCCTTGTTTAAGCGAAAATTTTTTTGGAAGCAGTAAAATTAAGCATTTAGCAGGAGGCCGGTTTACATTTGTTTGTTTCAACTTACTCTCTATCGTTAATCTACAACACATCTCCAGATTTATAGCGTAAATCACTGTCACTACTATCCTCAAATAAAGCAATTGTATCCACATTTTATTTATTACAAAAGATTTAACACACGCGTCTAAAATCACATCTAAAACTTGTTGATTTTTTTGCATCAGCTGACACAACATCGGCTCATAATCCTTAAAACAGAGATGTTAAATTAAGTTTACGGAAAGCGAATACCGCAGGAATGAATAATTGCAATTTTCATATCGATCTATACTTCTTTCCGTCAAATTTTCCTTTCCGCGCGGAATCAATAATACCACCCACTATAAATATAACAGAAATTACTCAGCAGTTTAGATCTGCTTAAAAAAAATTTATAGAAGAAGCATGATAGCAATTGGGGAGTCCATTGAGGGTATAACCCGAGTCAATGAAACCCGACCTTCTTTACCTACAACCCAGTGACACCGTATCGTTTAATGTACCCCCTTGTAATATGCCAGTATTTAACGGCGCACAGTGGCTGAAAAACGTTTTTCATTGGCCAAAATTCTGTAACTTTTGAACCGATCAAAATATTGAAGTAATTCTTTTTTTAATGGATAGATATTTAATTCAGCTTGACTCAGTTTTAATTACATTGAAATTGATTGAGTACTTCTTAAGGACTTCTAGGTCAAAGTTGAAATTTTGATTTTTTTTTAACTTTTGGAGTGAAATATGGGTTTATTTTTTTTATTTGCATATTAAAAAATTTTATATTTTGATCTTAATAATAATTATAATTATTTTTTGTGATAATGGAATTTTTTTAATGTTACACTCAAAAAAATTTTTTACACTGAAAAAAATTTTTTACACTCAAAAAAATTTTTACACTAAAAAAAATTTTAAAATTAACTGGAAACAAGGTTTAAATCCACTCCTGTTCTTTCAGATGCTGTTTCTGGATCTGAAAAGAATCTTCGTGCGGTATTGCCATCATTTGTATTGCCTGACCCTTGTTTTGGCTGATCTATAATCAATCCAATTTTGCGATATTCATCTTGAACATGTTTCTTTTTTGAACTTCTTAACTCTTTGTTGGTTTTATTGTTTCTTATGGATCCTGAAGACCCGAAATATAAATCATAATTGATTTTTAGTATATGTTCCATAAGTCGTATTCTTGCATGTAGTGGTGATAATCTAAATTCATATGCATCGGTGTTATCTAATGATTTTGTCG
Source organism: Germaria angustata (assembly GCA_963681545.1). NCBI lineage: Eukaryota > Metazoa > Arthropoda > Insecta > Diptera > Tachinidae > Germaria > Germaria angustata. The sequence goes on from OY813002.1 coordinate 33,204,723, forward strand.
GAACTTGGTTTAATTGGGTTTATGCTGCTTGGCATATAATGCAGCTGGATGCAGCCTTCGTGTTAGTCAAAGCCTGACCTACATTTCCATTTATCATTGTAAGGACTAATTGGTAGCTTACTTCAATTTGCTGCCCATCTAACTGTAATTGTAATGGCTAATGGTAGTGTTGCAATTTGGGCCTTGATATCACTAATTTCTTTGTTAATGGCATCACGAGTTTCTTCTTTGAATTCAAATTTGATTGGCCTGCAGTATTTCGTAGAAGATGGTGTCTCATTTTTCCAAATATCCATTGTTTGCATTGTACTAGTCGAAGGCTCTGAATCTTCCAAAATCTTTTTCAATCGCAATGGTACAATTGATACCATGAACATATCCGAGTCCGAAATATTTTCACATACAACTTGTTTGTATTGGTTATGTCCCGAAGAACCATCACATCCCCACTTGCAAAAAAGAATTAGCTTTGTGTTTCCATATTTCTTTAACGCATTTCCTGGCATTGATTGTAGCAAGCGTTCGGCTGTGTGATCAAGTAGAGATTGTAGTTGTACCTCTGCCGAAATTGGTGTGATTGTAATAGTATCCTTTGATGGCAAACAGTCCATTTTAGCAGCAGTTATGTGATGATATGCTGGATAGATATTTGAGCCCTTTTCAATCACACGCAATCTGAGCTTAATATATTGCTGTTTTGTTAATTTCAAATCCAGAAATAAGGCTAATGCCTCCTCATTTGTGTACTGCATTGCATCGCTCGGAGTTGGTATACTTTTAAGAATTCGTTTTGTTCTCACTGGACTAGCTTTAATAACTTTTTCAATGATATCCAGTTTTGTTAATTGTTTCTGTAATCGTAATTGATGTAGGAAAGATTCTTTTATATTTGTACAACCAATTGCATCGTTAACATCTTTAAGTTTCCGCCTCTTAGATTTATCGCTGCAGTTGTCCAATGATTTGCGTGGTCTTCCAACCTTATCTTGCTTTGCTGTTTCTGCAGCGACCACTTCTAAACACTTTTCACTTTTTATATAAAACTTTTGTTTACTGTAGCTAACTTCTTTGTAGCGTTTTTTTAGTACTTTTACAAAATTAGATAATTGCTCTTGTATTTCGGTGCTACACGAATTTAAGCTTAATTTTATTTTAACGTAACTAAGAACATCTTCCTGGTTTTTATTTCTAAAATACTGTTCGGCCAGTTCTTTATAACCGAAGCTCTCCATATTTTTCTGAATATTTTTATTTGAGTCTGTTATGATTTATCACTTGCAAATATACGTACGTACACGTAAAGGATTAACTTATTGTGTAATCCCTTATTGAATCCGTAGTTTTATATATTTTTAGATACATGTTATTCACACATTGATCTTCAATTTCATAGCAGGTAGTACTTAAATTGAACAAAACTGCACGTGTTATCCAGACCTTAATATCAGGTAAAACTAATTAGTATCTCGCCAATATGGGGTTCTTTTTATCTTTAGTCGTTTAATGTCGCGATTATTATTATAAAATTGTTTATGACTTTGGCTGACCCTAACAGTTATATTAGAAAGAGATCATATGTTTACTGTAGAACCTATTGTGATATTTTTATTACTGATTTTTTGCTGATCAAAACAAAGCCATAAAACCCTTTCGCAGGTATTATATTTAATTATTTTAGTTTTAGGTAGTCTAAAGTAAAAATCATAAACCTTTAGGCAAAAAAGTGAAAATTTAATACACCATTGTATACGAGTAATTATAGGGCTGTTTATATTAGAGTAATTTGATTTTTTTGGAGTAATTTCATTAAAATTAAAAAAGTGTTCTACCGGCGGGTCGTGGCGGGTGCAAAAGTATATATGGGGTGAAAGAAGACACCTTCGCCTTTCTTCGGGTGGTATACGTTTCTTGTTCCCTTTTGTTCCCTAGAAGTTCTATTCCACTAAAGTTTAAATTTTAGAAAAATATAGTAGTTTCATAAATATTTCATAACACCTCTAATATTAAACGCTAGAGCGGTAACCACTTACAACAACTAAAGACTATAATCCTACCAATATTATAAAAAAGACCGCAGGCCATTATCGATGATAGCTTGCGAGTAGTGACCATTTATTTTTGACAAAAAACTGATAAAAAACACCTTTTACTGAAATAACAAAAAACAGTTGAGTTTGACAGCATGCCACGCCCACAATTATCAATAGTTTAACCTAATTTTTTGGCTACCTTAATATGGATATATTAGCTCCAAAATGGCGTAAAAATTTTAAAAATCGGTGACAAAAAAAAATTTGACTTTTGGCCAATGAAAAACGATTTTCAGCCACTGTGCGGCGATTTTAAAAATTGGGCGTCATTCAGAGATCTTTTTGGGGCCATGTACGGCAATAATACCCGATTAAGTGGAGTAGAAAAATTATTTCACTTAAAACAAAAAACTAGCGGTGAAGCCAAAGAAATAGTAGACAACGCACCCTTAACACATGACGGGTTTCTTATTGCATGGAATCAATTAAATTCTTAATATGAGAACACAAGAATGCAAATCAACGCACAATTAAAAACCCTATTCAATTTACCAGCAGTAAAAACCACTAAACTGCAGAGAAAGATAAATTGCTGTATTTCGAATTTAAATGCATTAGATGTAGATACTGATAATTAGGATCCTATTTTCATATATCTCTGTTCAAAAAAGTTACCACGAGAAGTCCAACAAGAGTTTGAAAGAACACTGACTGTGCGGAAATGCTAAATTGGACTAATGTTGATTTGTTTCTAACAAATACTTATAAAGAACTCACATCTGTTAATGATGTTCTAGAACAGAGTATATTTCACGACATCAACCACAATCCAAAACCCAAGCATTCACAATGTGACTCATTCAGCAAAAGATTGCCACTCAAAATCCAAACCTCAAATTGAACAGAAATTCTCAAACTTAACCTTTACTTACATTAATGCCGCAGCACGCAAAAGTACTCAAAATACATATGTAGAATAAACCCGATGGATCAATTTGCAAACTATGCAAAAATAGATTTAGAGAATGTTCGACATTTATCTCTTTGGGGGTAAATGAGAGGATTGAGTTCGTTAGAAAGATTGGGATGTTATAACTGCTTAGTCATCAAAGATTGCCGCAGCAAGTTTATTTGCAGGCATTGCACAAACCCAATTCAAACTTAAACACACAAGTTGATGAAAATCAACCGTCCACTTCACGTCACGCAGCGCAATCTTTCGCAACATATACCCAATCCGGCAAACTCACGTTAAATGACAGAACGAAATTGTTAGGAACTGCAGTTCTAAACATTGAAGTTCAAGGAGAAAAATTCCCAGCTAGAGCACTCATTGATCCAGCTTCAGTTTTCTCATTGATTTCAGATAAGCTTACACGCAAATTCCAAATACCCACTAACCCAATTATTGCTGAGATTTCGGGACTTAACGAAATTATATCAGTACGATCAAATAAACTCTGTGATGTTTTGTTACGGTCAAACATCCAAAGCAATTTCAAATTGAATATCCAAGCGACTGTTATAAAAACCCTACCCACCCAAAATTTAAGCCCTATATCGATAAGAGACGTGGAGAATATTCAATTAGCTGATCTACAGTTTTACGAAAGCAGGGCAATAGATTTTCTAATTGGCAGTGACTTTTACCCATAGCTATTAAAATCTGGTGTTAAGAAAGATTTTCTGAACACATTATTTGCACAGGAAACTGAATTTGCTTGGATTTTGACCGGGCCAATTCAAGACTCACATATAACCCAACCCATAGTTTCGTACTTTAGTTTGGTCGCGCTTGATAAAGTGTTGACCAAGTTTTGGGAAATTGAAGATATACCCAAAAAACACTTCTGAAGAAGAAATATTTTGGGAGGATAATTATGCTACAACTAAATGTAAGTTGCCCTGCGGTCGATATCAAGTTAATCTTCCATTTCGATACCCTCCAATCGAATTAGGAAATTCGCGTCATATTTTTTGCGTCACAATTTTTGCGAAAAGAGTTTAATGAAGAAACCGGAACTCAAAATGGAGTATGATAAAGTTTTACAAGAGTAGTAGTAGTAGACCTAGGTCATATAAAACCCATAGCTTATAACCCGAACACGTCTGCAAATACTCAATATTACTTACCCCATCATGCTGTTGTTAAACAAGATCGTGTTACAAAATCTCTAACGGCAACAGCTTAAATGATCCTTTACACACTATAAGATTGTTTTTAATGCCGACATTACCAAAATGTACAGGCAAATTATGTTAAACCCTACACAAACACCCTTTCAACGTATACTATTTCGTAATAGTATAAATGAACCCATTCAAGATTATGAACTGCAAACAGTGACATTTGGAGTCAACTGTGCCCCATATTTGGCTATTAGAACCCTACATGAATTAGCTAAAGACACTCAAACTTCCCACCCAATTGCTTCAAAAATATTGAAGATTAAAATATATCTGGTGGGCATACGGTTGAAGAAGCAAGACACGCTCAAAACCAGCTTATCACTGCTCTTGACTCTGCTGGATTTCCTCTACAAAAGTGAACTTCTATAACTAGAGAATTATTAAATAATTTACCCGAAGAACACTTAACGTCGACTTGCTCACCCTATCCGATTCAAATAATGCAAAAACGTTAGGCATTAGATGGAATGCGAAAGAAGACACATTTTTCTTTAGTGTTCCACTAATTGAAAAGCAATCAGCATATACAAAGCGAGCTGTTTTGTCACACATAGCTCGTCTCTTTGACCCAGCTGGTTGGTTAGCGCCAATTGTTATTTCTGCTAAGATTATTATGCAGCCAATATGGCAATACAACACAGCTTGGGATGAAAGTCTAACCCCACTTACCTTAATTAAATGGCACAAGTTTCTGTGTTTATATGACAAGATTGGTCAAATTCGCACTCCAAGATGGATTAATTTTTCACCTTCGGCAAAAACTGAGTTTCATTGTTTTTAAGATGCATCTGAAAAAGCATATTCAACAGTTTTATATGCTCGAGTCGCACCCGTAGACGGATCTAATACCGTAACCCTACTTCTCGCTAAAACAAGAGTTGCACCAATCAAAGTAGTCTCGTTGCTAAAACTGGAACTTGGTGGTGCAGTGTTGTTGGCTAATATAACACAATTTAATTACCCAACTAAACCTACAACAATATCAAACATATTTCTGGATAGACTCATCAATTGTCTTAGCCTGGCTCAGCAAACCACCCAACTCATGGAATACTTTTGTAGCAAACCGAGTTTCTACAATTTTGGAAACTGTAGGCTTGAACAACTGGAACCATGTATCCTCACATGATAACCCAGCTGATGTTGCTAGCCGTGGATGTAATGCGGAAGAATTAAAAGAAGATAAATTGTGGTGGAATGGACCCGTATGGCTGATAGAATCTCCATCAAAATGGCTAACAACACACAAACCATTTAAAACTCAAGCTGAAGCTAAGATTAATCAATTGTATACTACAACGGTTAATATCAACTCTTCTTTGGAAAACACGAATGACACTAAACCAGACATTTTGTTACGATTTTCAAAATTGTCGAAGGATCTTAGAGTAATGTCCTATTGATTTTTTTATCGATTTTTCGATCGCGTCTCATATATCCGAACCCAATCAGCACGAAATCATAGAATTATTCTTGATCGAAATAGCATTCAATCCAGTAAGGAAAGAATTGAGAGATTGTTAACCCACCCTAGCATTGAACTTGAGGCGAGTGAAATAAAATCAACTCACGATAAGCTAAATATTTTGGAGAAGAATATAATTGTCTAAAAAAGAAACATGCGGTTCCAAAAAGAGTCACTTATTCACCCTAAACCCATTTTTAGACTCTACCAATATTATGCGTGTAAACGATCGATTATCTATTTCTTGATATCTACACAGATCATGGTACCCAACAGCAAGCGTGCAAGCCAAAAGAGTCGGTCAACCCGTCGTACAGATACTTCCAAGAATGAATTCCGTAAATCAAGCAAACAATCTGAGCCAAAACGTCATTTTGGTTGCGGAATTTGTCAGACAGACCACCTTCTCATAAGTTGCAAAAGGTTCAACAGTTTAAATTTAGCGCAAAAATATAAAACGGCAGTTCAATTACATTATTGTGTGAATTGCCTTGCCAAAAATCATTTGATCGGACAATATACCGACAAAGCCCGTTGCCAAAAATGTGGAGGTAAACACCACTCCATTCTACATGGACCTAAACGAATTTTGAAGGATCTATCTGCTGTTCCATCAGCATCAATATCTGTTAAAAATATCGCCCATCTCAGCATCACATCGATCGCCAACAACGTTTAAAACGTCCACATTAATATCCTTGCAGGAGGTAATCGTGCCAACCGCGCAAATTTAAGCCATGACGGACGAAGGATGCACTCCGCTCAGAGCGATATTGAATCCCAGTTTGATATCGTCATGCATTGCCAATTCATTTGTTTTAAAAAACAAATTAGATACCTTCAAGGTAGATGGTAAAACTTATACAAAGATGTCTATTACACCCAACATGTCATCAACCACCAAATACGACATGTATGTAGCTATTGCTCGATACCCCAACGTATTAATGAGGCTATAAAGGAAAAATTTGGGAATCTGGCATTGGCAGATCCTAATTTTAACGCACCGGCTGAAGTAGAACTAGGCGGTGATATTTATAGCAAGGTCCTAAAATCCAACATAATACAGCTTGATTGCGGATCCTTACTAGCCCAAGATTCGCTCCTTGGCTGGCTCATTATGTGCTCTTATTCTGGATAACCCTCTACCACAAACTCTAAGCTTCCATGGCAGGGAGAATGTTCACCTCAGTGAACAAATCACCACTATGTCCAACCCTGATAGGACCATTAATGCCTCCAAAAAACTGCAGCAGACTTCAGGTGCAAAGACAAAAAAATCTCTTCTCTCTACAAGTTTATACCTTTTATATAAAAACATATGTATATATGTATGTACACTTTGTCTAAGTACAGTTATCCGTTTTTTTAATATATTAAAAAAGGGTCAATAAACATATACAATTTTATAAGGTTTTTTACAAAAATATATAGAAAGAATTTTTATTACCGGAATTACCGCTCATTACCCTATAACTCGTATAAATATGCTATAATAATCGCAAATTTCGTGTAAGGATTAACTACACTTATACGAAATCATTTTTATTATTTATTATTATTTAATATTCGTCATATAAGTATGACACTTGCAGAATGCAAATATATAAGTAGATCATTGCTTATATGTTGCTGAGCTTTATATTTATTGCAAAAAAACTAAGCTAATAACCCCTTACCAACTGCTTTAAATAACCTACAAAACTGGTCGATCAGGTCTGGAGAAACTACATACATACATATACATATATACCGCAAAAAACTATCCGATATCAGATTACATGATATTGCAATTAACAGCATAATTATTCAAAATGTTGATAGAAAGAAGATATTAGGTGTTATTTTCACTAGAAATTACTCATGGAAAGAACATTTCTCATTTATCTAAGTAAAACTTTGATCCTGAGTAAGATCGATTATGGTTTATTTTTAACCGGTAATACAAATAAACATAGAATTAATATTACTAAGGCCACATATCATCAAGCCATTAGGTCGACTATATATGCATTTAGAACTACCCCAGTAGGAAATATCTTAGCAGAATCTGGACTACCATAAGATGAATACCTAAATTAACTTTCCAGAACAACTCTTTGGTTGACAAGTATGTAAGCCTTGATAAATTCGTTAAAGATTGCGACATCTCTTAACATTAATTTAGTAATGAAACCCAATTAATATAAAAATCCGCCTTGAATACTTCCCAAAAATATATTCAATAACCAGAAAACAACTAATAATATATTTAATCAACTCTAAACTTATATGCGCAGAATGTGGCGATCTCTCTATTAGATATATCCTTTCGGAATGCACGCAACACCAAAATTTGCAGATTGGCATTTCCGGACCGTATGATCCAATATTACTACTTGAAACTCCCTCTACGGAAAATATAATTAGAATTATTGAATTTATTAGTAAAATGAATATTAACATTGAATTTGTTTTTATTTTATATTTTCATACAGTCGATAGCCTGTGTAGCTTGTGCTCTTTGACTTATATTCGTAGATTATAATTTTATACTCTTCTAATAATAATAATAGAATATACATATATTTATATATTATATATATCATATATATATATATATATATATATATATATATATATATATATATATATATCATATATATATATATATATATATATATATATATATATATATATATATATATATATATATATATATATATATATATATATATATATATATATATATATATATATATATATATATATATATATATATATATATATATATATATATATATATATATATATATATATATATATATATATATATATATATATATATGTTTGACGGGTGCAAACAATGAATTGCAAACCCTAGCCTATTCTCTTAATTAAATCTTCTGTCCAGTGATGAAATTGAAGAATGTATATAAGGAATGTATATAGATCGCTTCCAGTATTCAGCAGGTGATGAAAACGGGGATTTGAATGGTGCGTTTGAAGAGAGACTATCCTTGGAACAGACATCTCTATTCCTAAATTGGCTGTGAAAAAGCAATCCGTCCACAATACCCTATGTATTTTTTAATAATTTTATATTGTATGCATGTAAAAAAATTTGTTATAGAATTAGGTGGGTGCCACGGCCCTCTAGGCCCATACGTAGCTACGCCCATGTCTGTCTTTCGATTTCCATATAGTAAAAAGGAACATAGCATCGTCAATATTTAATCTCATATTCCAAAAATTGGAACTCATGACAAAGAATTTAATAATTAAATAAATTGGAATAACAACATGAAACACTAGCATCACAGATGTTTAACTAATTAGTTTATTACAACTGAATATTAGAGTGTAGTGTTGTAATTGTCCTCTTTTGTGTTTATAATACCTTTCGTTTTCTTGGTGAAGCATTTATTCTCTTTGTTTTCCTTACTCATTAATTTCACATCCTTGATGTTTATTCTTTTTTTCATTATCTGATTTGTGCACTTTAATTCTCTCTGTTGTGCCAATATCACATTTTTCTTTTTCATTGCCTTCACATTTTTTTCATAAACGATATTGTCAACCTCTAGTTTGGCTGTGAGTTGTCTATTCTTTATGAAAATATGCTCATCTTTTTCTTATCACTTTAAGATGGCCCTACTGTGTTAATATTAGTATAAATGATACACTGTAGTAATCAGTGTTCATAGTACTTTATTTATTACATACTTATGTGCAGTAACTGTTTTTATGCAAGAGGCTCTGTTATGTTAGGTTGAAGAGAGGATAATGAGACTCATGTCGAAAAGACTCATGTCCTTATAGGAAACCCATGTCATAAAGGTCAATACCCCTGTTAACAATTTATAGTTTGAGCAGGCGTAGCTGAAGTAATGATTAATCATAAGTATTTCCATTGTCATAATAATTTTCACATTCATTTCATTGTGTTAAGAAGCATTCGTGCTCTAATTGTTAATTATTAATAAACCTTAATTATAACCTGGCTATTCGAGTTCTAAATTCGAAAACATTCGTAGGCTATAACAATCTGAGGAGAGCAATGCATGGTCAGGTGTCATCCGCAAAAATCTAAGAGGAAGTGCTCCACTGTTTCTTTATCTATATTCCTCTGGGACGCCTCATAGGGTTCTGGTCGTATTGCTCGCATTGTCCGGCAAGTTTCGTCTATCTGTGTAGCACGGCCTTCGAAGCTCCAAAGAGCTTTATATTGACCAATGACCAAGTCCGTCCACTCTGTTTTCAGATAATTTATGTACTCACCGCAGTATAATAGTACCAAAAATAGAAACAAAGCAACATTTTTTCTTGTTATTTTCTCGTCCTAGGCTGATGCGTATATATATATATATATATATATATATATATATATATATATATATATATATATATATATATATATATATATATTATATATATATATATATATATATGTATGTATATTATATATATATATATATATATATATATATATATATATATATATATATATATATATATTTATTCTATATGTATATATATATATATATATATATATATATATATATATAAATAAATATATATACATATACATATATATATATATATATATATATATATATATATATATATATATATATATGTATATACATGTTTTTGTTCGCTTGAATAAAGTCGTTAGAGCCTTGTTAAGTCAATTGTAAGTTTTTAAATACATACAAGCTTACTATAAAACATGAAAAAAACATATACATATGTACTTAAATAAATAAAAAATACCCTTAGGAAAGCTCATGCGGCAGAGCATTATTTAACAATAGCTAAAAAAAGCTTTTGTTAGCGCTAACAACAGCACAAGGAACGAAGTGTGACAAAACACAAAATATACCCATACCAAATCGGCAAATTTGTATAAAACGAGTATCGTATGAGCAAGTAGCTCAGTTGGAAATTGACAAATGCTTGAATAACAGCACGGAGACCTTTGAGAAAATTTTTTAAAAATGTATTTACCAAAAACGATTGCATAAGAGAAAGTTGCTCGTTTAACTATGAGACGAAAGGTTATTCCCCATCAAAATAACAATACAAATTAATGTGTGTAAATTAGTTAAAAAAATATTAATAATATTTATGCTGAAAATAAAAGCAACTGCACCTTTTTTGATCTTTTAAAATTTTAAATCAGAAAAGTAATGAGAATATTAACAACAACAAATACACAAGACAAAACAAAACAGTACAATTTATTTTTGTAAACAACTATTTACGTTACAATACATAATGGGTGTGAGATTTTATGACAAGAAAAACATGTCAACTGTTGATAACTACACTCCCACTACACACAACTGTAATACATGTAATCAACAAACACAAACATTTTCTTCAACAACAGCATCAACAAGTGCAACTGCAACACAAACAACAAACGGTTTGAATATGGGCAATAATTTGTGTTCTCAAAATTCAAGCACTTTAAGAGACATTGTGGGAAATAGTAAAGAGGTGAGAATAGAAGAAAACTTTCACAATTTACGAATTGTAGGAAATAACAACCGTATACGCATAACTGTCAATGTGGGTAATATAACAATAATCGGAAATAATACAAGACTGAAAATAAAAACAAATCATGGTCACATTAAATATACCGGAAATGATGGCTGCATAAGTTTAGGCAAGAATTCAACGGAACAACTTGTTGACTATAGCGGTTGTAATGGTGTTTTGAAAGTCCAGAGTTCCAAGAAATCTAATAAAGTAAATGATGAAAACGATGATGAAATTAAACATAACATTGTAATGGGAAGTACAGGTTTTAATGGAAAATTAAACATCAGTGAAAAACAAAAACATTCTTCATATAATGGCTCGCAATTAGACAGTGAAATGTTTAACTTCAACGCGGATTATAATAACATATTTAATCGTAAATTATCGTTGCCTGATGTGACAACAAAATCATTTCACAGCAAAAATGTGTCTAGTGTTTGCTCCCATCAATTGGAAAAAAATCTTCGTCACAACTTTAGTAACATAGTTATAGCAAACTCATCAAATATCTATATATCACCTCCTTCTTACATTTTATAATATGGGTAAATAAATGTGCGCATGTACATATGCATATACATATGCATGTATAACAATATCATTAATTATATACATATATATACATATATATATATATATATATATATATATATATATATATATATATATATATATATATATATATATATATATATATACATATATATATATATATATATATATATATATATATATATATATATATATATATATATATATATATATATAGTATATATATTTACATATATACTACTACAATGTAGTTAATAATTGAGATATACATATATCAAGAATAGATGCGCATGCATATATAATATTACTACATTTAATTTATTTAACTTGCCAGATTTCTTTTAAATACATATTTATTTCAACAAGGTATCCATAATAATGTTCCTAAATAATTAAATATAACATGTATACCATATACTTATACCATACATATTGTATGCATGTAGATGTTCTTTAAGTATTTATATTTTTCGCTTTGTTGATTAGTTCAATAATTTATTAAATTAAAAAACTTATAATAAATAAAACCGGCTGAATGTAAATACAATAATAAAAATAAATCTGTGGATTTTCACTTAAAATACATAATAATTTTCTACAGGAAACCCCAAGTGGTTGTTTAATAAAAAACAGAATAAGTCGAAATACTAAATTAAAAATATTTATAAAATTTGTTATTCGAAAAATTCTCCAAAATAACTATTTTAGTGCCTTCGTAGACTAGTAGCTAGTGTACTAGACTGGTAGTCCGAAGGTCGCAGGTTCGACTCCTGCCGCAGACTCCGGGTGTCTCTGCAGATAAGCCAAGTAGCTTCGCAGTTTGTGTTTGTTAATTAATTAAAAAAAAAATATCTTTAAAAAAATATCTTTCTAAAAAAAAATTCAAAATCTGTATCAAAATCTAATATTCTATTGTTTGTTGTTGGCTTAGCTAGGTATATGCCTGCATTTCATTGGCGCTAACCAAATCATCAGTACCCTTTTAGCCAAATCATGATTGAAAGCATTCAAAGCTCGTACACTTATGCCACAGACTACAAATACTATATGAGAATTCAAATACAACTCAATCATATTTTTCTATTTGTAATCAACAAAAACACAAAAGTATAAAAAGCTTTTGTACAATCACAACACAACAAACAATTATAATTGACTTGCGTCTTTTTGTTTTTTCTTTTTACGCCTTTATACAATTAATCGCCCTTTGGGTGATAATGAAAGTATCTCGGCCAACACCATATGGTCAATTTTTTCAATTGGACATTCAGAACATTTAAGGTGAATTCACCCATTCGTTCTGAACGTACCGAACGGTTTTTTATATGTAGTTTGACGTCTCTATTTTTTTGAGTGTGAGCGAAAGAGAGTAAATTTAATGCGGAACAACAACAAAAATTTCGTTCAGGACGAATGGGTGAATTCACCTTTAGCATCTTCTGTGCTTGTACGGCCACAACGAATTCAACCACTTTCTTATCATTGAAATTTAGGGTGCAGAGTTGATTTGAGTGTTGCCTTTTTTAGCAAAAATAATGCTTTGTCAAACATAATCTAAATGACACAACTTTCAAACTTTTACAGGATTCAACTGATAGATGCCCCTTGAAAGGAGCAGTGTTAATCTTTCAAGAAAGATGCTGAAAATTCAGCATGACTTGTATTGACATGAATTCGTATGTTGGATTTTATTTTACAATCCAACAAACAAAACATACACAAGTTTGCACTTGCAACATTATTGCTCTTACACAACACTAGGCCTGTTAGTTGACTTTCTCAGTAAATATTTTGTAAAGAGAAAGCATCGCAAAAATTTACAAAATTACTCTCCCAAATTCTCAAAATAGAATAAAGTAAATTAACGCTTTACTAGTAAGAATTTGCAACTAAATAAACTGCACTGCTTAATTCATTTGCATTAACCGTCAATATACCGATATAAAAAGTTAAAAATCCTACCAACATCTAACATGTATCTAAGAAATATACAAAAACAAGGAAAAACTATTTTTAACTCGGTTCTAATAACAAATTGATTACATTATTCAGTAACTCCTACAAAAGCCTTCAAGCAAATTCATTGCACACATTATTTCGTTACCTTCATTCATATATGTATGTATAGGAGAGTGAACCAACATTTTTTGTTTTCATTATATGTTGAAGTTGTAAATACATTCAAAATGATAAATAAAAGAAAATGTCTGCATTTATTTTCTGTCAATAATACATTTTGGCTAATTTAAAAAAATTAATTTTCAAAAAATTTGGACTTATCTTCTTTGCAACTGAAGTAACGATTAGTTTGTGAGTATAATAGGACTTATTTTAGATCAAATACATATGTAACATCTTTTACGTTTGTTTGTCGTACAATCTATTGTAGATGGTGTTCAGGCTGTAATTTATTTCGAAATCTTTGATGTCTTTGTCCTTCGACAACTATATATACATATATATATATATATATATATATATATATATATATATATATATATATATATATATATATATATATATATATATATATATATATATATATATATACTTATATATAATATATATATATATATATATATATATATATATATATATATATATATATATATATACTTATATATAATATATATATATATATATATATATATATATATATATATGTATATATATATATATATATATATATATATATATATACATATATATGTATGTATATATATATATATATATATATATATATATATATATATATATATATATATATTATATATAAGTATATATATATATATATATATATATATATATATATATACATATATATATATATATATATATATATATATATATATATATATATATATATATATATATATATTAGTTAGTGGTGACACTTTTTGCATGGGAACAGAGTTGATATTCACAGCGTCAGCATACGATACTTGTGTAGAGATAGGTTGGGCCATTACAGAATAAGTGGCGGAGTACATATTTCCTGCTTGCGCTGGGACTACTTTAGGCTTTTGGCTCATAGCCTGTTTAACGAACGAGTATGCCTATTTTACTGTGAGTTCTGAAGCTCTTAATGCAAACAATAAAAATAAAAAATCTGATTATAGTCTTTTTCTAACGCAAAGCCAATTTTACTCGAGCGATCAACTTCGCTTACTCCAATGCCAAGTAGTGATTCGTTAACATTACCGTTGCCTAGTTCATCTTTATTTAAGTTAGCGCCATTATCCGCTCCGGGCTCGTGTTCATCACTTAACCAAGTTATCTCTATAGACAACAGTAGTCAGAAACCTAAGGTGCCTGTCGGAATGGACAGATATATTACAGTAGTGAAGCGCGGGCGAAGCCCAAATTCATCAAAAATCTCATCTGTGCCGAAGATATCCAGGGATAACGACGCCGCCTCAGCTAATCGTCAAAACCGTTTTAAAATATTGCAGGATGACAATGACAAACCCGAAGCATCCTCGAAAAAAACCTCCAAACCACCATCAATCTATTTGAGAGAAAAAAATTCAAACACCCTTATCAAAAAAATAATACAAGCCTGCGTTAGATAATACGGGCGCATATGTCAGACGTAGAATACGTTAGTCATCTTGCAATTAAAATATATGAATTAAATATAATATTTGATAAATGATTTAAATCTATCAATAAATTTTATAGATTAGCTGCTTTCCAATAGATTAGCTGCTTTTTAACTACTTCCCAATGTTTCCACAAAAATGTGTTTAGGAAAAACGCCATTGATATAGTGAGCGTATACATCGCCAATCCTTTGTATTAATGTACATACACACACATTTACACGCTGCTCGCAGAAGTAAAAAAAAAACGACAGCAAAGATCTGTAAACTTTCAAGCACACACAAGTGTAAACGCTCTCCTCCCTTCATTTTATGTTCCCCCCTAACGAACTAACAACCGACTTATTTATTAAATTATACATTTTTAATGTTTTAGCATTCGAAACTGTAAACAAATGAACATCCTTGTCGACACATCAAACTTGCAAACATATCTATGTACTTTTGCCTTTAAAAATTAATAAACACCTATGATTTCTTCAATATTATGAATTTTTTAATCTTTGTCTTATAGAAACTAAACAGCTGTTCAAATAATTCTTAGATGTAAAAATTTTACTTGTAACAATGTTATAACAATGTTATGTATAGACCTTGTTTTCCAATAACCATTATTAAGAACTTTAAGTAAATGAACTGACCTATTGTCATGCGTATAGCGATAAACTGACCTTTGACGATTTCTCATTATTGCAGCTTCGCCAGTTATTTTTCTTAAAAGTATGACTATACTGCGCATCTGCGTCATCATAGAATGAATGCTTGTTTTAAAAACGTAAGAGATTTTTGTCGAAAAAATAACTATGTACATAACTTCTAAACGGGTGCATTAATTTGGGAAAAAAAGCGATCTAGTCGGTTAAAACTTTTGAGTTTGGGCTTGAAGCTATTTGAAGAAGAGAAATTGCGGGCTATCAACGTTTTATATTTCCGTTTATATAGAAATTATGATAAAGAACTTTTCTTAGTTGGTTATTGTAAATATTTCTTTCAACAAATTTATAGTAAACATTATCCTTCTTGATGCTAAATAACTGAAAATAACATTAAAACCAAAATGTTCTAAATTGAGTTTAATTTTTTATTTTAATTAATTTTCTTTTTCTTTAAGCTCCACATTGTTTTCGAATTTTAAATAAGCTTTTTGGGCCTATTCAATTAAATCGTTTACAAAACGTTTAGTGAAGAGACCGTCTTCATTATTTTTTTGCAAATATTTTGTGCAGTTCTTCCATATAGTATGTACATATTTCATTGTTTGAACTGTCGATTTTGATAGTCCGCCCTCAGATACTCAGATACATGATCAACCAATGAATATATTGGGGCTGAACTTTTAATATCTAAAAAAATTGTTATGATAAGTAATTCTATTAGATATTGAATCTTTAATTTTTTAACTTTGACAACGGGCTCTGCATCTTGTTCTTTAAGCAGCATTTCAACAATTTATTTTTTGGTTTTATGCTTTTTAATTCGAGTGACTTGTTCCTCATAAACCTCTTCGTTTTTAGAAGATGCTTTACGGATAGTGGACATAGCTTCAAGAATCTTCTTTTAGTAAAAGTGATGGATTCGCAAAAATTTAACTTTTAATTTTTGTAAATATTTAAAAATAAACATCGTCTCATATTGAGAATTGTTTTCAAAATCATTCGGTTAAAAAAAGTTCCATGTAGACATGCAACGTCTCAAAAAATATCCGCTGCTTTAATAGACCAGGATGCAAGGGAAAATTTAAAAAGCTTATTTTACACAATTCTAAATTGTTTTCATTATAACATTTAATTACTGAACACTTTACTTTTTTTAATTAATTTTTGTACTTTTTTCACTTAAATTCTGTTGCACTTTCCATACACAAATGCACTTTACAAAATAAATTCTATAACTACGTCACACGAACAGCTAATCGCTACATAACAACCTAAAAGACCTGCGCAATCCGCAATCTTTCTTTCTTGATTCATGAGTACCGATGGCTTTTGGATGGCTAAATAAATTCTTTAAAAATGCAGTGACAACGTCTTGCATATGTAAATACTTTTTAGTTTGTATGAAATAAACATTTTTTTAATAAATTTATTATTTGATATATTCTCAAAAGCAATTATTTAATATTTGTTGATTTTTGTGTATGTACATACATATGTATATGAGTTTTAATGCTTTTCAAACATAGTTATTTCGGCTAAAGAGTACTGATGATTTGGCAAGAGCTAATGAAATGCAGGCATACTCGTATTCTCAGCTGAGCCAAAGGCAAAAAAAAAAAAAATAAAAAATAAAAAATAAATAAAATATTTTTTGGTTAATTTATTTCTTACATGGATGAACTTGCCAACTTATCGTTCACATTTAAGTTAAAGTTGTACTAATGAAAACCTTTTTACCCCTCCGATAAAAACCTACCTAACTAACTAAAAACCTACCTAACTGACTAACTTGTAATAAACGCCCTTAGTATATTAATCATTGCAAAATTGCCAGTCAATATGTAAGCAATAATCTGTTGCTTTTACTAATTGTCATGCCCTGGGTCATGGTCAGTGAAAAAGTACCGAAAAATTCCTGCAGTGTGACTGGTTTATAAAATATGTACATACATAATATTTTATACATACATACATATAAGTATGTACATATAAGTATACAAATACATATACATATAAAGATTCAAGACAGCGCGGAAGAAGAGATACATGTATTGATGGGTCAACAACGTCATTAATTATTTTAGGGGATTTTTATTTGATTTGGCTCAAAAGTGAATAAATATGATGTGTGTATGTGTATGTGTTAGTGAAAGTGTGAGTAATTTGTTTGTTTGAACGAAAATACATTATTTATTAGTTTTATCGGATTTGTTTGAAAGAATCTTTCTTTCGGTGACAACGACATCAACATGTACATATGTAAGTATGTACATACATACACTTTTCAGAATGAGTATTGTAGATTTATTTGTTTCTATCTTATCAATAATTAAAAGGTGATTTTTTTATTAGTGATTATATTTTATAAATATGTATTACGTTTTGTTGTTTATTCGTTTTAAATCAATAAAAAGATTTTCAAGCAAAACTTTTTTGCTATCCACTTGAATACGAGTCGCAAGAAGTAAGTTTTAAAATTTCTATCTTCAAATTTGCACTTGTGTCGATTATTTTTATTTAGGGATTATATGCAAGTCTTAAGGTGAATTCACCGGTTCGTTCTGAACGATTTTTTTTAATATGTAGTTTGACGTCTCAATTTTTGAGAGAGTGAGAGAAAGAGAGTAAATTTAATGCGGAACAATTTTTGCTTGAATTGGTTTAATTTTAATTATCGTCCCGAACGAATTGAACTGTGCTGCCAGATATATAAATTTTTTATGCAAAATTGAACTGAGCTGCCACATCATATTATATGTACATATGTATGTATAATAATATACAGAGTATATTTGTAAGTTTTTTATATTTATTTAACAAAATAGCTATTAGAACAAGCACTCGACTTTCATTTATTTCTATATTTTAGTTTTATAAAAATTTGTTAAATTTAAAACAAAGCAAATTGCAATCAACTGCCACTGTGCTGCCGGCTTGTAAAAGTGACACACAACATTTACAGAGTTGTTGCATATGGTAGCTTTGTTTCTACAGAATATTTGTTCGACTCCGGTGAATCTTCTTTGAGCAAACTCTCAGTAAACTAAAATTGTCTCTCAACGAAAATTTCCTGCAGAACGAACCGGTGAATTCACCTTTAATTACCGCAAACCTTCGCCCATTGAAACAGCCAAATATTTTAAATTGTAAGTAAACTTCATTAGGACAACAAACTAAGGCGAATCACTCGTATTTCCACGAGGTGGTATTAATATAACAGCTGATTATGGTCTACAATCTTAAGGTGAAGGTAAATAACATGCGTTACACGCGTCAGCGCGTTATAGACTTCTGTCAAAAAAGTTGAACTAGAGTATTTTCAAATAACGAGGATCATAAAAAAGTCGGCAAAGCGTCCAATGCAAAAAGATGGTTAACATTTTTCGATCAAGTTTAACAATAGGACATGTCCCAAGGACTTGGAGAGCGGTAGGGGTCATATTCATACCCAAGGGTGGGAACAGACCCCCGAATCTCCCAAGTCCTACAGACCAATTAGTCTATCATCTTTTATGTTGAAGACGATTGAAAAACTATTGGACCAATACCTCAGGATGGAGGTACTTTCCATGAGACCTCTGCATAGGCTTCGGTTACAAGAAAAATAACTTTATTGATAAATTATCGGTAAATAATGTTATTGTAGAAAGTGATATTGACAAACTAAATGTTTTGAAGGAATAGTTCTCTAGAGTTTTTATTCCAACCGCTCCAAACAAAGACGTATCTTATATTGAGAGGACTATAGAAGGGGCAATTTCTAATGTACCAGCAAATTTATTTGTTTTCAATTATGATTTTCCGCCCTTAATAATGAAAATTGCAATAAACTTGTTAAATTCGATGACTTAATAGAACGTTCAAAATATGTAAATAACAAGAAATCATGTGGGTTTGAAAATATTTCAAATTTTATTATTCGAAAACTTCCTACCAAGGCTTTTGAAGCCTGATAACTTTGATATTGATAATTAAACCAATTTCTTTACTTTCAAATGTCGGAAAGCTTTTTTTTAATTGAACCATATATACCTGATCTTCAATTCGGTTTTATGAATACTACTGATTCTTTGCTCAAATTTCAGGATTTTTTTTTTGGCGGGAAGGAGGTAAAAATGCATTACTGCATACACGGAGTCGTCACTGGCCGTGTTATGTCGGGCTCCCCAAGATGGTATACCGACTAAAAAACCTCCTTATGTCCTCTTCTTGGAAAATGGTTCCACCCCGGAACCGCTGTGATGCATTACTTCGGGGTGGTTTCCTCTTGGCTGTGATTTTAGCTCTCTTCCCCTTTGGACCTGCGTCCAGGTCTCTGCTTGAGTTGATCTGCGCCTAGTCTGCTGCCTCTAGATCAGGTTTCTTCTTCTTTAGTATGTATTCGCAGTACTTTGATACTGCTCGCCAGCTGTTTTCGTTCTGGGTCATGCGATCCACAATAGACTCAGCATTTATTTCTCCTACTAAGACCTCGAGTTCTCTTCTTTTCTCTTCCCATTTACAGCATCCAAAGAAAGTTCGGCGTCATCGATTATATTTCTTTCTTCGTACAAGCAGTATGGTGTACTACACTTGCCTATGTTGTTTAGGTATTTCCTGAAGTATCCGTGGCCGGTCATCATCTGCGTCAGGTAGTAGTTTACTTCACCGACTCTCCGTTTTAGCCATCTGCTTATGTTTGGGAGAAGTCTTTTGGTCCATCTTGCCGCTGATTCCGGGTTCCATCTTTCCTGCCATCTTTGGAGGGTCTCTTGTTTTATTATCTCCTTGTCCTCTTGTTCAAGTGTGTTAGACCGTTTCTTCATCCATATTTTCCTTCTTTCCTGTATTTTTAGATCTATTGGGGTCGTTTCCGCTAGCACGAGGATGGCTGCTGTAGAAACAGTACGGTAAGCAGAAGCTATCCGTAGGGCAGATATCCTTTGCACTTCCAACAGAGCGTTTATCCTGCTTTTATTTAGCTTCATGCCCCAAATTTCACTACCATAAAGAAGGATGCTATTATTAGTCTCCATCAGTAGCTTCCTCTTGTGTTGCCGCGGCCCTCCTATATTAGCCATTAATCGGCTTAGTTGTGCCGTCACCTCTGCCGCCTTGCTTGCTGCATGATGGACTTGGTGTGAGAATGTCATCCTCGAGTCAAGTCGTATGCCAAGATAGTTTACGAATCTCTTTGTACGTATTTGTGTTTCTTCGATGTTAATGTTTATTTCCAGCGATATGTTTCTTCTGGTTAGGAGGACCACTTCGGTTTTCTGCACTGCCAGTTGAAGACCATGTGCGTCAAGCCAGCTCTTCGTGCTGATCATTACCTGCTTGAGTTTTCTTGTTGCTTCTTCCGTATCTCTGGCTTTGATTACAGCTGCTATGTCATCAGCGTAGCCCACAAGGAACGTATCTTGCGGCATTTCAATCTTTAGTATGTCGTCGTAGCTAATGTTCCATAAATCTGGGCCCAAAATTGATCCCTGTGCTGCACCGGATGTTATCGGGATCCTTTTCTGTTCCTCCTTCGTGTTGTACACGAGTTCCCTATCCTTGAAATAGCTTCTTATCATTCGCGACAAATATACCGGTATGCTAAATCTCATCTCTAGGGCCTGGAGGACATCGGGCCATCTTAAGCTATTGAAAGCGTTTTTAACATCTAGTGTGGCGAGGAGAATGATTCGCCTGCTAAAATGATTTCCTTGTTGAGCGGCGTTGAATGCATCGACAACATCTTTTAGCGCGCCCACGGTGGGACTTCCAGGTCTGAAGCCGTGTTGCCTTTCTGATAGTCCTCCTCTGTTCGTTATGGCTTCCGTCAGCCTAGATTTCAGGAGTCTTTCAAAAAGTTTGCCTGCAGTGTCTAGCATACATAGTGGTCGATAAGCTGATGGTGAGTTCGGGTCGCCTTTCCCTTTGTTGATAAGCACTAGCTGCTGTAACTTCCATGCCTTTGGGAAAATGCCTTCTATGAGACATTTGTTATACATGTCAAGTAATAGCTCTGGCCGCTTTTGCGCTATATCCTTGATCACCTCCGCTGGTATACCATCTGGTCCAGGTGCCTTCTTGGGTTTTAGTTTTTCCGCGGCTATTTTTAATTCTTGTCTAGTGAATAATGGAATTTCTGTCTCTGCCACCATGTCCCTTCTATCAACGGGGATTTCATTCGTCGGGAAGAGAGACGCTACGATGTTTCCCATTTTTTCTTCGTCCATCAGCTGTGTTGTTGTTCTGGTCTTCAACTTTTTCTTAACTATTTTGTAGCCCGTGCCCCATGGGTTCGTGTTTATATCTTCTCGAAGTTCCTCCCATAGCTTTCTTTTACTGTCAAAAATCGCCCTTTGCAGTTTTTTCTTCGCTTCTTTATATGCGTTTTTTTCGAGTTCCGCTTGGCCCCTTCGCTTAGCCCTGGTGTATTGCCTTCTGCGTCTGCAGCAGTCGCTTCTCGCGTTTGTAATATCTTCATTCCACCAATAAACTTCTTTCTTTCTGGGGTTGTCCCTTCTAACCCTGGGCATCGATTTGTCACATGCTTTCCTGATTATTTGCATGACTTTTCCTACAGTCGTGGAGGCATCTAAAGTCTCTTGTACACTGTCAATTCGGCTGTCAATTTCTGCTACTAGTGCTGTCGTGTCCAGTTTTTTGACATTCCATCTTTGTGTGTTCGTCCTCTGTTGCGCGGCATTTCCCCCGTGTGCGTTCCCAGCTGCAGCTGAGAACGATATGTATTGGTGATCGCTACCCGTGTATGTTTCAAGAACCTTCCAATCCTGTATCCTATGTGCGATTCTCTCTGAGACCAGAGTGATATCTGGTATCGTGCCCTCACATCCGGGTCGTCTGAACGTAGGTACGTTTCCTACGTTCGCTGCTATCATGCCTAGTCTGGCTATCATTTGAATTATGCATCTTCCTCTGGAGTTAGTGGTTTGCATGCCCCAGTCTTGTGCCCTAGCATTAAAATCGCCTGCCACTATGAGATGTCTCGCATTCTCTCGTCCAAAATCTTCTATATCGTCCAGTTTTCTCTGGAAGTCTGTCATGTGGTCGCTGGGTGTTAGATAACAGCCAATGATTGTTATGTCCTCAAATTGTGCCCATGAGAAGCAGTTTCCTTTCCCGTACTTTAGTGGTGCTAATTTGCTCAAGTCCGGTATCCATATTGCGGACGTTTCCGAGTCGTCTTCAATCCATAGGCCGGTTTGTTTCCTACTGTGTTGTTCGCTAATGATGGCTATGTCTGCTTCTTGCTCAATCATTATTTGTGGCAGGAGTGTGTCTGCCACTTTTCCTCTGTGCATGTTAGCTTGCAGGATTTTCATTTCCGTCCGCTTGCTTTACAGCCTTTAGACCCCGGTAAGTGCTCCAATGGGGTTTTACCTTCTGCTAGGCATAGACAGCATTTGGGAGGGTTATTGCACTGCTTCAAAAAGTGACCGCTTCCGCCACATTTGATACATAATCCAGCCCCTTTCCTGTCAGGCCCCACACACTCTCTTTGAGTGTGTCCGAGTCCAAAGCATTTAAAGCAGCGTTTTAATTCTTCGCGGTACTTTACTCTGCAGTTTGTCCATCCTATTTTTATACGCTCGGTCTGTAGTATCTTGTTTGCTCCAGAGGTTGGAAGCAAGACGAAAGCTCTTCTTTGATCCCGGGAGTTGGGGTTTGTTATACGCACTGAAACATCTTCTTCTGCTGTGCCGGTTACTTTTGTTATGGCTGCAACAATTTCCTCTCTTGTTGAGAAGCCATCTATGTCTCCTATTTCCACTGTGACCTTCGGTTTTAGGTCTTTGACGTCAGCGGCTTCCTTCAGTGTTTCTTTAATAGTGTTGCAGAATTGTCTGGTCTTTCCTCTTTTGGCTACTTCCAAAAGGATTGCTCCCGTCTTAGTTTTCCGGATTGAACGTATAGCGATATCAGCGTCATCTGGTTTTACATTTTCCCGGAGATTTTTTAGAACCTCGGCGTAGCTGTGTCCTTCAGTTGGTTTGACGATGACCGCCTCTGCCTTTTCCCTTGGCAGTTTGAAACGCGTTTTCTTCTTTCGCGACTTCTTTGTTATATTGGGCGTAACAAGCGTACTTGGTTGATTGTCATCTGGTTTTTCTAGAGTGCCAGCTTTCTTGACGTTCTCCTGGTTGTTTTCTTTTTGTTTCTTGCCTGGACTTGCTGTTTCAGCAGGGCTTGAGGCATTTCTTTTGTTTTGAGGTGTGTAGTTACTGTCCGTTGTTGATGGCGCTAGGGCACTTTCCTCTATTTTTCTGCTTTTCTCCTTTTCTGATTCCGCTTTCTTCCAGTTTTTTCGATAGTCGCCAAGAACATCAAAAAGCTCTTCCAACTCCGACACCCCGTTTTGTACATCCATGTTGATGTTCTTTTGTCTGGAGATTGCACGTCTTATTCTTTTGAGGACGCTAAGGCACCGCTGGATTGTTTCCTCTTCCGAGTTCCTCATTTTTGAAATAAATTCCTGTCTTGGGGAAGTCCGTGCAGTGTTTCCAATTCTGGTATCGGGTGTTGTTACTCTCGGCACTTCATGCGTAGTAGGAGGTGTTTGAACATTTCTGACTCCTTCGCTCAGCAAGTTTGGTGTGCCCTCCATGCGAATCGCAGTTGTTCTTGTTCCCAGTACTTGATGTCCCGACCTTGGTGGGGATCTCACCACCTTTCCGCTGGGGCGAAAAGGATTTATATCGCCGTTGTTATTTTTGGGTGTGTTCATGTTTATCTTTCGGGTCCCCGCTTGAAGCCGTTATCTGTGTTCGAAGGTGCAGTTGCCCGTTTCATTGACCCCGAGGGTGCCTTTGCAAGCAGTGAGGTCCTCGCGAGAGTTGACGCAGATCCTTATGGGATATTGCGTACAGAGCCAGGTCAGGCACTAATTAGGAGTCATCTCAACTAAACCTGCACAGCCGTACTTGGCTACAAACATTGAGCGTTCTACAAGCCCTGCCAGGGTTTTAACGGGACGGTTATAGTCCCCGCATTGGCCTGTGAGCCATTTCAGCACGATATCACTCGTGCTTACTGAGGTCACAGAATACGTTAGCTCCCAGCCCATGTTCGTCTAGATCCTAATCGATATATCCATCATTATTCAGTAACATTGCCGGTCCATCGTCGTGCTAGATTTTGATCACCCCCGGGTATTTTATTTCCCCGGTACCCTCCATGCCTTTCAAAAGTAGAAAGACATGACGAGCGTCCCCAATTCGCCAAATGGGAGGGTCCCGATGGAGGATCTAGCAATCCCCGCACGGGGCTCAAATTTCAGGATGATGTTATTAACCATCTCCGTACTAAATATTGCACAATAGCTGTTTCTCTTTATGTTGAAAAGGCTTTTGACCATGCGTACCATAAAGGCATTCCTCTCAAAATAATTCAAATTGGGTTTGACCCTTCTTTATTAAGTTGTGGTGTTCCGCAGGGATCAATCTTGGTTCCACATCTTTACAACATATTTATGCACGACTTTCCTCACACTGGCTCAAACTGTATTAGTTTACTGTATGCCGATGACTCTGTTGTTTATTCTCATAATGTATCCCCCCTTGAGGCCCTAAGAGAGGTGTTTCAGCACTTGCATACTGTTAACAAAAATTTATAATGATTGGGTTGTTAGAATTAACATCTCTAAGGGCCTCTTTCACCACCTTCGATTAAAAAATAACCGTGACTTTAACCGAAAGTTTGGCTAAATTGAATTACACAATGTATGATTAAATCTTAACCGACACAATTTAACAGAAAAGTTGATGTTAAATTTAACTGAAAGAAATTGGCTGGTTAGCACTTTAATCAGTAAATAAAACAATGGAGATAAATATGAATCAACATGTACATTTTTGCAATATTTTTCAATTTAAAAACTCATTTTGTAAAAAAAATTTTTACGACCGCCGAAACCACTTTAATCTAACTGATGAAGAATTCAGACTGAGATATAGAGTATCAAAGTCTACAGCACGGTTTATTAGTAATCTTGTACAGAACGATATAAAATCTACAACAACTATGTGAGATATTTGAATAAATATTAATAGTTATTAATTAAAATTGATTTCAGAAATAATGCCTTATCTCCAACCCAAATGATGCTATTGACATTGCGGTTTTACGCCACCGGTAGCTTCCTACTTGTTATTGGGGATTATTGTGGCGCATCCATTGCAACAGCAAGCCGCGTTGTAAAAAAAGTTTCCTTGGCGATCGAACGCCAATCAAAAAAATTTATAGAAATGCCGCATTCGTTAGAAGATATGAAAAATGCCGCTATATATTTTCATAAAATTGCGGCATTTCCTAAAATAATAGGAGCAATAGATTGCACACACATAAAAATACAATTGCCAGGAGTATTAGATGTAGAAGTTTTCCGGTGCCGTAAGGGTTATTTTTCGTTTAATGTTCAGGTGAGTTATTATGAAACATTTAATTTGCTTTGTTTTGTAATCGCTTATACATATATGGCTTAGGCAATCTGCAATTCAAATTTAGATATCATAGATGTGGTAGCAAGATGGCCTGAATCGGCACATGACAGTTATATCTTTAGCAATAGCCGAAAGCGGAGAATTTGGATCATACTTACTTTTGGGGGATGATGGTTATGGAGTAAAATCATATTTAATGACACCACTAGCAAATCCTAAAACAGAAGCTGAAAAACTCTATAACGAGTCTCAAATTAGGACACGAAATGTTATAGAACGTTGTTTAGGAATGAGATTATCGCTGGACACAACAATGGCAGTAATAGTGTCGTGTATGGTTCTGCATAACTTATGCAGACAGGTAAAAGATGTAAGCGATTTTGATGTCTGTGTTCTTCAAGTGACGAAGAAGAGTTTGATCCTGAACGGGCTACAACAGATATATTTTCGAGTACGCGAATGGATCTGATTAAAAACTATTTCTCTAAATTATAAATAAATTAAACACCGTACATTTTGAAAAATTAAAACAAAAAATAAATATTACAAAACAAAAAATATTGAGTAGCTATAACAAAATTCAAAATATTAACCACCTTAAAAAAAATCTATAAAATACTTCACATAACAAAACTTAAAAATATTACCCACCTTTTTTTAAAAAAGAAATCTATAAAATACTTCTATAAAAAACTTCACATCAAATAAAGTCTTGTTTCAATTCACAAGAGGAAGACATATTAATGTATTTCAGAAAAGTGACGCTTGGGAGAAAATTGCTTCGCAATTTGGCATACAATCCAACAATATAAGGTCGGTAAAGAACCTTAGGGACAAACATGAAAACATGAAGAGGAAGGCTAACATAGCGCTGTCAAATGAGAGAGAGAGAGAGAGAGAGTTACTTTACAAGAAGGGGAGAGGCCACTATTGCGGCAAAATATGTGATGGCAACGGATTTATAATTAAAATGACTGCGAATGTCATAATGGTAACTTTAATGTAATTTAGTATGTCCATGCTATGTATACCGTAGTTTAAAAATAAAATTAAGATATGTCAAGCGTCACTTTTCTGCTGCCAACTTACGGCGTTTGTTGTGCGGTTCTCCACAATATGGGACTCCTGCTCAACGAGAGAGATTAATATTAGGGATTTGCAAAAGTACAAAAAACAAGTACTTAAGACTTAAGTTTTCTTTTTCTTTTTGTCAGGAAAAAACCTTTTAAAAAACCAACTGCAATAAACTGCAAATGTAGGTCTTTTTCGTCATTGTAATCTTATTGTGGAAGTTACAAGGGCTTGATGTTTGAAACATTATTTTTGAATGCACCATCAATAAAACGATTTCGCATTTTCATAATTCCTTGAAAAATAAGTTTAACCATTTTTTTTGCCTGCAAACCTTCAAAATATAAAAAAATAGTTGTAACATTCCAATGTTTTCCTTTGTTTTTTATTGCATGTACAGAGATTTTTAAAGGGTTTTTCTCCCTTTAAAAAACTACCTGCAATAAACTGCAATGTAGGAAATCTATTTCTGAATATACCCTCTATAAAACATTTTTGGTTTTTCCCAATTATTTATAAAAAAATAAATTTAAACAACCTCAGTCAGTTTTCATGGTTTGATATGAAAATAATTTTTTAAGTAATATCAGTCGTATTGTGTCTTTCAAAGTGAATTGGTGAATTTTAATTTAAAAATAAAGATAATAATAAATAAAACAAACCGTTAATCTCAAAAAGTGAAAAAATCTAAATCTTATTATATATAGTATACACAAATATATAATTTTGCCCGAAACTTTGTTAAGTCTAATGTGAGACTTGGCAACCCTGGAGTTCAAAATTAGTTTTGATTGGTCGAAACAAATATATATTATATTTCGATAAAAATCAGGATTTTTTAATTAAATTTAGTTTTATTTTATAAAAATAAAATAATCTTTATTATAAAAACCGTGTATAAAGTGTTTAAAACAGCGGTGGACTTTTCATCAAACAATTGTTTATAAGAAACGCCTCTTTTTTTCTTATGCTCTTTAGTTTAATCGTTCAAGAGACTTTGACGAGTGCACATTTTTTCTCAATTACAGTGTTTAATATAAATTGTAATGCATTTAAAAGATTTTTTACGATAAACAATGCTTTTGGAAATGTGCAATGCCTTTTATGTCACCAAATATTTAAAAGGTATAGAGAAAATGTTATTAAGAGGCATTATGATTCTTTCCACTCTGATATGAATAAATATAATGATGTGTTTGGTGATGTGTTTTAATGTGTTTCGTTTTGCTTGTCACTGTACCCTCAAATTATCTCACTAACACAAGTGTAAAACAATTTTGTCCATCACTGACTTAAGTACATTCTCTTTTTTTATTTGTTTTATTGTACTCTTCTCTTAAAAAAGCAAATTGCTGTTCTCTTATAAAAAACAAACACAATAAATATTGTGTTTGTACAAAATAAATACGGCAAGTGGTAGAGCATAGGAAAAGTAAGCAAAATTAATAATAAGACATGCACATGCTTGGAGTTACGTCAAGCCGTACTTAAACCATTTAGGCGCGTTTTCACAACTTAACGATAGTGTAAAGGTAGGTTTTTATCGTCCAGATAACGTGTTTTCGCTTTCACAACTTCCCTTTAACTTAAAGTATAAAAGGGAGGAACGTCCTGCCATTAACTTTTATCGTAAGGTTTAGATTTTAAGTTGCCATATTATACACATATGGTAACTTCAAGGTTTGAAATTTAAATAAAACTGAAAAACATCAACAAAAGTAAGTACCAGTTCGTATTTTTGGTTGGTGTCTTTACTTATTTACTTTATTATTGCCACATTTGCAAAAATATTAAGTTCTTATTATATGGAAGTCGTGAAAACGACTATACCTAAAGGTACCTTTAACTAACATGAACTTTATGGGTAAGTTGTGAAAACCGGCCTTAGTATAATACTTGGGGGTATTTTTGAAATTTTTATTTTATTTGTATGAAATTACAATTTTGTTTAATTTGATTCTAATATCAACATATCAACATATCTACCTAGATATCATCATCTAAATTTACAAAAGTCATATTTGCATTGGAAAAATTTTACAGAACTTGAAAAACAATTTAAAAAATATCTTAAACTGGAAAAAATTTTGTTTTGATTTTGAATGAGTTTACAAATCGTTTTGTGCATATCTCCTACAATTGCTCGCATGTGACTTATGACTTTGCAAAATCTTCTACAAAAATTATTCGAACGAAAAGTAATAAATTATGTAACCAACCAAAAAACGGCCTTTAAGGCCGTGTTAAGGCTGGGGCACATGGAATCCGTCATCCGTCGACTTTTTCAACTGACGTTAACGCAATGACGGATGAGGTTGGCACAATGAGTACTTTGTTAACGTGTAGAAAATCAGATGTTTTATACATGTTTGCAACATTTCTTTTTATTAAAGAGTAAAAATTTTCGATGGATTTTGTAGATATTACGGAGTTTCTTTTAATTATAATTGTTTGTCTGAAAGTCAATTATAATTGTTTTTCTGAAAGTCTCCCGGGGTATAACCTATATATCAATCGACGCGCATTATTGTCAGCTTTTGATAGCAGGTAGCGTGATTTGCGGCCATAGAACCGTTTGTGTGTAATAAGTAAAACACTAAAAAAAGTATTTTCAGCGATTTTTTTATTTTTTGAAAGTTTGCTAGATCTATAATTTTTTTCTGAAAGTCTCCCGGGGTATAACCTATATATCAATCGACGCGTATTAATGTCAGCTTTTGATAGCAGGTAACGTGATTTGTGGCCATAGAACCGTTTGTGTGTAATATGTAAAACACTAAAAAAAGTATTTTCAGCGATTTTTTTATTTTTTGAAAGTTTGCTAGATCTACAATTTTTTTCTGAAAGTCTCCCGGGGTATAACCTATATATCAATCGACGCGTATTAATGTCAGCTTTTGACAGCAGGTAGCGTGATTTGTGGCCACAAAACCGTTTGTGTGTAATATGTAAAACACTAAAAAAAGTATTTTCAGCGATTTTTTTATTTTTTGAAAGTTTGCTAGATCTATAATTTTTTTCTGAAAGTCTCCCGGGGTATAACCTATATATCAATCGACGCGCATTATTGTCAGCTTTTGATAGCAGGTAGCGTGATTTGTGGCCACAAAACCGTTTGTGTGTAATATGTAAAACACTAAAAAAAGTATTTTCAGCGATTTTTTTATTTTTTGAAAGTTTGCTAGATCTATAATTTTTTTCTGAAAGTCTCCCGGGGTATAGCCTATATATCAATCGACGCGTATTAATGTCAGCTTTTGATAGCAAGTAGCGTGATTTGTGGCCACAAAACCGTTTGTGTGTAATATGTAAAACACTAAAAAAAGTATTTTCAGCGATTTTTTTATTTTTTGAAAGTTTGCTAGATCTATAATTTTTTTCTGAAAGTTTCCCGGGGTATAGCCTATATATCAATCGACGCGTATTATTGTCAGCTTTTGATAGCAGGTAGCGTGATTTGCGGCCATAGAACCGTTTGTGTGTAATAAGTAAAACACTAAAAAAAGTATTTTCAGCGATTTTTTTATTTTTTGAAAGTTTGCTAGATCTATAATTTTTTTCTGAAAGTCTCCCGGGGTATAGCCTATATATCAATCGACGCGTATTAATGTCAGCTTTTGATAGCAAGTAGCGTGATTTGTGGCCATAGAACCGTTTGTGTGTAATATGTAAAACACTAAAAAAATTATTTTCAGCGATTTTTTTATTTTTTGAAAGTTTGCTAGATCTACAATTTTTTTCTGAAAGTCTCCCGGGGTATAACCTATATATTAATCGACGCGCATTATTGTCAGCTTTTGATAGCAGGTAGCGTGATTTGCGGCCATAGAACCGTTTGTGTGTAATAAGTAAAACACTAAAAAAAGTATTTTCAGCGATTTTTTTATTTTTTGAAAGTTTGCTAGATCTACAATTTTTTTCTGAAAGTCTCCCGGGGTATAACCTATATATTAATCGACGCGCATTATTGTCAGCTTTTGATAGCAAGTAGCGTGATTTGTGGCCATAGAACCGTTTGTGTGTAATAAGTAAAACACTAAAAAAAGTATTTTCAGCGATTTTTTTATTTTTTGAAAGTTTGCTAGATCTATAATTTTTTTCTGAAAGTCTCCCGGGGTATAACCTATATATCAATCGACGCGTATTAATGTCAGCTTTTGATAGCAGGTAGCGTGATTTGTGGCCATAGAACCGTTTGTGTGTAATAAGTAAAACACTAAAAAAAGTATTTTCAGCGATTTTTTTATTTTTTGAAAGTTTGCTAGATCTATAATTTTTTTCTGAAAGTCTCCCGGGGTATAACCTATATATCAATCGACGCGTATTAATGTCAGCTTTCGATTGCAATAGCCCGATGTGTGGCCACCGAAGTTCTTGCCTGTTATGGGCGTAAAACTAAATGTGTACTTTTCGGCAACGTTTTTCATAATTTCTTGGTCCAAAAATTTTATCCTAAAGGTTCCCGTGCAAAAACTGTTATTATGATTTGCGTGCACTATCATTTGCTATCGATCGAAGGTAGCACCATATGAATTGGAAGTTTTGTTCTCCTATTATTAATGAAAAACTCGAAATAAAAGTGGTCTAAGTAAATCTTAAATATATTCTGAATTCCTCAAATAATTTTAGTGACAACTGCAAAATTTGATTTAAGAACATGCATGCTACAAACATTAATACTTTTGTTTTAAATTAATTGATTTATACATATAAAATTAATGCATTAAATTCAGCAATTTTTTTCATTCTTTGTTTACATAAACAACGGGGAGGGTTTGTCAAGACAAAAAAAGTTTTTCTAAAAAGTTTGTTTTCTTGACGGCGATACGTAAGTCAAAAGTGGACCAACTTTCATACGTTACGTTGAAGGAGACGTACTGTATGTAACAAAGCTCATAAGAAAACCTGTATTTTAACTTAGCTGTCAGTTGAAAAAGTCGACGGATTCTACATGCCCCAGCCTTAATTGGTCTATATGATGTTATTTCACTTTCCGGTTTGTTTGGCTTGTTTATGATTATAATTTCCACACATTTCCACTTAAATGGAAAGTGGCTTAAGCCCAGAATAAAATTAATGTTAAAAATAAAACAGCCTTTTTAGGTATGTGAGTAATAACTTTGTCATATCCCGGTGACTTTTCTGGATGTAAATTTTTTATTTGTACCTACATATGTTTTTTTTTTTTTTTTTTTTTTTTTCAATTGGACCAGTACTCAGGGGATGACCCCTATTTATGCAGTGCATTGTGCTGGAACTAGGAAAATAGGATAGGGTGAGGAGGATAGCGGGAGTAGTGCTTATGGATATTCGACTTGAATCTCTCCACGCTGGGTATGGCAGGAAAGACATCTGCAGGGAGCTCGTTCCACATACGAGCTGTTCGATCAAAGAACGAATTATTTCTGAAATGCGTAGTGCGATTCGCTGCTATATCGACCACAAATGGATGTGCTCTTAATGAGGAACGTGTTGCTCGTAAGTAGGAGCGGATCTCGGGAATATGTTCCCTTACCTCATCAGAGCACAGTCCATTGAAGTAACGATAAAACAGTGTAACACAACCCACGTTGCGACGATGCTCCAGTGAGTCAATAGAGTTGGCTACACTATTGTCACCTATGAGTCTTTTCGCCCTCTCCTGAACTCGGTCCAGTAGCTTCAAAATAGACTTTGAAGCACCGGCCCATACATGAGAGTTGTATTCCATTTTCGGCCGGATGTAGGTGGTATAAATAGTGAGGATATCAGAAGGGGTGAAGTATCTCTTACACCGTCTTAAAAAACCGAGGCACTTGAATGCTTCTTTGGCGATATGAAAAATGTGCTCAGACCATCGAACATCGCACTGAATTTTCATGCCCAGAACATCAAGAGCTTTTGATTCCTCAATATTTATATCACCCATAATTACAGATGGAGCAGCATTTACGGTCATACGTTTATGCGTAAGCATACAGCACTGAGTCTTCCGGGCATTGAAATCGACCCGATTCGCATGACCCCATTCGGAGATTGTTGTAAGATCTTGATTTAATGATTCGACCATATTTTGCCTCATAGCCCTAATCTCCAACGGACTTGGCCTATGGTCAAATGAGTAAGAATGGCTAATGCTGCTGTCATCTGCAAATGAGTAGATAGGGTTGGAAGTTTTACAAAGTAAGTCATTAAGAAAAATGAGAAACAGGGTAGGAGATAGAACGGAGCCTTGTGGTACCCCTGAATTTATCTTGAACTCGTCTGATGTGATCCCATCTATAACAACTCGTATAGTGCGATCACTGAGGAAGCTCGATATAAACCGAGTGAGGCCATTACCAACACCAAAAGCAATTAGTTTTGCCAGAAGTGCCCCATGCCAGACTCTGTCAAACGCCTTGGAGATATCCAGAGCCACCACCTTACTTTCGCCAAAATGGTGAATGGAATGACACCATTTCTCCGAGAGGAGTGCTAGTAGGTCACCAGTAGAGCGTCCCCTACGAAAACCATACTGTCGGTCATTTAGTAAATTGTTGGACTCTAAATACCTCACAAGATGAAAGTTAATCATACTTTCCATCACTTTGGAAAGTGCGGAACATATCGCTATTGGGCGGTAATTTTCAGGGTTACTAGCCTCTCCTTTTTTGGGGATTGGCGTTACATTAGCAACCTTCCAGCACAATGGAAATTCTCCAGCATGGTACAATGTACTGAAAAGGTTTGCTAACGGACGACCTAGCGTCGAACAGCACTGCTTCAAGACCAGTGCTGGGATTCCATCCGGTCCAGCAGATTTATTTACATTGAGCTCTGCCAATACCTTTTTAACTGCACGTGCTCGAAAGAATATTTTTGGCATAGTTACAGATACTCTTTCGAGGTCGGGCAGTGGTTGATTGCTTTCCGGCAAGTTGGAGTTACTTGCAAATAATTCGGCCAGTAGGTTAGCTTTATCAACCGGGTCAGTGAATATTTGGTCATCCTTTAAAAGAGTTGGAATTGTAGAACTAGCATTATCCTTGATTCTTTTAACGAATGACCAGAAGCTCTTGCTGCCCCTAGCAGCAAGAGCTAAAGCACGAAGGCGCTGCTCGTAGTGAGCTTTTTCGCGTCTTAGTACTCTGGCACACGAAGATCTCGCCTTTTTGCGCAGCGAGTCAGTATCTGGATTCTTATTTTTACGCCAGATATTGAAAGCTTCCTCTCTGGATCTGACTGCATCTTTGCACG
Source organism: Germaria angustata (assembly GCA_963681545.1). Classification (NCBI taxonomy): domain Eukaryota; kingdom Metazoa; phylum Arthropoda; class Insecta; order Diptera; family Tachinidae; genus Germaria; species Germaria angustata. The sequence continues at coordinate 33,239,472 of OY813002.1, forward strand.
TCTGATTAAACCAAGATTTGGATCTCTGTTTAATCACTATTTGCTTTTTTGGAATGAAAGCTTTCATTCCTAGCAAAATTATATTTTCTACCATTTTTGCCATGGCATTTACGTCACTGTCTTGGAAGCATAGTTTCCAATTGAAATGCCGAAAGAAATTGTTGAGCTCTGCCCAATTAGCCTTTTCGTAGATATATTTTAATCGTCTCGTAGCCGGTCGTGAGGCGTTATGAATTGCTGAGAACGAAAAGGAGGCAGATATGGTACAATGATCCGAGTTGCCGAGAGGTGCATTTACGCTTACTTCATACTTTTGAGGGTGCGAAGTGAGGAAAAGATCGAGAGTATTGTTTTGGTGCCCTTCAACACATGAGATATGTGTTGGTTCATTAACTAATTGCACGAGGTGGTTGTGCGCGGCGAACAACTCAACATAACGGCCTTCTGGAGTTGTTTGACCTGAATGGGGAAGCCACGATATGTTGTGAACATTAAAATCACCAGCAACAACGATTTCACTGTTCGGACAACTCTCGAGGATCTTTGATATGGAGTCAGATAGGGCGTCGAAGTTATATATAGTTTTTTCCCTTTCTGTGTTTGGGCTTCTGTAAAGAAATCCGAAGTGCAAAATATGTGACCTGATCATGAATTTAACCCAGAGACAGTTGAATTCTGGATCAAATGAGCCTAGGGATTGCTGGCACTGGTACACAACATTATTGCGTATATAAACCACAAGACCCCTGTGAAGATTAAAAAGGGATAGGGGGTGATACCCAGGTAGGTGAAAATCCTGTGGATCAGCATTTTCAGACACCTGAGTCTCACATAAGGCGAAAACATCCGGTCGATGGAGACAAACATGAGCATAAACGGAAAAAAAATTCGCTCTTAATCCTCGTATGTTGCAGAAATCTATTCTAAACTTTCCAGTCATAATAAACGCGGAAAAGATCAAATGTAATATCCATCTATTTATTAATCTTGTATTTCGAGTACCAGAAGTGTTAGTTGCTGCTTGACGACTATCCAGTGATCAGTGTTATACCTTCATCACCCAACAGTCAGGCAACAACCAACACAGTGGCACCAGTAAAACAAAATTAATGTATTAAGGAGCTTAGGATGGAAGTACACAATGACACTCTCGAACGGGGACATAAAAGCCCTGATCTGGTCATTTTGGCCCGAAGTACCAACAAGAGAAATACATATGTAAATATGAATGTATGTGTTATAGGTGAACACATTTGATAACAAGGTGTCTTTACTTACAAGGTGGCAGCACGAGTACAATAAATACAACAAAGTAAAAACTACGTGTATTTTGTTTGTGTAAAAGTTTAGCTCAATGTCAATGTATGTGACAAAAAGAATGAAGTTTAAAGTAAAATGAAAATAAATTAAAAACTAATTTCAAAAAATTATAGTAAAACAAATAAAATATTTTCTGAAAAAATGACATGTTTTTTTATACGGATTGTGTTAAAGAATTGGAGTCTATACGTAGAGCCTCTTTACCACTTTTCTCTTCTTTCCTGGTCTTGTGGGACATAAAAAAATGTTCCACTGCCAGGTATATATTTTTTCCACAAGTTACACAAACACGCATTTTTTAAATGTTTCTTAACCCTTTAACCACTAACACCGTCTACAGAAGGTGTTTAAAAAAACTAACTTATATAAATTCTGCGATTCTCCCACCCAACCATTAAAATACTTGCTTATTTAAAGTAAAATAACTTATACAGCAGTGTTAGTTTGAACATCGTCGTTATGTTTCGAGGAAAGAGGGATTTATCCGCCGAAGTAAAAAAAACTAAAAGCAGTTTTTTAGTTATTTTTTTATTGACGATCTAATTTATTTGATAAGTTAAAGTGGACAAACATGAGATTCGTAGATATATTGGAGGCCTTTTATATATGTCGATTTTTCGTATCCAAATATCAACATGCATTGGAGCGAATATGGATTTCGACATGTCCCACACTGCACGTCGAAAAACAAGTACTAACAACTGAGGAAATATCTTTGTATTAACGATGTGTCGCAACAAGTTAAAAAGGGTAACGCTGGTTACGATCCAATTTTATTGTACTTTTAAGCCTTTTTTCAAAATTTATTTAAATAAATCCGATTTAAGAAATAACCGCATTTTTAAAATATCGTTTTTCTCACCTACTACTTTCAAAATGCAATTTTTCAGCAAACCGACATCAAATTCGTGTTTTCCTGCTTAATTGCACTCTGATATCAAAATTATTAAGAAGAAATAATTCGTATTTGATTTTCAGTGGTTAAAGGGTTAAACAATTGATTACAAAATAATTTTAAAATTCTTTTAAATTTCAATTTGTTTTGAATTCGAAAATTCGTTTATAGTAAACAAAAAGTAACGATGTAAACAAAACATAAGAAATTTTGACATTAAGCTAAACTAAACAATATCGAGCAAAAAATTATCATATTAAGCGATGCTGCCACCTTGTAAGTAAAGACATCTTGGGTGGTCTAGCTGCCAGCTTATGTAGGGGGAATAACGCAGTGTTTTTCACTGTGCCGTAACTGCTAGGCTGTGCAGAAGTGCGGCTATAACCTCCTCGTGGTGGCCACCGGTAACAGGGACCCAGTACGGTCATGTCTCTGCTGGGTACCTGGCAAATATAGTCGGGCTAAGAGAGAAAACTCTAAATAAACCCCAATCCAAGAGGGAACAGCATATCTCGAGGGATGAATGGCTAGTGGGTTAACTAGTTCCTAATATGCGGACTTGGGATGCACAGGCGAGGTCCCATTTCAATAAATGCCTTACTGCGTTACCGGGGCTCTGGCGTAGTTGACCGTTTTTTTTCCCCTTTACTCGTGGGAACAAAAATGAATGTACACAACAAAAATAAAACAAAAAATAACGCAGAGGCACACATACCTCAAAAAAATAAAGAGGCAGAAAAGCCCTCAAATGAAACTGGGGCGGGAGTAACTCCCAGTAAAGAAAAAAATGAAGAGAGGCCAAAGAGACTCAGTGGTGCAGGGAAGAAAAGGCTGGCATATCTAATCAAGAAGGGCCTTAGCAAGGAGGAGGCATACGCCAAGGCCTTGCAACCTATGGCCGTAGACCAGAAACCTGGGGGCATTAAACATGGCCCAAAAAGGCAAAGGTCTGAAGAGGAGACGCCACCTGAATCCTCACTGAAAAAGAGGATAAAGGATGATAAAAAACCATCCACCTCGCAAGCTGCTAAATCAAAGCAGTCAGACAACCCATCGGTGTCCATACAGAGGCGGCCCACTGCCTCATATAAGGACATAACAATGGGAGTCAAGACTGCGGTTCTAGCAAGGGACTATCCAAATACGTCCCTCACAACCCAGCAAATGGACTCCATCCAGAATATGATTCTGGAAAAAATTGTAGCTGGCAAAGATCAGGCCATAAAACCTGCTTTTCTTGGCTGTACTTACAAGGCAGGATACCTAGTCTTGCACTATAAGGACAGCATGTCAGCTGAGTGGGTGAAAACAAATATCACCGACACATCACCATGGGAGGGAATCTCACTGAATGCCATAGAGGAACATAAGATTCCTCAATCTCGCATTGCAGTGGGATACTTCCCAAACTCGACTACGCTGGAGACGAGCAAGATCTTGGATCTGTTACAGGGACAGAATCAGGGTCTCCTCGTCGAAACGTGGCGTTTATTAAAAAGAGCCGAAAAAGGCTCTCTGGTCACGTTGGTTCTTTCCGTGGACCAAAAATCAGCAGCTAGTGTGACGAAGTCAAAAGGGAAGCTAAACTTCCGGTTTGGCCAAGTTGTACTCAGGCTTAAGGCTGAGAACATAAATGCGGATGCGCTTGTTCAACAGATGGAGGCAGTGGAGTTGGAAGAAGAGGACGAAAGCCCTCCTTCCACATCAGAAACTACAAAATGAGGTGCATCCAGGCAAATCTTCATCACGCTAAGGCTGCATCAGCTGAAATTAGCAGAAGATTTGCTGCTGGCACCATCAACATAGGGCTTATACAAGAGCCCTGGATATCAAGAGGCCGCATACGAGGCCTCAATATACAAAACACTCAGGTAATTTATGACACGCGCGCAGTCAAACCAAGGGCTGCGCTTATCATAAACACCAATATTAATTACTTGCCTCTTACAGAATTTATGGATGGCGACAGTGCAGTGGCGCTAGTCGAGTTGGACTCCAATGGAAACAGGATAGAGGTTGTTATTGCCTCAGCCTACTTCCCGGGGGACACAGACGAAGCACCACCTCTGAAAATAAAGGGACTAGTGGATTACTGTAAATGCCATAGGAAAACCCTCATCATTGGCTGTGATGCGAATGCCCACAATACAGTATGGGGAAGCACTGATACAAATAAAAGAGGTGAGTCACTCTTAGAATACTTATTACTTACTAACATGGGGATTGCAAATAGGGGGAATAGCCCAACGTTTTGCAACGCCATCAGAGAAGAGGTTCTCGATCTGACACTTATAACTAACAAATCACTTGATATGATCAGGGATTGGAAGGTCTCTGAAGAGGACTCCATGTCGGATCATAAACACATCCTTTTTGAAGTTAGGGGATTGGTGAAGAGTCAATCGCTCTACAGAAACCCCAGGGCAACAGATTGGATAAAATACTCGCAGGATCTGCAGTCTAGGATCACTGGAAACACATTTTCCATTACATCACCTGAGGAACTGGATGCATCAGTCGAGAGACTAACTGATGCAATCATATCCTCATTTCAAGACAACTGTCCTGTCAGGATAAAATCCTCCACGAAGAGGGTACCTTGGTGGAACAGAAATCTTGGGAAACTGCGAAGAAAGGCAAGACTGGAATTCAACAGAGCCAAACAAACTGGAAATTGGGAAGAGTACAAAAAGGCCCTAACCACTTACAACAAGGAGCTAAGGAAGTCCAAGAGAAAATCATGGAAACTTTTCTGTGAAGATCTTAAGGACGTCCCGGCCACAGCCAGGCTGCACAAAGCACTTTCGAAGGGGGGCACGAACCCGATAAGCACACTGAAGGGGCCAGACGGCACCTATACAGATACTTTCAAAGGGACACTAGAGCTTCTACTTAGAACTCACTTTCCTGATTGCAGGTTTGGAGCTTCGGACGCTGAAACTCCAGCGGCATGGCCGCATGCTCAGCGAAGGGCGACGAACCAGGTCATCAGGAAAATAGTGACCTTTGAGAGGATAAAATGGGCTGTAAATTCTTTCAGACTTTACAAATCACCGGGGCCGGATGGTATCTTTCCGGCCCTGTTGTCAAGAGGTGGTACCATCCTCTATCGGAAGATGGTTAACATATTTCGATCAAGTTTAACAATAGGACATGTCCCAAGGACTTGGAGAGCGGTAGGGGTTATATTCATACCCAAGGGTGGAAACAGACCCCCAGAATCTCCCAAGTCCTACAGACCAATTAGTCTATCATCTTTTATGTTGAAGACGATTGAAAAACTATTGGACCAATACCTCAGGACGGAGGTACTTTCCATGAGACCTCTGCATAGGCTCCAATTTGCCTACCAGAAGGGCAAATCAACTACCACGGCACTGCACAATATTGTTCGGGATATTGAAAAGGCCATGGAATCGAAGGAAATAGCCCTGTGTGCATTCATGGACATTGAGGGTGCCTTCGACAATGCGAACTTCCACGCAATGGAAACAGCACTCACTACTAGAGGAGCTGATCCTGTGATAGTACGATGGGTCAGCTGCATGCTGAACCAAAGGTCGATTAGGGCCTCACTTGGATCCACGGATCTCACAGTCACCGCGGTTAAGGGATGCCCACAGGGCGGAGTATTATCTCCCCTTCTATGGTCTGTATTAGTGGATGACCTGATCGGGCTACTTAACCGGAGGGGACACAGAACCATCGGCTATGCGGACGATATCTCCGTAATAATCAGGGGGAACCATGCAGGGACGATTACGGACCAAATGCAAGACGCCCTAGACAAAATGCATGAATGGTGCACTTCGGAAGGGCTATCTGTTAACCCAGCGAAGACGATCATTGTACCATTTACCAGGAAAAGGGTGATTAATTTACCCAGTCTCTGGATGGGTGGCATCGAGATAGTTCCCAAGGAGAGGGTAAAATATCTGGGTCTCGTCTTGGATATGAAACTCACTTGGGAACCGCACCTCGAGTAAGTACTGGGAAAGGCCACGAGGAGCCTTTGGACAGCGAGGCAACTACTTGGTAGATCCTGGGATCTGAGCCCCAAAATGACCTTCTGGATATATATCCAGATGGTGAGACCAACCATACTGTACGGGGCTCTGGTATGGTGGAGGAAGACTGAGCAACGGACAACTATATCGAGACTGTGCAGGTTACAAAGACTTGCATGCCTATGCGTCACAGGGGCCATGAAAACAACCCCAACGTTGGGTATGGAAGCTCTTCTGAACCTTGCACCGCTCCATCTGGCTATACAAGAGGAGGCAGCTATAAGGGCAATCTCTATCTACGGAAAAGAGAACCTTAGGGCGGGAAACCTAACTGATCATCTGGCTATCCTCAGGGGAATCGGGGACATACTTGATATGTCTCAGGCGGGCGACCATATGGACCCGGTATACTGTTTCGACAGGAAATACAGGGTCCTCTTCCCCACAAGAGAAGAATGGTGCGCAAACCCAGGATGGCTAAGAGATGGATCGCAAATGTGGTACACGGACGGCTCAAAAACGCTCCAAGGAGTTGGGGCGGGAATAGTGGGGCCTAGAGCACACAGGTCTATAACATTGAGCAAGGATACGACAATTTTCCAAGCGGAACTTTACGCGATACTGGAAACTGTGGAGATCCTATCCGAGAGAGGACACAGGGGAATACGGGTTAAGATACTCTCGGACAGCCAATCGGTTCTTAAGGCCCTGAGAGGCTGTACGTACATGTCCAGATTATTACTGGAATGTCAAAACAGGCTCAATGACCTGGCGACTCATAATCAGATTACTCTGATATGGGTACCAGGGCATCAGGGGCATGCCGGGAATGGGATGGCGGACATCTGTGCGAGAAGAGGGGCTGAGGGGAACTTCATTGGACCCACCCCTTCTTTTGGTTTCAACAAAAGTCTCCTTAAAGGGGAGATTTCGAAATGGACATCGTCCAGGATTGCACAACATTGGAATGACATCAATGGATTATGTCACTCCAAGAAATTCCTACGCTTTGACGCTGGGAGGGCGGATCTGGCTCTAAGACTGGACAGAAAAAGCCTACGGACGCTGGTAGGGGCGCTCACAGGCCATTACACCTGCAAAGCCCACCTATACAGAATGGGCTTATCTGACACGGACATCTGCAGATTTTGCGGTGAAGATGAGGAGTCGATGGAACACTTGATAACAAATTGTGGGGCATTGTGCCACAGGAGACATAGGACTCTACATGCATATACGCTGAGTGAAGAGGATCTGCTAATGCTCCCACTGAAGGAGCTGATCCTATTTGCGAACGTATTAAACTGTTAAGGACAGGGGAAGCACAATAGATCAGCAATGGTCGCAGTGCAAAAGGCTATCCTGGGCCAAACCCCATTTCATTACTTACTTACTTAAAGACATCTTGTTTGATAAGGTGCATTTACAAACTCAGAGATTTTTTCATTTTCTTCAGGGCTGTCAATTTGATGAGTTTTAAATATGTCATGCAGATGTTGAGCAAAGGCCTGAACCTTTTTTACATCTGACCTACACCAAATACCATTATTGTCATTAAAAGGAAGATTTCTTTTTGTTGGCTGTTTCAAATAGTTAGTAGCATTCCAGAGATTGTTGTCGTTTGTTGATGTATGAATATAATGTTGTCAAAGAATTGTTCAATACATTTGTTTCTTAATCTATCTAGATGCTGTTTTTCGTTGCTTGATTTAGACATCTTTTATGATTGGGATTTCTGCTGATCTAATATTCCTTTCTGAGTTTTCTTTTGATTCGAATAAGCTCACGAGTCTCAGTGGGGACAACAAATCCATTAGGGACAAAAGATGAGCTACTATATCGCAATGTGAATTCATAAAGTTTGTGTGCAAGAGATATCTATATAAAAACTAATACATAGATTTATTATCCCTTTCACACAAACTTTATGCATTTTTTTAATTGTGTCGGGTCTATTTAAAAAATTCCTAAAAAAATATAAATATAGAAAACAATTCCTACTTTTGGATGAAAGAGATGAAGTTAATAAAAGTCAAATTTTCTATCCTTCATTGTTTATTGTGTTAATTTTGTGTTACCAGTGCGATGCCAATGTGATGCCACTCACACATTTTTTGAAGGGACTATTGCCACCGCTAGGTGGCCTTGTATATATGTGCTCTTAACTTCATAGTTTTTGTTATAGGCTATATACATATACATATATGTATATATTCTGTGGTTTTTACAAATAACCTTGTTAATTTTTTAAACCCTATAAAGAGAACACAAAATATAAACCAAAGGAATCGCGTTGACAAAATTTGCGCCAAGAAACAATACTACTTACAATAAAAATATGTTTGGTCAGTCGACTTTAGGGGGCACCAGCACGTTTGGGGCTGCTGCTACTGCAGCATCAACAAATCGAATGAATGATTTTGAGGTAGTATCTCCTCCGGAAGACTCAGTGTCTGCGTTGGAATTTAGTCCAGCCACTATGCAACAAAATTTTCTTATAGCAGGGAGTTGGGATTGTAGTGTACGTTGCTGGGAAGTGGAACAATCTGGAAAGACGGTACCAAAATCTATGAAAACAATGGGTGGACCTGTGTTAGATGTTAGTTGGGCTGATGATGGTTCAAAGGTGTTTATATCTAGTGAAAAACAAGTCAAAGTATGGGACTTGGCATCGGATCAGCAAATACAAGTGGCAGCACATGATGGACCCGTTAGTGTGTGTCACTGGGTTAAAGGTACTAATTATTCATGTCTTATGACAGGCTCTTGGGATAAAACATTGAAATTCTGGGATACACGCTCACAAAATCCAATTATGACGATTAGTTTACCTGAAAGATGCTATTGCGCTGATGTTGATTACCCCATGGCGGTAGTAGGAACAGCTGGACGCGGCCTTATTGTTTACTCATTAGAAAATAGTCCAACCGAGTTTAAGCGACAAGAGAGCCCATTAAAATATCAGCACAGAACAATATCAATATTTCGTGACAAAAATAAGAAGGCAACTGGTAAGTAGGAAATTCGCATCGTGAAGAAAAATGTCACGAATAACGTCATTTTTATTATATATAACTTCATTTTATTAAAGGTTATGCTTTGGGCAGCATTGAAGGACGTGTTGCTATTCAGTATGTCAATCCTGTGAATCCCAAGGATAATTTTACATTCAAATGTCACCGTGTTTCTGGTACAACTGGATACCAAGATATTTATGCCGTTAATGACATTGCATTTCATCCCGTTCATGGTACTTTAGTAACTGTCGGTTCAGATGGAACCTTTAGTTTCTGGGACAAGGATGCTCGTACTAAGTTGAAGTCGTCTGAAGCCATGGATCAGTCAATAACGAAATGCGGCTTTAACGGTTCTGGTCATATTTTTGCTTACGCCGTAGGATACGATTGGTCGAAAGGTCATGAATATTTCAATCCAGCGAAAAAGCCGCAAATCTTTCTGAGATCATGTTATGAAGAACTAAAGCCACGTACTACTTAAACTTTAATTCATTAAAATACTTGTAATAGAATTTATAAATTTGTAAAATCAAGGCGAACTAATTTTGTCACTTTTCAAAATTAAAAATCTTCCCAAACAATAGATCACGAATTAGTATCTTTATTGCTACTTTAACAATTCGGCTTTAGTAATGAATTCTACTTAAAAATAATTCTTAATGGTGTCCATCGCTACCGTGTCCATGATGATCATCGCCACCCAGCAGAGTTTCACAAGCAACAGTAGCAGCAGTAAGACCCAAACCCAATGCAAAACCACGAAACATAAAAGTTCTGAGACGTGTTGCATGTGTTCCAAATTGTTTGGGATCATAACGCCAGACCTCATTACTAAAATATATGTACGTATTTTTAGAGCTTAAGAAAACAAAAATAACCTACCGCAACCAAGGGTCTTTTAAACCTTGTCTCGCTAAAGCCTCTTTCACTTCCAATAATTTAGGCACATCTTCCACTTTGTATATTGAAGCATCTGGTACTTTGTAAGGTTCACCGTGACCATGACCACCCATTCTTGATGAAAATTGTTTTGAAGTCTAAGAATTGTTCTTTTGTGTTTAATAACTTTTCCAGACAGATTACATAAGGTTTTTGAGCTACTAATATTATATAGTAATTTTGTAAACTACTTTGATGTAAAATGTCCCTATTCCTTTTTATAAAAATCTTATATATCAGTTTTAATTATTTAATTTTATATTTATTTAATTGAATAGTTTACCTGCAATTTATCAAGCAAAATTATAGAATTTGTATATACATAGAAAGCACCAAATGTTTACGACAAGAGTATGATTGACGATTACGAACAGCTGACTAAACTACGGCTGATTACATATTTATGCGGATGCTTTTGCAAAAAAAGAACGGAATTATATTTTATAATTTATTTTTGAAGAAAAGATGGGCATACTTTTATTTTTTCGGTATATACATAGTTTGACGTTTAATTAGGATCAAAATAAATTTATTTTTAACGAGCTGGCCACGTGTTTCCAATATATCGAGTAGAATACGATTTAGTGATGTGTACCACAGAATACTCAACTTTGACGTATAAAAAGGTTCCGAATCATATTTTGCATAGTTTGTATAAGTGAGAAAGAACATAAAACTAATGCGGCTGATGAAATGCATTAAAAGCAACAGATATACATACATAAACATTGCGAACATATGTATGTTTGAAAAATTTAGAAATTATTTATATTATTATTTTGTAAATTGGTAGTGAAATTTTATAAAAATGTATTAAAAAATAGAATTAAATAATTCAAAAGATATTTGCCTGAACAAATAATTACAGTGTTAAATATATATCCATTAAGTGCTTGAATGCATAAAACAATACATAGTGAAAAATTTCAAATTCCATTGCGAAAATTTGTGCATATGAAATTTAATTTAATATAATTTTAATTTAAATTTAATTCCAATTCAAAAATATTCGTATTGTTTTCTAGCCCGCGTTACAAATTATAATAGGGCAATAAGTGATGCAGGTGCAGTGGAGTTCTGCTAAATGGACATATGTATGCACCCAATATTCAATGACCGGCTAAAAGATGACGAATTATTTAAGTCAAGGTAAAACAAATAGAAAAAAAAGTAACTCAAAAACTAATCCCACTACAGTATCAATAATATCCTTTTACACCACAAATAATAAGGCCTTAAATATTTTCAAAACTGATGTACATATAAAAATTATTTTAATTTAGTTAAACCAGATCATCATACGCAAATAGTGATTAGATGCTCATCTTTTGGACTTTTTAATTTTGGTTGATGATTTATTTAAGAAAGGTAAGTAAATGTTTTAGGGAAAATATTCAACCTTATAACTGATGTATCAATTTTATTTCATCCTTAATTTAGACCTGCAAATTATACAATCTTCAATTTGTGTCTTGGGTAAAACCATTAGTGCTTCTATCATCTAAAATATCTATCATCAAAAATATGTGAATATAATGATAACAAAACAGATTGTGGTTAACATAAATTGATTGACTATGCTGAAATTTTATTGCCTGCCCATCCACCTATCTGTTTAAATGAATTTTGTATTGATATTTATTTTTATTAATTCTACTGTTATAATAGATACTTAAAATGTATTAAAATTTACATTGAACGAGTTCAAATGTTATCCTTGTAATAAATAAGGCAATCTATTTTAAAGAGCAATTTATATTCATTACATTTATTTGTAATAATTGTATAATACAAAATGTTTTTATATCTGGAGTTATTATTTCTATAAATTTATATGCATAATATAATATATTAAAAATTATATTATACTATTGACAAATTTACTAATATTTTTGTACAAGAGAAAAACATTTTAAAAAATTTATAAATTACATAATGGATAATTTTACATTTAAGATTTCAAAATTTATTTATTATTAATATTTTAGATTCAATAAATAATAATAATAATAATAATAATAATAATAATAATAATAATAATAATAATAATAATAATAATAATAATAATAATAAACGAAAAAATATGATGTGTACTAATAGCCAGTTAAACAAAAAATACGAGAAATGAGCTTCATCGCTGAAGAAAATTTTGTTGGAAAAATTTGCTATGACGCCTATTGCTCTAGCACCCAATCAGCATATCTACGGCATTGTAAATGGTCAGCCGGCTTTAATTGTTGCTTGAGTTGGACTTTATATGAATGGAGATGCAAATACAAACGTAAAATACGCCATAATTACCAGTAAGATAAGTCGAATTACAAAGAACACCATGGAATCGACAAATTCGGACTATCAGCCATAATTTCATTAGCAGAAGCGATATTTTCGGCACCGCATGCATTACGACGATGCGCAGGCTTGATCACATCCAGTCTCTTAAAATTTGATTTGAACCACCATTTTTGTAGTAAGTTTTAACTACTTTTACACCATTTTTTGTTGCTAAACGATCCATTTTCGTAAATAAAAAACCTTTTCCTAAATAAATAACATTATGACATACATATGTATGTATGTACATTTAATATTTGAGAGCTTTGGTATATCGGCGGTTTTTTTTAAACCACTAAATGGATAACACAATACACACACACACACACACATATATATATATATATATATATATATATATATATATATATATATATATATATATATATATATACATATTTATTTATTTCTCAAATTTCTAGCAGGATATTTCAAATTCAAAAGCATATTTCACTGTTTAAGAGCATATTGTGTCATTTTTATTTTCAAACGACTAAAAAGATGAGGATGGGGTAATAAGATCTCACCATTGTTAAGTCATAGAACGGCTTCGCCGATCGGAGCCAAATTTGCGGCATTATGTAGATTTTGGTTCCACTTAGATATCATGTGTATTACTCCATGTGGTAACTCGAAGAAACGCATACTAATTTGTATCGACGACTTTGACATTTTCGACTGTGTTCACGTTTAATATTGTTTTTTTTGCTCATTTTCACTTATTCATAAAAAAAATTATTTTATGCTAAATACTTAAGATTGAAATTTATTATTTTGGGATATTCTCCCAACTAATTGTTAAAAAAATTCCTTTTATGTGTATTTTTTAAAACCTTGGATTACTTTAATGTCAAACTTACTCTAAGGGAAACAAGCTTTCACTGGCTTAAGTGTATGTCGCATGACATGGGCTATCACACCCCTCCAATCAACCTAACCTAACCTAACCTACTCTAAGGGAGGGAATACTTCCGAAACACTAACTTCTAAATTATGTTATAGAATTCTTTAAAAACAAAAAAAAAATATATAACTACCAAAATTATTATTATTATATAGTTTTACTATTTCTTATCGATAAAAAGGAAAACGAACCCATTCTTTGGCATAAATTAAAAATAAAAAATGTATAATCCACAATATAATGTACTAAAAATGTTAACTAAGAAATCAGCAATATAAACTTAAAAAGTTAAATTATTTGTAATGGATAGATTGCGGAATTGGCAACATTATACCTTTTGGATAAGCCCTGAACAGATGAACCTTTCCGTAAAATTAACTTTCTTGAAGGGTTAAGACTTTTGGCTTTTTATAGGAAATTTTTTTCTATCGAAATAGTTTTCAATATGACCTGATTTATTAGTTGATCTATTTTATATCCAATAACGTAGAGACGACTGCACTACAAACGCCATAATGAAAATAATATACTTATGTTCACTTTTTTCTCTGTATATACTTCGAAAAAAATGGAAATATTTTCTATTAATATTGATACGTTTGAGAGATGTCGTTGTCGAAAACTTATGAAAATAGCGTTTTTCTTCTCGAGTAGGTTTCTCAATTTAAATTATTTTATTGAACTCTTATAAAGTGCGCCGAATGCCGTAAATTTTTCCTATATCAGTTAGTTTTTTTTTTTTTTTTGAAGACAAATATCTTGATCAGAAAAGTTCTTAGACAGCGTTGTTTCAATTAATCAATTAATAGTTGTCGTCAAGTCGAGATTGATATTAGTGGAAAATTACAGGTATGCACAGAAATTTCATCCATATGATTTATCATAAACTAACACTAAAAATATTTTATTTTTGCACTGAAAATGCTTGTGGTGAATTTTTAAAAATCATAAATCATGTCTGCTAATATTTGCGAGTTTTTAATTTAATTTTTAGAAAAATTCTTTGGCCTGATAATACTGACATTAATTTTAAATGAAACAACATTAAATTCTTTATTGATATTTCCGAAACATGTTGATTTATTTATTGCATTTAATTAATAATAATTTCTAGTTTTTTATATTAAATACATTATCAGTAATTTATATCTACTACACACGTAATTTTTAAATTAAAGGATTTTATTTGTATTTGTTTTTATATATCTTTTAATGTGCTTAAAATAATTCTTTTATTTTATTCGTTTTGATTTACGATTAAACGGCCATGTCACAGAACTTGTATGAAAGTGAAAATATACACATTTTTTAATTCGTAACGTTTTCATTTTTTCAATTTGCTTCGCCAGCTTTCATATATTTTCATAAAACAGTCTTGCAACAAAAACTTTACATACCTTAAGAGTTTAATGATGCTTTAATTTTCCTTCCAAACGCACACAAAATGGCTAAAATATTTATTTATATAAATATTAGTTATCATACCATTTGTAACTTCGTTATTTTAATTCGGAGTGGAATTGAAAATGCATATTTGTTTAATTTCTTGTCTTGTACAGAAGAGAAGCTTAAAACGTTTTCATTTTCACTGTCGTGAGATTTTAGTTTCTGGAACATGGCTGATTATGTATGAATGTCTAAGACGTTAATACACTAAAATTCAATTATATTATACATAATTTTCAAGAAAAGAATTTCGCAGGAAATACTTTATATGTACGCATGTCCGTCTGTAATTCTTTAATGTTTATTAAAAGTCAAGAGTCTTGTAAATCAATTTTATTTGAACTAGTATTGTAATAAAATATTTCATAAAAAATTTATACATGCTATATATGTTTGTATGTATATGTACATAAGTACATATCGTATGTGCAAGTTTCACTTTTATTGGCTTTTTTACGTCCCATTGTGTGCACCTTGTGATAAATTCTCATATCGAAAAAAAAGTTCAAAATGTTATTTGTTGCCAGGTTTTTTTTTGAAAGATGATTCATAAAGTACTCAAATCAATTTAATTGCCAGTATTCAAAAAATAAAAAGAAACGTTTTTTCATACTTAGCAAATCTATCACAGTATGATAATATTTTTTTCAAATCACTAACTTGTATTTAGAACACAGACACTTGTATGCTTTCTATATTAAAAGTTGATGGCTTGTAAAAATTCATTTAGAAAGTTAATAAATACTGGAAAACAAAATGATTTATTTCTTGGAAGCAGTAAATAGATAATAGTGCAACAAAACAAACAAAAAACAGGCGTTTAGCATGGGTTAAGCAGCCGTGCTGGGGAAATAGTTTTGTTGTGAGAGTCATTCCACTCTTAAACACTGATTCCAAAAGTTCTTTCCGAAAGCTATAGCGCCACTTATATACAAGATGATTTAAATGAGAAGTCCACAGTCTAGATCGGTCCAGAACTAATTAAATATGTATACCAAAGTGTTAGTGATATTAAGAAATTTGTTTAGTTAATTTAATTAAGTTTTATAATTAATTAATTAAAATTTAATGAAAATTATTGTATTATGGTACGATTGATAATGGAAGCATTCCAAGTTTTTCTAAACAAAACATTGGCGATTTGCATATTTAAGATTAGGCCAATAACATTTCTAATCTAGTAGCAAAGAATTGATTTCATAATAATTTAGCATTTTTCAAATTAATTTTGAATAATTCAACTTCTTTGGTCTAAAAATAAGATTTTTATTATACATAATTTTAGTTTCCTAGAAGTAGATGTTGTTTAATGTATTGTGCATTATTAATTATGCTGACTACAAAAAAAGCTAAAATTTATAAACTCTATGAATATATTTGTTTCCAATTTCCTTATAAATTTTTTTAAGAATCTGCTTTATCGATTTTTTAATTACTTGAAAACAGCTTGACCGATTTCGTTTTCAAGTATTTTCAAAATGTTAAATTTCAGATATTTAAATATTGTCCAACATTTTTGGAGTTATTAAGAATGAAGATTCAATTAATAAAACAATTAAGAATGAAGTAGTGAAAATTTTATTTACAGAACTGATTTTATTCAAATTCATAGGAAATACAAAATCGTAAAATACTAACATCTTTATTGCTTAAGTCCTTTTAACAACACGTAAAGATTGCGCACAAACGTTAATTATTGCTCCTAAAAGTATACACATATTTTAATTTTTATTACAAATGAAGCGAGTAAAAAGTTCGTCAATTCCAATTTGAAAATTGAATTTGGTTTCATTCCGAAGAAAATATAGAATATTCGTTCTCCGAAGAATCGTGTTACGGAATTAAAACCACTTTCGATCGGAACAATTCAATACGAAGTCATCAATATCCAGCACACACGCCCTTAATAAGAAGTTCTGTGTTTCTGTTAAAACTTGTTTTTTCCTTATCACTACCATTACAAATTATATTTAATCTTTCACTAAAGGAAGGTTTCTTTATTCAAAAATGGAAGTCTACTTCAATTGTTCCAGTTCTGAAAACTGGGAATAGGAACTTAGTTACAAACTACAGACCAATTGCTAAATTAACAAATATTGCTAAAGTTTTTGAGCATATCGTGTATGACAAAATATTTTTTAATTTGAAAAGATATTTTACTCCATCCCAGCATGGTTTTATTCCTGGTAGATCTACTACTACTAATTTAGCAGTTTTCACACAATTTTGTATATCTCACTTTGAAAGTGGTGCTCCAATTGACTCTATTTACACTGATTTTGCTAAAGCCTTTGACCGCGTTCCACATGATTTGTTACTACTAAAATTATCGAAAATTGGTTTCCACTCTCAAATGCTTAGATGGTTCCGGCATTATCTAATTAATAGACTTTGCGTTGTCACTATTAATGGTCTATGCTCTGATCCTTTTATTCCTACTTCCGGTATTCCTCAAGGTAGTGTTTTAGGTCCGTTACTTTTTAACATTTTTATTAATGATATCTTCCACTGTTTCCACTATTCTAAATGTATTCTGTATGCTGATGACTTAAAGATTTTTAAGCCTATTTTCTGTATTCGTGATTCTCAGGATTTACAGGAAGATGTTAGTAGAGTTGTAGTGTGGTCTGAATTAAATGGCCTTCCTTTTAATATTAAAAAATGCAGACATATGACTTTTTATAGATGCCGCCATAATTTAAATACTTCTTATCTAATGAACAATCAAAGTATACAAATTGTTAATGAGATCCTTGACCTTGGTGTTGTTTTTGATAATAAATTATCATTTGTTAATCACCTAGGTTGTATAATTCCGAGAGCTTATTCTCTTCTAAGCTTTCTTAAGCGGAATACTATGAGTTTTGATTTTTATACTAAAAAATTATTTTCTCATCGTTTGTACGATCTTTATTGGAATATGCATCCTTTATTTGGAGCCCTAATGCTAAGATACACATATATCGCCTGGAAAAGTTCAAATTAAGTTTCTAAAATTTGTGTTTTCTTCTTTGTATTTTTCAACTCCTTTAACTTCTTATGAGCATAGATGTATATGGATCTCAATGAAATCCTTAGAAGTCTGCAGAAAAATCTCTGCTCTGTTATTCCTTCATTGAATTGTCAATAGTAATATTGACTGTACTGAGTTACTTACTAATATAAAAATATCCGTTCCTCAGAGATCTCTTAGGAAATATTACTTTTTTCATATTGAATTTCATAGAACCGATTATGCAATTAATGAGCCAATTAATAAATCACTGAATTTATTTAACAGCTATTGTGAATACTTAGATATAACGCTGCCAATTAGTATCTTTAAATCGCAATTAATTAACTTATTTTAGTTGTACATTTACTTTAAGTTACTAGTCAGTAAGGATTACTATTGTATCCATTGACTTAAATAAATAAATAAATAATCAATTGAAGTCATCGCTATATTGACGGTTTTTGTAAAAAAAACTGCTCGACAAGACCCTGCTTCTCTAATGGAAATGGAGAATGTAGTTTTGCCACCATTATATAACTATTAAGCATGAGCTACTCATTCAATAAATTGTGTGTGTATCTTAAAACTTAATGTATTAGAAGTATTTCTATGATAACATTTGCTGAAGGCATTTTTGGTGGTCCTTAAATCCGAAAATAATTGCGAGTTCTACGTTTGAGACATTATTATCATCTGATGAGAAAGCAGGCCGGAATCTACTTCGAGTCCGCTTCGTTGTTAGAGAATAAGCAAATTTCAAAATGTGAAGAAATCATTCCTCACTTGTTTAACAAGTATTAAGA
Organism: Germaria angustata; assembly: GCA_963681545.1. Taxonomy (NCBI): domain Eukaryota; kingdom Metazoa; phylum Arthropoda; class Insecta; order Diptera; family Tachinidae; genus Germaria; species Germaria angustata. The sequence goes on from OY813002.1 coordinate 33,258,132, forward strand.
AATCGCTTGGTATAAATATAGTAATTAATAACGTTCTTTGATTTTGTGTAGTTAAAATAATTTGAGGCTTGGAACATCGAAACCACCATTTTACATATTTAAATTTGTAGCGAAAATTCACAATTTCATACTCAAACTTATTACGAACGAAATCAATATATTTATCATAGAATATCAGACGTATGGCTCACTTTGTTTGAAATAAACATAATTAATGTTTTAGCAATTAAAGTGTCACTTTCTAACTTATACAGATTTTTAAGAAACAAAATTGTCAAATCATTTCGCTTTGCAAAACTACCCTTCTGAGCATATAATTAAACAATGTCGAAACGACATCTCAAGTTATAATACAATGTGTGAAGTGCCTAAATAATAATTGAAACTATTGCGTATAGACATATAAAAATAATATTAGCATTACATTATTAGGTACAAATGAAACTAAAATTAATATGTATTTGTGTGGATTTCATAACAAAATTGTATAACTTTTTTCAAATTGTGGTGGAGCAGCAGCCTCTTCCATAAATCCCAATTTTATAAAAAAAAACTTATCCATGGAATATAGTGGTTCACGAGTGTTGCTTGTATAGAAGTGATTTAATTTTGTTGCATAGTGGCGTTGAAATAATTGGAATTGTGAAAGGTTTTGTCAATTGATGATTTCCAGTATTTTCTTCATTTATTATCCTGAGTTTTCTATTTGCAATTTTTAAACGAACTTTATTATTAAATATTATGGAAAAATTCAAATACTGTTAACAAATAAAGTTATTTTTGAAGTAATTGGCTTAATCTAACATGTTTAGAGGGTAAATATTATAATCGTTAATAATGCTGTATACGAGTATAAATATAATTTGAAGGTAATTATTATGAAATATAAATATACGAAATAGTTCATTTAATTAGTGGCACGAAAAATAATATGAATAGATAGATGAAATAAAAAAAAGAGAATGATATAAATAAAGTAAGGAAAACGGAAGAAATAAAAACAAGTAAGAGATTTTACAGCTTCTGTCTCTAATAACAAGGCAATTTGCCATTACTGGGTTAACATCTAATCTAATCTAATGATAATTTTTTTTTAGGTCTAGCAACATTCCTAAAAACAAATTTTTCGTATATTTCAGTCTGAGAGTGCTGTTGCCCGTGGACTACAAAGCAAATTATGAGTAATAATGTGGGTTCGATCTCTGCCCAGGACAAAAATCTTCACAATTATGAATTTTTCTAATGTACATTAATGTGGCATATTGTTGCACTAGACACTGAATAGTATTGCCCAATGTACCACATCATAGCGCCCTTCTTCGTCGGTAATGTTAAAAGAATCGTAGGTGAGGTAAGACAACTAATAAAATAGATAATGTAAGTTAATGCATCACTTAACAGCAGAGGAGCTACAACATTGTTGTAAAAATTAAAAAAAAAAAACAAATCTTACTCTGCCCCGATCGATATAAAGATTCTATTGTAATAACTGTATTAGTCGAGATAAATAATGGTTTAACCTAGAAATGTGAGATAAGAAGTATAAATTTTCTACAAATGCGTCACGAGATGTAAAAGGTCAAAGGTTACATAATTCGTTTTTTTTTAATAACTCGTTTCCTGTTTCGAAAACGAATTTTTGTTACTATGAAAGTTGTAGAGAATAAAATTTCGTAAAAATTTTGCATGCGATATTATCTTTTTGTACGACCAATTGTTTTCGAGATGCAGCGCGAAGAAAGAAAGACCAATATCATTTCATTATGTATTTTTTTACTTTTAACAAAAATAAACCACACATTAGTCAAAACAGTTGAGATTTTTTAACATACTTCACTGATATGTTGTACAGAGTGGCGCAAGAGTAATGATATAATATGAATTGACTGTCATTTTAATATTTGACATTTATGATGTATAGAGAATCAATTATCAATAAGCCATGGAGCGATACACACCTCAGCAATGAAAACGAACCTCTTTTTTCATTTGTAACAAATTGGGAGCCAGTTCAAATTATGACATCACTTTTGCACCAACAGGTATTTTCATTCCTTTTTTTAATGGATAATATCAAAACTACTACGTAAAATGAATATTACGAGTTCTCAATAATTCAGTTTTTTTTTACAGACAAAACTAAACAAGAGCGGCAAGCGTTGCGCCTCTGTCACCTAGCGTTACGCTAAAGCTTAATACCCAAATAAGAGCGGCAACGCTATGTCAACAGCGATGTAAAAATAAAACAATCCTGGGGGTTACTCTCTATTGCGATGCGTAAGCTAGTTCGATGCGTTTGATGTTTTGTTAGCGCCAGATATTTGGTTTTAACGGATGATTTTGACAATTGCAGAGTGCATTGATGTCAGATTTGCGAAAGTGAAAAAATCAGATGCGCGTAAACTCAATAAAGGGTAACAATTAGGTAAACGATTATGTAACATTTTTCTTACGCATCGCAATAGAGAGTAACCCCCTGATAGTTTTTTTACAATTAAAGTTTAGTTGAGTCACGCAGCTGGCACGACATCAGCTTTTAAAAGTATTTTAAGTTTCGAATTATTTCTGGCGTCAAAGTTTTAGTATTCAAAAATATGTATATAAATACATAGTGTAACATTATGAGAAATATAATATATTTGTATCACATTTCAGCCATATCACTGTCTAAAGGTTTGTGTTGCCCCTTTTCATGAAGGAGTATAAAAAAGATATACATATGTACATATATCGTAGAGTTAGAGGGATAAAATGAGTGTTAAAATGTTTCGCAAAAATGTTCCTGACCAAGTCATGACACTGCCTCACACATGCTTCACATGCGTCCTTCGCCAACCATAACACACCATCTGAGCCAAATATTTTGAGCTTTGATTCATCAGCAAATATGACACCATTCTGAAACGACGCATCCTTAGAAATATGATATTTAATAGATTTTTTAATCCTGCAAAGCCTTTTCTTTGAACTTTTCAATTAAAATAAAAGCCAGATCTAAACTTTTAAAACGTTGATACGCGTACAAATATTTTTTTCCTGGTCAGAATCAGTCGTTGGAATTTTTTTCATTTAAAAAGATTGATTTTGTTGTACAGTGTGTTGTGATATTCATTCAATCTTCATGTCAATTGGGGCAGAGAAGGAATTGATTTTAGACTTTTAGCTTCTTGGCAAATGTGTTTTAGAATTTGCAATAGATTTGGATTTTGCAAACACCTGGAACATAAGGAATCATAGTAATAGATCAGCTCTTATTCTGATGCTCTTTCGCAAGCTATACGTACGATTTCATTGGTCCAAGGATAACGTCTAGACTGATAAATGGGTTAGCAACAACGACAGAGAACAAATAACAACTCTTGTATATATTTTAATGTTGGGAATATCCTGAAGAATTTTAATAAATACTTCTTATTCATATTTGCCAACAACAGATTTTTGTAATATGCAAATACTTAAGAATTTAGTTATTTTCTTAGTGAACTAAAATATAAGTATCCAAAAATTAAAAAAAAAAATAAAGATTACGTTCGTAAATGTAGTACGGAGCTGCAACAGAAAACAGACGTACTTCGCTATACCGGCACAAATCAAATGATGTGACTATTGTGTATATTTCACCCATAATCAACATATTTTTGGACGCCATCTGGTTCACTGTTGCAGTTAAGAAAATTTTAATTTACTGTCACAACGCGGCACTGCATTTACAAATGCACCCCTTCCCTTTTCCAACGTCGTACAGCAAACGGCAAATTGCCCAAGAAGTTTACCAACTTAAATATCCGTATGTTTTTATTTCTTTTCTTTTAGAAAAATAGAATTTTATATACTTATAAGGTGAAATAATAATACTCGTATGTACATATTTCAAAACATGTTGCTGATGATTGTTGTTCACTTTGTGTCCAATATGTCTACATTGTTTACTTTCAATCAGGTTACGCATTTTAGGTGAAGTTTAAATGTTTAGTAATTTTTCTTTCTTCGTTGAAATTCTATTAATCAGTTAATTTCAGTTAATTAGTTGGTTTCCTGGTTATTGTTTTTAGTTTTGTAAAGATAATAGATAATTTTTTTGTTTGCTTGTTATAATTTTTTTCTTATTTGTTTGTTTTAATGATGAATAAGTTTTATTTTAAAAATTGTTGTTCTTTTTAGTTTAAAAAATAATAACAATAATGCAATTATACGTATGTATGTATGTATCTTATAATAATTTAAAAAAATATGTGGCAATTTTATTATTTAATTAATATTTTTGTTAATGTTGTTTTTGTTGTTGTTTTGAATAGTATCACATTGGCATGAATTTCACTCTTTTAGTTTGAGAGATAAAAACAATTTTCAGGTTACACGTGTTTAAATTGTTTATAAAAGTTATTAACTTGTCATATTTTCTGCAAGAAAGTATAAATTTCATTTAAATGGTTCCGACTGGAAGAGAACTTATATATATGTTTATGTAGGCATTTTAAATTAAATTAAGAAAATGAAGTGTTGTTCATCACATACACAATTCATTTCTTAACGTGAAAACCCTTCGACGATAACTCTTTTATATTTATAAAGTTCTGAATTTCTTCTACTTTAACTATGTTGCTCTTCAAAAGTATTCACTATTTAAAGACTTCTCAAGTTGGAAAATGTTTGTTAGACAATTGTTTGCACAATCGTGCTCACATTCATCACTTTTGGATTCAAAGCACTGCTGTTTCCTCGTTAAGTATTTCATTTAGTAAGCGATTAAGACTGTCTATGCCGGTTAGGAAGCCATTATCTGGTCCATGGTGAATGGTTGTCGGTGGTGAGGGAAACAAGCCAGAACCATTGCGTGGTACAAAGGCTGTGTGTGCAAAATCGATGAGCCTGACATCTACTAAACAGTGCATGTCATCGCACAGGTGTGCCTTCATATCAATGTCTAATGATTTAGAGGGATGTTGTAGGAATTTTTTTGATTTGGATATTTCTTTAATTTCCTGTTGCTGCTGGTGTTGCTGTTGTAGTTCTGTTGTGGCCCTGTTTATGGCCGGTGCTGTTGCAAGCGTTGACAAAGCTGCATTTCTTGTCACTGCTGCTATGTCAGGAGTTGTGTCCATAGGCATAGTAGAATTTTGATTGATTTGTGCTTCTGATTGCGTTGGTTTTTTAACATCAATAGTGGCAGGTGTTATTTGTGTCTTAGCAGGTGAGTTCATTGTGGATACCGGAGTCGATAACGATAAGGATGTCGCATTGGTAGTTGACTTTTTAGCCGCGGACGATGATTTTCTAATGGAGTCTTTTGCTTCACGTCCATCTAATTTATCACTGCTATAATAATGGTGATGGTTGTGGTACAGACGGTGATGGCTGCGATTATCGTCATCATCATCGTCATCGTCATCATCATCCTTGCAGCGCAAACGTTTGACAGCGCCTTTTACTGACTTCAAGGATGAAGTGGTCGAAGAGTTGGGCGAAGCTGTTGATGTTGTTGTTGTGACAGTGGCAGATATAAATTTTTTATGTAACAACGTTTTAGGTGTCAGTGGCGGTGTTGCTATTTTGGCTGCAGCTGCTGCTGCAACTGCTGTCTCAAATGCATCTTGCTGGGATTTATAGCGCTTCAACATCACTTCCGTTTGGCTTATAATGCTGCTATCATAGTCAGAGGATGCTTCGTCAGAGCTATTATTGCCCGTCTGGCGGCCACTTGTAACCGCTTTGATTTGTTCAGATAGTCCTGAAAAGTCATCACTGCTATTACTGCTATAGTTCATCCACGAATCACCCGAATGTGGTGAGGAGGTGGCTATACTAGGCATAGGTGGTTCTGGATCAAGAAATACTGTGTCTTCAGATATGGGAATGAAGGGAACAGGTGTGGCTGGTGTAGAAGATGCCGCAGGTCTTAATACATCCAACGGAGGTGGTGGCGGCATCGATCTGCTGTCGTTATCTGTCATGACGGTATTTGGATGTTCTTCCTCCGTTTCTGACGACGACACGTTATGTTTAGCACCCTTTTCAGTGTGCTCACCAAAATTACGGTCTAATTGTGGATTCATAACTTCCAAAGTAACAACAGACGTGGCAGCACTTGCTCCAGCTGTTGGAACAGTTCTTACAGATGACCCTGTTCGTGTTTTTGCATAATTCAAGCTTCTAACGCGGGTTCTGAGATTCATTTCAGCTGTATTTGAATCATTTGAGGCATCGGCATCATAAAAACATTGCTCACCACCTGTACTACTATTTGTAGCCGAGGCGTTGCCGCTATCAGCAGCCTGTAAATGTAAATCATCATCTGTATCATGTGCCTCCAGCTCATCACCGCCTTCGTTACCATCCTCATCCTGCTCATGATCATCGTCATCAGCAATATCATCCTCATCATCATCGATGCTATTATCCGGATGGTATTCAAAGGTCCCAGTTTTTTTGGTATTCTTTGTAGGCGCAGCTGGCGTGGCCCATTCATCAAAGTCAATGGTATGCTGCATTGGATTATCCTCATAACCTTCATATACAATCAATAGCGAGCTGATGAAAAAAGGATGCAAAACAATTTATCATTATCACTCAATTTCTTAATATAATTAAACTTACCAGGAATAAAATCTATAACTGGATTGTTTTTCAATGACACGTCGCAATTGCAAAAGACGTTGAACAATCTTCTTGATAACACGCGTTCGTAAACGATAGCCATTGTAGAAAAAATCATGTAGAGCCTGCTTAAAGCCCACTTCATTTAACTCACGTCCCCAGTACTTATCGCGCTTTGCATACTGATCCAAATGCGCTTGGTATGTTTGCATTCCACACAATCGTACACCCAATGAGGCCGATGTACTAGCAGCACATTTGGCCATTTGTTTGGTACGTTTTTCCGCGGAGGCGTCGTCTCCATGTTGACGTGTGCCCATTTTCAAATCTAGTATACAGGGATTGCGAAATTGTGATGTTATATTCTCTAGCATAAGAAAATCTACAAACAAATACGGCCAAAAGGAAATATCAATGATTTTTCAAATACAAATTACAAGTTTCAGCATACATTGTTTGTTGGAATTATCCAATTGCGCTATGCTTTTAATAACATCCGCAGCATTGCCATTCTTGTGAACTTTCATTCTGTGAAAGAAAATATTCACTGATTAGTGGAGTACGATCATCGAAAAGTACGTAAATCGTTTTTATAAAAACCATTCAAAGTTTTGTCCAAATGCATGCTCATGTAAGCATGCATGTATGTTTTATTTTGGATAATCAATATTTTGCGATTTGTTTGGTTAAATGTGGGAGGGGAGGGCAGACGCGAGTCTCATTTGCCAGAGGAGGGCCGAAACGAGTCTAAAATAAGTAGTTATAACAATTTTTTAATCATTACTTACACCCTACACCCACTGAAGTATAAAATTGAATAGCAAATGCAAAAATGGATTTTTCTAATTTTTTCAATTATTTAAAAAATTTCGTTATTTGTTGTAGGTTTAGCTGTGTATGTGTCCGACATTTCCAATTAATCAGTAGTCTTCAACCTACTGGCAAAGCTCTTAAATAATGAAAATTTTAAAATAATCAATTAAGAAAATACCTCAAATAATTTTAATAAATATTTTTTCAATCACTTATTTTGAATTAGAAATACAAAAAATCTGTATGTACTTAAGTATGTATATGAAAAATGAATACTAGTATAATAACTTCCTGGAATAAAGGTAGTCTCTTGTATTAGTTTAAATGCCAGAGAAACAGAAAAATAATCTCTTCTATTTGCACTATTTCATTGGGTACTCGATGTTATACATAATTTTAACGGGTTACTTTTTTCCTGTCCCATATCTATCCAAAATTTTACGATCCTAAATACGAGTAATCACTGCGACATAACTTTAGAAAATAAGTATTTACTTCCACCATCGTTGAGAGTGCAAGTTTGTTCTGGTTGAGCCACAAAGTAGATCGAAGATGCCACGAGACGAAGGTATTTTTTTGATATTAATTTTTTAGGCGATGTGAATATTCAATGTATTTGAAGATCACAAAGTATAATAAATTGAAAAATTCTGCTCTCTGCCAAAAGTTCGAAAAAACTCAAAATCTTCACCCCTGGTATACTTTGCGGGTGAGCGCTGCCATATGGATGTCTTTTTCATAAACTAAACATAGACCCGACAACTTTGAAAACGTGCATAAAGTTTGTGTGAAAGAGAGCTAATCTAGTTGTTTTTATATAGATATCTCTCCACACAAACTTTATGTACGTTATACAAAGTTTATGCAAAATATGATTCGGACCCTTTTTATACGTCAAAGTTGAGTATTTTGTGTATTCTGTGGTCTTTTTAGACAGAGCGTATGTATAGATTTTTATGCAGAGTTGTAATTCGCACGAATATTGTTCTATTCAATATAGTTTTATAAAAACAACTCTGAAAATTTTTCAAGCAACAACATTTTGGTATTAACTAATATTAATGTATAAACTAATAAAAATAAAAAAAAACAAGATTGTGAGGATTGCCTGGTTGATTTTTAGAGCTCATTTCTGTATGCGTCAAAAATTCTTTACTTTACATTTTCTGGTTTTTATGTTCCAAACGGCTTAAAAAATGTTTGGAACTACTGACTTCATAATTTAGTTTATGGACGGCGTGTTCAAAATCGGTATGAAACTGTTTTAATTTTAGTACGGACATACACACACATATATGTATGTACTTATGTATGTTTTAAAGTATGTGTGTATGTACATAAGTATTTTATCTTCAATGTTCAGTTTAAAGAATAATTTTAAAGTGGCGAGTTCGTTTGAGCGAAAGGGGTTTCACTTATCGCAACTCAGTTTGATTGATATTGCATTGTTGTTATTTTGGGCGAAGTTCGGATTGTCACTCCAACAGGAATAGAGATGATTGTGTAACATTTTGCAAACATTTTACATTTATTACATAGATTCCAGGACCGATGAGTTTTCATTACGATGGCAGAGCAAATATAGAATTTTCATTAAATTCATTACATGGGATTTTAATGATTTTGTCATCATGATTTTTTCGTCATTCTGAATGTAACTTGTTAAAATGATCTTTCGCAAGTTTTATTACGTATACGAATTTGTTAGTTTTGAACACTTTTCTTTTCAAAAATTATGAATTATTAAATTTTGAATCCCTTCCGATTTTCTTTTTAACATCAGCTCCACGCTATTAAAAAATGTTTAATAATATAAACGTCAATTATAAAATGACAGTTGGCGTTATAACGGTAATATATTTAATTTATAAATCGGCTCTATACGTAATGAATATTCTTCATGACTGTAGTGATTATTTTAATAATATTTATTAAGATTTATTATTTCGATTTAATTATGTATGTCTTTTCTATTCAAGGAATATTTTTATAATAATTTTTAAACAACAAAAAACAAAAAACATTTTTTAAAACATGAAAACAATTCCAGAAAATAATATGATAAAATATATTAAAATAGTACAAAGTGTTTAACTATAAATACCCTACATTAATTTTATATTAAGAATTTTGAATCTTGATCTTATAATCCAGTTTTGTCTGCACTGATTGGTATTCAGTGCTTATTAGTAGATTTAATTGATCACCGTCAAAGTTGTATTTGAATTGTTGAATATTTGAAAGCTTTCATCAAATTTATTTAATTGGACACAGCCAAAGAGATGTATTTAAATTGTGAAATATTTTAAATTATTATCAATTATTTGCAGGATCGCCAATTTGTAGTGATTATTTTAATAATATTTATTAAGATTTATTATTTCGATTTAATTATGTATGTCTTTTCTATTCAAGGAATATTTTTATAATAATTTTTAAACAACAAAAAACAAAAAACATTTTTTAAAACATGAAAACAATTCCAGAAAATAATATGATAAAATATATTAAAATAGTACAAAGTGTTTAACTAACGTGACCAACTCTTTAAAATAGAAGCGATGAGTACTTGTTGTCGGAATATAACATTCTTAACAAGCTGAGCGAGAATCGCAACTCAATATTGCACCATGTACTCAGCGGGCATTCCTCTGAAGTTTTGTTTATTCAAACTTTAATTTCTTTGATACAAATACTCGATATACATGAAGTTCTAAATGTTTTGTGTTTAACATATTGCGATTGACCGAAGAGTTTCTTATTTTCCTATTGAATAATTAATTTATTTAAATTTTTAATCGCAATATTTCAATTTAGTTTTTTGGAAAACAATTCTATTCAATTATTCGTCTAATATTCATTACGCATTTTTTAATAAAGTCTGGAAGAAGAGTTCGATTTACTATTTTTTTTTTTGTTATCTTACGCAGCGTTAAAGTAAAAATTATGGTATTTTTTGTGAAAATAGAAATGTATCTCCTAGTTTGATATGGTTGAACATAGTTTTAGTGAAGTTTCTTAAGAACATATTTATAGTTTCTTTTCAAATGCTATTATTTAAAATTTCTTAAACAGTTTGTGGGTGTAGGGTACGAGTATTTCATAAATATTTTTTACCAATATATATTTACTTAACATAACACTAAAAATATCAGGTTTCATACCCATGTTATTGTTATTGTTATTTTATGATTGTTCATTTTAACAATATTTCATTCTCACAAACATAACCACAAAATATCTAAAAAGGTGAAAATATATCTTTAATTATAAGAGCGATTTTGTTAAGATTTATAGAGGCATAAGTAGGATGAATGCCCTACTTTTGATATTGAAGCTAGGAAAAAGCCATAACGGAACACACCTTAAGATATCATCTCTTTTACGTTTTGAAGCACTCATCTTCCGTTGGGGCTCATCACGGAAACTGGGCGAATAACGCTTCTCCAATTTACACCCACCCATTGTTGTTGCTTGCATAACACCTAAAATGAAACAGGCAAACTGGATTAGCAATCAAGTCTGGGTACTGGCAACAACTAAGAATTGTTTAAAAACAACTTTAATATAATATTATTTATTTCGTTTTGTTTGCTTTTGTTCTTATTAAAGTTTATAATGTATAATTACATATGTATGTACTATATGAAAAACATAATCATTTATGGTTTTTTAGTAATTGTCCTTTAAAAAGAAAGTGAGGAAAGAACCACAAAGGAAAAACAAGCACACACAAATTGGAAAATTATGAAGTTAACGGAAAATGTAGATAATTTTACGAACATTTTGGGAGAGGACCAAGTCAGGACACTGAAGTGAGATCGAAAAACAGAACAATACTTTCAACTTAATGAAAAAAATTTACAGAAAATGATATTTTTTTGAGGATGAAGAAATTGCCGAAGAAAGCGTAACATTTTCTTAAAAAAAATATATATAATAATTTTTTTAAGAAGAAATTTTAGTTGAATTTTTTTCATTAATTATTTAGAAACGTTTTAGAATACATATGCATGTGTACATCATAAGTACCTATGTATGTAATTTTGATAAAAAGTTTAATTTTCTATTTGAAATATTGTTTGATCTTTCGGTTTTATATAAAAAAAATTGACTTAAGAAATATTTTAACAAATCAATTCGGTATGTTCCTTTAAAAAAAATTAACTGTACTTAATATAAATGCATGAAATTTAAATATAAAAATAATTGTAAATTATAAATAGTTGTTATAATAATAAAAAAATTTTAAATATTATACAAACCCGTTTTTGGATACGTTTGTTTTAACATCACACTCATTTTCGATTTTGGATGAGAGCGAAAGAGTTTGTCTGAGTGATCAAGGGAAAGTGAATAATTTGCTAATTTTGCGTAAGAGTGTTGTAATTTCCCTAAGAGGGTTTCACAAAACTTATGTCATTCAGTAAGTCCTCGCTGGTGAGATTAGAAAGGAGAAGACAAAATTTACTTAATTCAAGACGTTGGCGGTCGATGACGTGCTTTTACGGTTTCTGTATTATATACAATACAAGATAATAAGAGATATTTTTGTGTAGATTTGTGGTAAAAGAAAAAAAGTATACAAAAATTTTACGCTTTGCTTTACATTTTCTGTCTTTTTATTTCGGTTCTCAAGAGTCTTTCCAATGGGGAAATGAGGCTCCAGTATTGAACACACATACACACACACTCGCATCCTCAGAGCTTCAAGTCAGGGAGAACGCACGCTTCGAACTGTCTTCTGTTTCTTTTCTCTTAAAGAATGGCTTTGCAGCGAGTTTTTTTCATATTTATAATTTAAATAAAAATTTTTAAATTCGCTTCGATCAAAAATACCCTTTTTTTGGTTTCGTGATATTTAAGTGGCTATTTAAAAGTTTATGCACTTACCCCTCTTGGCATTTTGATTATTATATTTTATTTTAAACAACACTTTATTCACTTAGATGCAGCTTTATTTATTACAATTTATTTTAGCTGTAAAATTAGAAATTCCAACAATTTCACTTTAATTGCTTAAAACTTTAAAAATTATAAGCAATTTAACTTAAAATTGTAAAGATGCAGATTTACAGTTTTTCAATATTGTGAATAAAAAAGCTTATTTTGATATTTGAAGTGTACACAGATTAATTTAGCTTTTCAGTTTCCATTTTCGATAAAACATAAGCATATGAAAGTACATAAACGAATAACGATAAACAAAATGTTGAATGGTTCTATACGGGTACAGAAAGTACCATATTATTTTTATTAAATTTTTTGAGCAAAAATAAGTTATTTTTTGTTGGATTTCTTCTTCCTTAACATTGGATATAATAATTTTTTTAAGGAAGAAATAAAAATTAATTTTATGAATTGAGTTCCAATTCGTTTGTGAGTTTTATTCTTGTCTTTGTTACATAAGACATTTTTTTCCACCGGCAGGAGACTGAGGCAAGCCCAAGGTTATGTTTGTATAAATTTTTAAATATACGTATGCATGCAAACGTGCAAATTTTTCGTTTGATTTGTACTCGTAGTACCAAGGACCTCCGAGCTTGTGGTGGCTCGACAATACTACTCGCAATAATACAATTACAGTAACTTTCATAAATCACTATGTCTCTGAGTATCATGACATATATTCGTCACCGGTAGTGTCTGTCTTCATTAATACAATTTCCAACAGATGGTGAAAAATTCCCTGATGTTATTTATTTCGTTTTGACATTCTCCTCTCTTCAACCTAACCTAACATATTTATTGCGAAGTAGTAATGGAACATTTCAGCAGTTCTTTTTTGTTTAAGCGAGATTTTCGTTTAAAAGGAAGTCGGATAAAAGAAACGAAACGAAAATATGGTATATACTGAAGTAGACTATACATTCCGATTTTGAATCAAAATTTATTATTTTGTAAATTGATATTTTTTCGGTTGTACATAATACGATTAATACGATTCAACACTGCATACTGTTTCGCCCGCAATAAATATACATACATATGTATATATTTCTTTTATTTTTTTCATTAAAGGGATGTTACTTTCGTATAATCTTGCGCTTTATCGTTTAGAAGTAAAGTGCTTTGAAATTAATGAAAAGCTGAAGAAGATTTTTCGATAAGGTATGACACATAGGGTTAATTTCAAAACTTGATAAATAGAATGGAATATAAAACTTAACGTACAAAAGTGGGTATGTAATACATTCAAAATGAGTAGGGAAACAAGTCCACCTATTCAAATCAACAACTAAAACATACCGCAACACTTTGAGATTAAAAACCTCGGTATTCACATTGATTGTCGTCCCATACGGAAGACTCATACAGATGAAAGCAGATCAAATTAATTGGCTGATTCTCCACTACGCCTAAACTGCAAGTTTCTACTATGGGATTCAGTTATGAAGTACTCCCTCAGCATGATATATAGAGGACTGAGAAGAAGGGATACTTCTGCTCTAAGAAACAACCGCAGAAATTAAATTTTTGGTCTACTATTGGCTGCAGTTAAATAATTAACAATTTCGAAGTTACGATTTGGGTACCTATTGCTAGTTCTTTTTATATTAAACAACTGAAAATAATAATTCTAGTTCTTTGATCAAGATGTAGTGCAACAACTACAACAGACGAAAGACACCTTTTTGGATAAACAATGTCAAAATTAATATCAAAACATGCCGCAGGAAAACGGACGTCGGTTATCATGCCAGTTGTTTTTGCTGTTGTAAACTTAGTACGGCTTGACTTTGAATTGAATTGTAGAATATGATTTAGATATTTTCAAAAGACCTCTAGTTTTTCAATAACGCCAAGTTACAGTATTAAGCTTATGGGTATTTGAATTAGCGTATAAGCAGCAGCTAACTTTTTGCTATAAATTAAAACAACATTTTCATAAAGTTAGTTATTTTTGCTCCATAAAAGAAATATGTAATTTCTTTATATTATCTGAAATGCAATACCAAAACTATAATTAAAACAAATATCCACATACTCGTGCACATGAGTAAATTATATATTTTTTAATAAAAAAAATAATAAAATTCATTTTTGTTTTATCTTACTTTTATATGAATAAATTTTAATTATTTTCTCTGCTTTTAAAGTTTTACTATTATTCGCAATTTCCATCTATTTCACTAAATTGCTTTTAAATGTTATTCCAGATCAAAACATTAAGATTTAACTTTCTAATTTAAGCAAAATTCAGATTTGACGAAATTCGAAATTTTAATGTTTTAGTTTTAATTACATCTTAAAGTATTATTGTTGTCTTCTTTGCCTGACTTCCGCGTTTCCTATAAAACGTATGTATGTGCAAAAAAATTATTTAATTTCAGGTTCGTAAGTTCGTTAAACAACTTTCGGTTGTACTGAGAAGAAAAATAAGCCAAATCCTTTCGAGGATTTTATGCAATTAAAAAATTAATTTTACAAATATTGTTTTGGTCACAGAATTTGTGATTTTAATTTTTTGCATCTTGAAATTAATTTTAAGTTGATTTACGTCTAAAATTTTAAAACTTTAATGAATGTATAAAAATAAATTTCTCAACACCGGAAGAGATTATAATTAAATCAGGAAATAAATGAAAATTTTCAAACATGAAATTCAGGCAATAACTTTGAAATTGAGTACATTTAATTGCTGCTCGTAAAAATTCGTTATTATTGATCGACAAACATTATCAAGGATACTTTTAGATTCGGTTGTAAACAAGCAACTTAGGGAAACTAATAATGTCCATGAGACACAATTTAAAGCAAACATTACGTTTCCGTACGCTGTCCCTAGTATAGAATGAAAACGAGCGATCGTTTTGGCATCCTTTACATAAAATTGAGTATCTCTGTACATATGAAGCTAATCTGTATGATTGTGACATTTTTGTAGGTGAAATTCGTTTGAAAAAGTTTGAAGTTATGATTTAAATTTTTACGCCAACTTTTTGTAATAAAATACATAATTTATGATCGACAATTTTAAAGTGTGTCGATTTTGCTGACGAAAATAATATGTACAAAATTGAAATTTGGAGAGGGTGAAAGTAAAGGAGATCGATTTGATACGGAATTGTGATTGGAATACATTGTATTTCGGTTTATTTTCTTTGCCACAGGCAACAGTCGGAGGTGGTATATAAAACTATTTTTAATTTTATTTTTGAACTATTGCATAGTGTTAATAGAAAGAAAATGATACAAAATGCTTGACAATCAAAAAAATATTTTTTTTGTTTAGCGAAGAAATCGAAAGGATTCTTGATGAACATTCATCAAATTAGTTATTACAGAATTTGAAAACATTCTTTTTTTTATCAATTAATTCTAGAATCGTTTTAATCGGCACTTTTGTATTTTTTTTTATCTGTGTACACTTTTTCTCATATCGGGTTTGATATTTTTTAATAATTTTATTTTTCATTGCATAAAATATTGTTTTGAATAAATGTTTTAAATAAAAAAAACATAATTTTATATAAAGTTTTATTTTACAAATTTTTTTCATATTTTTATAACTATTTTTTATTGTAAAATGTAAAAATGTTTATATGTATGTATCATATATATATATAAAAATATTAAAATTTCATTCTTTTTTTATTTTTTCTTTTATTTTTTAAATTTATTTTAACACCACAGTTTTTCTTAAAAATTAATTCATATATTTTGTGTTCAATATAAAATTAATATTTTTCTATAAAAATGGCTAAAATAAACAAAGAAAGTAGATATACAATATAATTTTATTCGTTTGTTTAGTTTTTTTTTTAATATAGTTTTATCACAGACTTATATCTTTTATTTAAAATACAATACAAGATTGTATATTCTATATAAAAATTTTTATTTAAAATCATTCTTTAAGTATGCAGTAGAAATGATTCCTTTTATTTAAAATTTTATTTAGCTTTTGTTTGTTTTAAAAGCAAAATGGACGATGATAAAAATAATGGAAGATATAATGATGTTTTAATGTTTTTATGTATGTATTTCAATTTGAAAAAAGGAAAATGCACTCACATAGACAAATAATTATAAATTTACACATTATTTACAAATGACGATTTCAAATTGTTTAGAATAACAAACAAATGCATCAACATTTCACTTTATTTCATTCATTTATTTATGTTTTGCGGTAATTTAAAACTATTATATATATATATATATATATATATATATATATATATATATATATATATATATATATATATATATATATATTAATAATGCAATTAAATGTTTAAAGAACAAAGAAAAATAATTATAAAATTGTTGTGAAGTGATAACTGAGCTTACCTTTATATTTGGGAACAAACTTCTGTATATCCTGCGGAATGTTTTGATAAAAATCTAATTCACGCAAATTAAGCGGCTTTATAACAGTCGATTGATTAAGCAACAATAGCCGAGTATGTCCTCCAACCTTAAAATAGAAACATGACAATTATTACGATTACAACAAATTAAGGTTTGTGCAACAGCCGACGTGGTAGAGAAGATGATTGCAAAACTAAACATATAAAAATTGTTCCCTCATATTTTTTATAAGGAATTCGACGATTGCATTCTCTGCTTTGTTTTAATCAGTTCGCCTTGCCTAGACCTTATTAATGGGCCTTGGAATAGATTGAATCCAATCGTAAAAGTAAAAAAAGTAAACGGTAAAATACATTTTGGAGCAATAAACTTTTATTTTGTAAACAATTAGTTTTGTAGTTTGATATGGAACTACTTCGAAACTGTTTTTCTTGTAAAGACATTTTACAATTACAAAACTTACATTAAAACAAAAATTATGACGCTTATAGATGGGTATTTTTTTGGCGATGTGGGGGCCTCGGTTTTCGCAAGTAAAATAATATTAGAGTAAAAAAAGTTTTTGAATAAAAATTACATTTTTTTCTTATTAAGCCCTTCGAGTTAATTACGAATTTTAAAAGCGGGATAGGTTACATTTCACTAGAATTCAAATAGAAATTTTGGCTGATATCAAATGCAGGAATTTTCCCCAGGTACTAATTTTATTTTTAATCCGACTTAAAAAAGGGGAGATTGTATATTCAATAGTATTTGTGTGTGTGTGTGTTTTTTTTTTTTTTTTTTTTGATATATATAAATATAAAATGGTATGTTCCAAAACTGGTGCCATTTTAAACTAATATGTGATAGGACTACGAGACTACATCCCACACAATGTAAAACTTATTAATCTTGTATATTGTTTAATATAATAGTGAGACTGTTAAAAATTGTTGTGGGCTACTCTGACTAGATAGGAGCAA
This sequence comes from Germaria angustata, assembly GCA_963681545.1. Taxonomy (NCBI): domain Eukaryota; kingdom Metazoa; phylum Arthropoda; class Insecta; order Diptera; family Tachinidae; genus Germaria; species Germaria angustata. Next base: position 33,275,822 of record OY813002.1, read on the forward strand.
GAGAAGTTGTACTTTCCATTCAAATTAATATCTAATTATCTTACATACAAATTTTGCTTGAAAATTTTACCGATATTGATTTGTCTCGACTTGGTTAATAATTCTCAAGAGCAGGGTGTTTGAGGAGTCCATAGAATAAGCGTCATTATTGTAAATTTTATTTCATAATACTTTAATTTCCTAACTACTTTTACAGTGTTTTGGCAGTATTTGACTTAAAAATCTAAACGGGACGATTTCATCGAAGCCAAGTTTCATTTATAAATTTTATAACTACTGCTTCCATTTTTTCAAATGCAGAAATGCCCATTTGATTAGAGTAAACAAAAAAACCAAATTCGTTTCTTATGAGTAAAATTATTGCAAGCCTCTTATTTGGTTGCTTCCTTACTGAATAGCAAAACATGCAATAAATAAATATCAGTATCCTTAAGGCTTCAGGTTTTTGATATTTATTACAGAAACTAAAAAATTAGAAATCCCAGCAATAAGAATTAAAATTAGTTTAGTTTATTTCACTCATAGTCCAAAAAATAACTATTTACATAAATAAATTTTCTACTTTTTTAAAAATCTAATGCTACGAGCAATTACATTAATACATACTAATAATACAGAATTAATAAGTAATAATTTATTAATTTAGTATCACAAAATAGTTACCAAAGATTTTAAATTTATTAAAAATTTAATATCTTGAAATAACAAAAAATTAATCGAGTCACTTGCCAAATGGCAACTTCAAGTATTAAACAAAAAGTAATTCTTAAACTTTGCATAAAGTTAGAATTTTTCCAATAAGGTCATGTTGTTTTTGACGGCAAATATCTATAACAGGTTACGTGATTGAGAAAAAAGTCTAACTGAGGGAGCTCTATTACCAAATTTAGTGTTGGCTAATGTGTTCGAATTACGGCGAGCACTGGGCCAATCAAAGTCGATTTTCCCATTGTTGACGACTTAACTTCGCGATCGTCCTTACGCATCATTTCGAGGCACAGATGACAGTTTTGTAGAGCATGCAGAAGTTTTCCAATAACTGCACTCTGATCACCGTGCATGCAGCATTGGATTTTTCAAGGCATTACCGTAATAACACGATCCCGGTTTATGCCAAAGATTAAGAAAGTTACTGATTTAGTTCGCTTACGGCACTTTGGAAAACAATTTTTAGCGACAAACCGCATTATTCGGTGTTAGCAAGTGAAATCGCGCTATAGGATATGACATGAGCGACAAACGAATTTAAGTTATTGTCTGGTGAGATTTTACGTTATGCTGGCGACATCATTGTTCGTATTTTTTTGTAAAATACTTCAAGGTGAAACAGTTCAACCTACTACATGCATAAAGTATTCGCAAACACCACCAGTATGAATATTTGAGATAGCAAACTATAAGCGAATTAACTTCGTTGACTACTTGAGCGCGCTGTTGCGCACACTACAATGATACTTTGTGCGAACATGAAAGGTGATTATATATATATATATATATATATATATATATATATATATATATATATATATATATATATATATATATATATATATATATTATTTTTTTTTACTAGGCCTGTACTGAGGAATGATCATTTCTTTACTGAGGAATGGTGCATTTCGTTGGTAGTAAGAAAATAGGTTTATGAGAGGAAGGATAGAGAGAGTCGTGTTTGTAGACTTTCATCTTGGGACAAGAAAGACCTCCACAGGGAGTTTATTTCGCATACGAGGTATGCGATTCAGAGGTGTATCGACCACAAATGCAACTACCCTTAAGAATCGTGCTTCGGAAACAAGTTCGTTGATTTCATTAAAACGCATTATATTGCAATACCGATAAAACTATGAAATGCACCGAACTTTGCTTTAAACTACTATCACTAATGAGCTTCTTTGTCATCTCCTGTATGCGGTTGACTAACTTCAAAATAGGCTTTGAAACAACTGCTCGTCCATACACGTACATGAGAGTTGTCGGATACCGGGTATATAAATAACGTCTTAGAAAACCAAGGCACTTGATTGCTTTAGCGACGTGAAAAATGTGATCCGTCCATTGAACATTACACTGAATTTTAATGGCAAGAGTTTACGATTCGTCAATATTTACATCACCCATAATTACAGATGAAGCAGCTCAGTATATGTATATGAAAGCATACAACAATGGGTTCTACTAGTTCGTATGACCACATTCGGAGATTGTTACAAGATCATGATTAAGCGTATCATTCATATTTTGTCTCCAATCTCTAATAGGGTTGGCCGATGTCTGATGAATGGGAATGGATTATGCTGTTATCACCTGCGAAGGAGTAGATAGGGTTTGGACTTCGATATAGTAGGTCATAAAGAAATATCAAAAATAGACTCGTATATTACGGTCCCTGAAAAAGTTCCCAATAAATCGTGAGAATTCACCAATAGAACCAAAAGCCACAAATTTAGACACGAGAGCGCCATGTCACACTCTATAAAAGCCTTTAGAAGTATCTAGAGCCAAATTGATGGAAGGAATTGCACCATTTCTTCGAGAGGAGTACTAGCAGGTCGTTAAATAAATTGTTGGATTCTCGAGACTTCACGAGATGGAAATTTACCATTTGGAAAGTGCCGAACAAATTGCTATTGGGCAGTAAGTTTCGGTTACTTAACTAGATGAGAAATAGTTTTATATCAAATTCATTTTACCTGATTAGATAAGGGCTGTAGAGCAACTTCATCTTCACCATCCAAGAGATCCTTACTTAGTTGTGTTTGTAATTGGTGGTGCGACGTTAAAGTAGATACCAAATTGTTCTTGATACTAACGTTGCAATTATTTTTACCCGTAATGTTGCAATTGAAATTGGCGTTGTCGGTAATTGTGGCGTCCACATTTTGATTTTTGGCCGTAACAATAGCTGCGGCAGTGGTAAAGTTAGCACAGGATTCAGAACGTTGCCGTTGATGCCCCAAATATTGATGGAGGGCAGCAGCGGCACTAGCCAACGGATGTGGTTTTAATTGTTGTTGCTGATGTGATTGATGGCTGTTTAGGTCAGTATTAACGGCAGCCAAAGCTTTCAAAGGTGTTTCAACACACTGGCTTAAGTTATTGCTGCTTACAGACAACTGCTGCAAATTGGCAGTGACCAAAGAGCTTGAGGCAACATTTTGTGGTGTTGATAATACAGATGATGTTGGTGTTGTTGTGTATGTATCAACAGTGTGACTTAAAAGACTCGCTGAACCAGTTGTGCTGCCAAATTGTATGGGAGACAATTGATTTAAATTAGGAGCAATGTGGCCAACATGTTGTTGCTGCTGGTTTTGCTGTTGCTGTTCATGGTGATGGATATGTTGCTGTTGCTGATTATGAAACTGCTGTTGTATTGCATTCGGAACATGTTGATGATATGACGCACAGTCAGAATCTCCCATGCCCCAGTCGCCCAAAAAATATACCATACCCTTCCACGTGAAACAGTTTAAACAATTGTCCGACGTCTTTCGGTTTTAAATAAATAAGTCCCAACTAATTCTTAATCTCTGCCGTGAATGTGAGAAACTTGTATATTCCTTTTTTTATTACTTCTGATCCACAGTGGTTTACTTATACAGAAACGTATTGGTTGTGTTAGTCACCGCTGTTATCAATAAATTTAAAAAGTGACAGTTCAGATCTGTAATGAAAGGCATGAACAATTGAATTGTCAGTAAATTGTTGAAACATATTTGTGGTTTTATAAAGCGCTGAGTTTTTCTTTGTTATAAGTTTTCGTTCTATTATATTCTTAAATGTATGTATGTATATCATATGACGGGTTCTTTACCTCTTCTTTTGTAATTAAGGTCTGATTGATTCGTTTTGATTTAAGTCAACAGTTGTTTTATCTTTAAAGTGCTTCGAAAAAAAACTCATAAAATTTTATTGATAAAGTATATTTTCAATATTATTCTGTTTTTATAAAAAAAAAAAAAACATTTCTTTGACTAAAACTAGAAATTAGGCTAAAATTTAGTGTAATTGGACACTGCCACTTCGCGTTAGACGGGAATAAGAGATTTTATAGAATAAATCCTAAAACTCAGTCAAATTAAAACAAAATATATATAATTTTCTACGGGTACAAAAATACACAAAAAAATGTGATACAAGCACTAGTCTGAATAAAGGCCAACTGGCGTTCGAATGGACTCATTACATCTCCTTCATTCTAGCCTCAGGCCAGAATCAATAAATTAAAGAAATAAATAACAAAATACAACCACAGTGCAACCGAAATATTATCATTAAGAACAATGTTTTCCAAAGGAATTTTGTAAGGGGCATTATTAGGCAATAACTACAACACCAAAAAGCTTGCCAAAATACCCTGAATTTCACAATAACACCTGTTTAACACAAATAAAGGTAAATATATTTCAAAATATGAACAGTGATTTAGGGAAAAAATAAAAATATTAAAATAAAAATTTTTAAAGAAAAAAAAAAAAGAAACATGTGATTTGAACTTGGGCCCACCCAAAACATGTTCATTTTGTTACACATTACAGTTCAACTTAAGCCCATTATTACACTCGCCTTTACAGTTTCCCTTAATTCAAAGTAACTTTAGCTAAAGTGACCTTTAACAAATTTTTATAAAAAAATTTGGCAAGCAAGATACTTTCGTCTTCGAACTTTTGGTTCATTTCCAATGGCGGTTTTAAATGGTATGTTTATTACATCTTACCTGCTGAATTTCCCACTGTAAAATCTGTACATACCGTGTGAAAGCTTTGAAGCATTGCTTCTGTAAAATTTAGATGAAAAGTAATATCATAAATTTTCCAATAAGAGCGTGTCTATTTTCATCTGACATCAGCTGTTTTGGTGTAGCAAAAAGGTATGTTAGTGGGAAACACAAAAAAATAATATTGAAAAATGAGACGGCTTTATAGATTTGATGTTCTTTTAACTCCTCTGGGGAGCATGGGGCCGCAAATAAATTTGTTTTGGCTGATAAGAAATGAGTAAATGAATTATTTATTGTAAACAACAAGTAAAAATTCGACTGAATATATGCAGTTGCGATGTAATTACAATTGTACGTTTGAACGTAAAAATTATAAATCGTCTTTAAATTGGGAGTTTTAATAGACATTAGGCATTTGCAAAAGTACAAAAAACAAGTAATTAAGTACATCCTTTTTTCGTTTATTTGTTTTATTGTGCTCTTCTGTTAAAAAAGCAAATGGCTGTTCTCTTATAAGAAGCAAACAGAATAAATATTATGTTTGTACAAAATAAATACGGCAAGTTTTAAAGCATAGGAGAAGTAAAGGTACCAACAGACGACATGTTTTTCACATTGTATGTGTCAAAATTTACATATGTAAACGGAAACTTGTCGTGTGTTAAGTCATAAGACATTATTTGAAATAGAGCGTGCTCTATTTTCTTATGTTAAACATACAGCTCCAAATGTCTATGTCATGCGAACTAATTCGTCGGCGGTTGATTATGTGCACTATCATTAGCCGTCTGAATGTAGTATTTTGCAACACAAATAAACTATATATATATATATATATATATATATATATATATATATATATATATATATATATTTAATTTAACGCTGTCGTTTTATTAAAATGAGTCCAAAAATGTATAGATTTTTAGATACAACCTCAACGTCTTGTTTAAAAAGAAAAAATTAAAAAAACACATTTGCGTCGCCAGTACTTCAGCGACGGAAACAAAAATATTTCGACGGCTGCAAGCCATTTATCAAACAAACGACATGGATATTTATGTAATCAGCTGTTCTCAATAAACATGAGCGATGTCATGTGTGATACTACATGTACGTTTGTGACCAAAAATTATAAACCTTATGTAAATTAACCAATATTGACATAAAGAAAAACATACGAATCGAAAGCTTAAAATACACGTGTAAAAACATGTCGTCTGTTGGTACCTTAAGCAAAATTAATAATAAGACATGCATTTGCTTGGAGTTACGGCATGCCGTACTTAAACCATTGAGTATAATACTTGGGTATTTTATTTGTATGAAAGTACATTTTCCAATTGTATTTGTAAGCTTTTGTAGAAAAATGGCACATATTTTTTGGAATGGCTTGCCTTGATTTTATTTTTTATTTAACAAATACGAGTTTTCAGTTACCGATGGAAGTCGACTGGGTCTACTGGGATACCACATACAGAAACGCATCAAACATTAGAACATTTAGGGTCAAATTATCTGCAAAATCGTTAGTCTTAACAAAAAGATTATATCTAATAAATGTTTTTATAAGAACTATTACATAGTTTATTTACAGCTGATCGAAAGTAAGATTCATTTAAGAATCATGTTGAACCCTAGTTCTTATACGCTAAACTATAACTTCTTCATTAAATCGTATATGGCAGTCTGATGGACACCTTTCACAAATAAGAAGCCGGTTTCAAATTTACAAAAGTATACTGAGATGAAGTGATATATTTTGATTATTCTACATACAAGTATAGAGTAATCAAAAACGATTAATAAATTAAAACGCCATACATGAAGAAAATAGAAAACAGTCAATTATGCTCTAAACCAAAAATATGCAAAGAACATATTGGAAAGAGCAAAATATGCACTAACAAATCCATGGTAATATTCTTTCTGAATATGAATAACTGACACGCAGGGGAACATGCAATTGTATACACATTTTCGGTTTCCCTGTTAATAACAACAAAATGTGCATCAGCAAATGTGGGCTTATCACATAAAACTCACATACTTTAGCGACACATAAATTGCATAAACATAGAGTCCCTTGTGCATATTTTTGGAACAGGTCTCCTTTGATTCAAATTTAAAATATGTTTTTGGTAGTCTCCATGATAGAAAACGTGTTATAATGCGCTTCCTCTATGAGTAAAACAAGTTTTTTGGAGCGTAAACAATGTTCTGAGTGTGTTCTTTTCCCGTCCAATTTTTATTTTATTCTATGTAGAGGGAACATGACAGTTCTAGCAGGATAAGCTGATTAGAGATGCTGTCAGCATCACAGGTAAGCCAATTTTAATGTTTGAAGAAGCGCGTATCTTTTATGTTCATGCACAAAACTTTAAGATTGTAGAAAAAGGTAGACACATAATTATCACTAGACCTTCTTACCCCTTTCGCACAAAGTTAGCGATTTGAAATAATTATTTTGGTTTGTTTTGGCGTCTATGGATTGCAGCCCAACTCCTAAATGCCAAATAAATTTTTAAGTTTGGAATATCATGACACTATCAGCAAGTTTTTTAATGCCTTCAGTTAAAAATTATTATAATCGATTAACATTCTTAAATGTGAGTGACTTCAAATAAAGTTATCGAAAATCGAAAGCACTATGAGCAAGGGCGTAGCCAGGATATTAAATAGGGTGGTGCCACGAAAATTATGATTTTTTATGATTATTAAAATTTCGATTCATTTGAGGAGTAATCTGCGTGGGGCTTCAGTCATTGTGGAGCGCGACCATGTTTTTACTCGCCTTAAAGTGCTAAATGACCGCTCAACAGTTGCAGTAGTGCACGGCTGTGGCAATGAAATTAATAACGCCTTCCTTATATTTGGATAAAATAATCCAGCGTCTTTCAAAATACTCGCCAGCTCTAAGTCGGCTAATTCGTCTTTACCCATTTTTTTGTTGCCAAGAATTATACCAAAGCTCAATTTCCCCTTCCAAGCATCTTTAAGCTCTTCCAGCTTCAAAGAAAGCATGTTTGATGGGTGCAAACAATGAATTGCAAACGCTGGCCTATTCTCTTCATTAAATCTTCTGTCCAGTGATGACATTAAAGAATCTATATAAGGAATGTATATAGATCGCTTCCAGTATTCAGCAGGTGATGAAAATGGGGGATTTGAACGGTGCGTTTGACGAGAGACTATCCTTGGAACAGACATCTCTATTCCTAAATTGGCTGTGTTTTCTTGAATAGAAAAAAGCTCTGTTCATTTTTTAATAATTTTATATTGTATGCATGTAAAAAAATTATTATAGAATTAGGTGGGTGCCACGGCCCTCTAGGCCCATGACTATGAGAATATGAGAACTATTTTCTGAAACATTTATGTATGTACATATTTTAAAAAATTTAATGGGAGATCTGCAAAGAAAATTTGAATTCAAAATCACACCTGTTTTGGTATTAGAATCTATTAGAGAATAATCTTAATTGAAAAGATATTCCATTTAAAAGAAAATTTTTTACTAAGCGAAAAACAATTGGTGAAATTTTGTATTTTCCTTTATTCGAATTCGACTGGGATCTCTCCTTCTCTATTTTTTTTTAATTTCTGTTGTGTTCGAATATATTCGTAGTTAATGCGTGTCTATGTTTAGTATTCGAAAGCTTATGTTTGCAATTTATGCTCGTATCTTTGTAAGTATGTAGAGTAAAACTTGCTTATAACGAATTCTCGACTGAAGCGAACTACATAATTCCATACAAAAACTTTCATTACGGGGAACTCATTCATAACGAATCTTTGTTTGTACTGAACAGTTTTTTACGATCCCATGAACTTAATTTTACATATTTTTCTCACGAGCAGTTGGCAAAATGTATCAGCGACGTTATCAATTTTTATGTTTAAATGAAACTTTTAGTTCGGTAATTAATAACATTCATACATACATGTGCGCATATGACAATCAACCTCAATAATATAGACTTATAATATTTTTTTCTATTTAACCAAGATTTGCTTGTTGTATCTTCCATGTTCATTAATTAATTCTAGAACAACGGACTATTTTTACTATTTTTACACGGAGTCCGCCATAAGCGAATTTTACTGTACGTTGTACTTATGTAAACAGAAAACAATGTGTATGTAAGTATATGTATGTGCACATGTATGAAAATTACAGCAGCACAATTATCCACTTAAGTTGGCCTAGATAAGTTTTCTTTTATTTATTAAAACTTTTTTTGTTATTTTCTTTATATGCCAGAATTATACGCAAATGTCGTTCTAAGTGTAAGAATTGGTTTCTGTTTGTAGGAAATTATAATAAATAACGTAACTTCTTTTGTTACCTACGAGTACATACATAGATACGTATAAACAAACATACATATCTAGCATATACACATATACACATGTAAGTATGTATGGTATGTAATTATTTAAAAGAAAGTTTTCGGTGCCAGAGAAATTAGCGCGTTAAAAATACTTGTAAACAAATACGTGGACACATACAGTGTTGCCGTTGTAATTTTTTCCAAAAGGGACAAAAAGAAGAACTTTCGATAAAAAAGAGGATTTAAACGGAACAAAAAACTATTTTAAGAACAATAAAAATGCAAGTTTTTTTATTTTCAAAATTAGCCCAACACTATATTAAAAATATTATATGAAGAAATGTCAAACTCTCAGTGTATAAATCCAATATTACGAGTGAAGACGTAGGATTGGTATGACATATGTACACAAATGTTTATAAAAAAAAAACACTAAAGACAAACAAATAATAAAAAAAACATATTGCTTATTCACAAAAAAACTGCAAAAATACTAATTTTGTGAAAGAAAAAATTACAGAAAATAATATACATTAAATATTAATTTGTTTTTTTTTTTTAATTTTTAAGCTTAAGGTCTTTTATTTTTTAAACAAATTAATTAAAAAATAATAATCAATATTTCGATACTCATTGAGTATCATCTTCAGGACAATTCTCTTTTTTATAAATAATAAAATTAAAAAATTAACATTTCAAAAAATGAAAGAGAAAATTTTGTGTCATACATGAAAAAAATATATACACACATGTACACAATAATAAATAGTTTTTTTTTTTGAAAAAACACATACATACATATAAATAATAAAAAATAATTATTTAGAAACATGTATGTACTTATATATAAATATGTATGTAGGAGTAGACATATACTTTATATAAATGTTCTCCAACATACATACATACATACATACATATTTACAACTATAAAATGATAATATGAGGTGTTACTTCTTGTGTAACAAGTGCCTATAACTGTGCGCTACACTTTCAGTGTCTGCCTTAAAATTAATTCTTTTTGTATTATTAATATTAATGATGTGAAGAATTTCTAACAAGTATCTTCTCTTATAATTTGTTTCAGTGTTTAATATTGAAATATTTTCAAAGTTCGGATAATGATTACATTGATGACAATGTAAAGACAATGCCGTTCTCTGTGAACTGTTTTCTCTATTTTTCTGATCAGACTTATGTCCTGCAATTCTAACTTTTACCTTATTCTTTGTTGTACCTACATATACCTTATCGCAATTATTACTACTATTTCCATCGCATGGTATTTTGTATACAACATTAGACCTTACTAACTTATGTATCCTATCTTTTGTTCTACTAAATAATTTGTTTAATGTGTTATCCATTTTGTAAGCCATTCTATATTATCCTTCATCATATATTCCTGATCTCTTTAGACGGTTTGATATACCCGGTATACAAATCATTCTTTTATAAGTTTTTATGCAATGCTATTTGTTACTCTTTCTCTCAATCAAATTTTTTGCTGTATTAATAATGATTCTCTTGCTGTGTTTAGAAAAATAATTAATAATTCTTCCTGATGCTGTCGGTTTTTGATACCAATCATATACTAATCTTCCATTATTTCTTATCACTAAAGTATCTAAATATGATAATCTTGAATTGCATTCTTTCTCAACCGTAAATTTAATAGATTGTATACCAGTTGAATTTGCTATTATATATACCAGTTGATCTTGCTATTAATATTATAAAAGAAAAATGGACTTTATTAGAAAAGTATACTAGAATAGATAAAGAATTATTTTTACGTATTTTAAAATTTTGCATAGAGGATAATAGATATTTTCAAACAGATGGAAGAATTTATATACAACGAGTAGGTTTACCAATGGGATCACCAGCATCTCCAGTAATAGCAGATATAATTATGGAAGAATTACTTGATAGATGCATTGAGAAGATGGATATTAAACCAAAAATCATGATTAAATATGTTGATGATTTGTTTTGTATAATTTCAGAGAGTGAAGTAGATAGAATTTTAGAAACGTTGAATGGATTTAATCAATCTATTAAATTTACGGTTGAGAGAGAATGCAATTCATAATAAGTTAAAAGTTAGTTATTTAATTCAGAATAAGTTAAAAGTTAGAATTGCAGGACATAAGTCTGATCAGAAAAATAGAGAAAACAGTTCACAGAGAACGGCATTGTCTTTACATTGTCATCAATGTAATCACTATCCGAACTTTGAAAATGTTACAATATTAAACACTGAAACAAATTATAAGAGAAGATACTTCTTAGAAATGCTTTACATCATTAATATTAATAATACAATAAGAATTAATTTTAAGGCACTTGTTACACAAGAAGTAACACCTCATATTATCATTTTATAGTTGTAAATATGTATGTATGTATGTATGTTGGAGAACATTTATATAAAGTATATCGAGCCTTTGCTGCAATAACGTAATAACTTGAAAAATGTTGTTTTGCAGAAAGTGAGTTTAAGGCTTTGAATTTACATACAACTTAATGGTAAAAGAAAATTTGGTTCTTTTCTCAAGAGCTGAGTATACAAAATATTTTCATGAAACTTTTACAGAATATAAAAAACGACAAGGCTAATAATTTCGTAATATAACCTTAGAAAATTAAAATTTTGAGTTACTACGGTATTGCACCAAGGCTCAATATGTCTACTCCTACATACATATTTATATATAATTAAATACATATTTCTAAATAATTATTTTTTATTATTTATATGTATGTTTAAAAAAAAAACTATTTATTATTGTGTACATGTGTGTATATATTTTTTTCATATATGACACAAAATTTTCTCTTTCTTTCATTTTTTGAAATGTTAATTTTTTAATTTTATTATTTATAAAAAAGAGAATTGTCCTGAAGATGATACTCAATGAGTATCGAAATATTGATTATTATTTTTTAATTAATTTGTTTAAAAAATAAAAGACCTTAAGCTTAAAAATTAAAAAAAAAAACAAATTATTATAAAAAAAGGTCAAAAAATATAGATACATTAATACATTAAATATTTTTATATCGTATTGAGTAATAACTCAAAATTTTATTGAGCACTTAAGGGTAATTTACAAAAAGAGAAATTTTTTAAATAAGAGATATATTATTACTTTTTTGAAAATGGATTCACTATATTCACAAGTACCTGCTTTCAACTTATTTGATAATTTAGTTTTTAGTAAAGCTAATTTTGAAAAGACACTTTCAGCGAAAGCACTGAACGGTGCTTACGAACTTTGACATTTGATAGCGGCCATATTGTTGAAGCTACATACGAGTATGTTGAAATGGCTGTCATTTATGACATCCAAGAGCGTAAAATGCATCCCAAAAAAGTGGATTTTGGGCTGAAGAACGATGTTCGCCAAGCCATAACCGTCAATGGCGAGCGCTATAGATCGATAAGTTATCAACCTCTTTTGGCCAGAATTGAATAACATTGGACACCAATGGTTTCAACAGAATGGCTCTATGTGCCACATAGCTCATGCCACACTAGAAATTCTGCACGAGCGATTTCAGGGCATAGTCATTTGGACAAAGTTATATTTCATACATAATGGCATCAAGAGGCTTTTTAATTGAATACTGGTAAAAAATTTATGAATAGGAAGCGCTTAACGAATGACCCTTTATACTCCCAACAAACACTCCAAACAGTTTTTCCAATTAACTATTTCGTATCTGAAGGGTTCAGGAATAAATAAATATTTTGAAAATATTCTCACAGATCTTTACTTTGAAACTATTTTAAATTCTTTTAAAACATTCGGACACAATCTCAAAGAAGTTAACATCTTCATTTGATTTAGTAACTACAGGATCTAAGCACCTCTATAAAATCCGTCTGCTTCTTGATAAAACTTCATAATAAAAATAAACAATCTTACATTTTTACTTTTAATATCAATAATATTAAATTTTCATTTACTTTTTTTCTACTTTTTATATGTAAAAGTTAAATGTGTCTTTGATAATGCACAACATTTCTAAAGTTAAAATTTTTTTATATTTTCTTGCATGACTGATTATTTGTTTCAAACATTTTTCTTACGAAATTCTAATAACATATATTTTGTTGAAACTAGATACATGCATATATTATCACGTTAAACATTTAATTTATTTCACTTTTAGAAAGTAAATCAACTATATTAAGTAAATTTTATTGTACAGTGGTATTACTCCCTGGATATCTTTTATTTCTTGCAAGTTGGATGCACATTTTTTCTCCAATTCATGTGTATTATGCGAGTAAACAAGAGCTGTTTGTTTTGGTTTTGAAAACGAAACTTGCAAAAAAACTATTTACTGCCGAAACAAAATAGAACTTCTTCTAAAAGGAAGCAAAAAGAGGCACAAAATAACAAAAGGAAATTTAAAAGCACTTCAAAATGGGTGATGAACTGACCACCTAGTCCCACAACGGTAACCCTGGACGCATATATGAACGTTGTTGATGTTAAAATTTTAAAGGAAATAAAGTTGGGTTAAAATACAGATATACACATGTACATATTTTTTATCGTTTTTTTATATAAAAGAGAAAACGTTGATGGTAAAATGAAGATGTTTCTGATAATGTCTTGTGGTTTAACCTTTGATTGGAATTTTGGAGAGGTACTTCATGACGTGGTGCAAAAATTTTTACTAAAGTTTGGTTTTTGAATTTGGATAAATAAGATATTTTTAATTTAAATAAGAAATAAAATAAAAATTTTTTTTTTGAACAAAGCTACTGAAATGCTAGAACGTAATGAAAGAGTAATTCAAAGAAATATTAAGTGGGAACAAAATTTATGTGTGCGAAGATAAATTTAATTTAACTAGTACAGACAAAAACCATCGGCCCTATTCCCGTTGGCGTTATCGTTCTAAATGTCGTTTCTATATTGTTGTCGTTTTTATCGTCGCTTCGTTGCTAAATTGGCATTCTTGAAATATATTGAAACGAAGAAAAGAAGTTATCGAAAACAATATTTAATGTTGGTAGCACTGCAATATTTTACGATGGAATTTTTGACATTTTATTAATATTTTAAATAGTTTTGTTGCTTTAAACGAAAAATCAAACAATGGCGAGTACTGAATTTTATTTTTCAAGTTCAAGTGAGGATGATGAAATAATGAACATACATATACAACGGAGAATGTTACGCCACAGCGTTGACATATTTGCTATCCCAGATTCAATGTAAGTACCTTTATATTTTTATAAAAGTAATTTCCTATACAATAATTATTTATGGACATATGTACTATACGTTTCTTAAGGTTTGTTAACACATTTAGACTCAATAAAAGTGCCTTTCAATATGTCCTGGAACAAATCCAACCAAAGCTAAAAAATAACGTGCGAAAGTCTGCAATTACCCCAACAATAAAGCTGGCAACTGCTCTGCGTTTTTTTGCGCAAGGATCATATCAACTAAGCGTTGGGAATGATTTTAATTTGTCATTGGCTCAGCCGACAGTTAGTAAAATTATATCCGAAGTTTTGGTCGCGATGAATACCACAATTTGCAACAATTGGGTTAAATTTCAAATGTCGGAATTTGAAACAATGGAGTGCAAACGATTTTTTTATGAACGAACTGGTTTTCCTGGAATCATAGGCTGTGTAGACGGAACTCATATTAAGATGATTGGCCCCTGCAAAACTTCTCAACATTTATATTACAATAGAAAAGGCTTCTTCAGTATAAATGCAATGATTGTAAGGTTTACCAACCAATATAAACACTAATACTAAATTTGATTTCTAAATTTTCATGATTAATTATTTTTAGATTTGTGATCACAAAATGCGCATAAGATATGTAGATGCAAGACACCCTGGTTCCGGTCATGATTCCTTAATTTGGAATACTAGCCGAGTAAGAAAGTTTTTACGAGAAAAGTATGAGGCAGGCGAACGTAATTCGTGGATTCTTGGTATGAAAATTTAAATTAAATAAAATCAGGTTATCGTTTAAATTTTTAGGAGATGCTGGGTATCCGTTGGAACCATTTTTAATGACGCCCTTCAGATCTGCGACTGAACATAGCGCGGAAAGCCGTTACAATTCGGTACATTCAAAAGCCCGAAACATTATAGAGCGAGTAATCGGAATGCTTAAATCGCGATTTCGATGTCTTCTTGGAGCACGAGAATTGCATTATGATTCTCAAAAAGCTACACAAATCGTTAATGTTTGTGCTGCTCTCCACAATATTTGTATTCATTACAATACTTTTTCCGATTGTGATGTAGAAATTCCTTTCGAAGAAACCGGAAATTTCAATATAAGTAATGAAAATGATAACACAGATGACATAGAAGCTACTAGAATAAGAGACGCTATTAAAAACAGCATTTCGTTATGAATTTCTTTTATTCAATATTTACATATGTATATATAAACTAAAATACTAAACTAAAAAACATTAAATAAAAACAAGTTCATGTAAAAGCAAAGAAAAATTAATATACTACGTAAAATAAAACTAATAATTTGAATTTAATTGTTTTTCTAGCAGTTCAAGCTTTTTCTTTTTTATTGCTGCATCAAGATCCATTAATTCCTCTTCTCTACGAGATTTCCTTTTATATATTTTTAGTCGTTCTTCTTCTAATTCAAACCTTTTCCTTTGATAACGGGAAATGTCTTTCAAATAAGTTTTTATTGATTCTAAATTATTACATTTATTTTGCTGCATTTCAGTTTGCTTCCTCAGTAATATAATCCTTTCCTTTTCACCGGATTTAGTTTTTGTTGACGGCCGAACACTTGTGGAAGTCGTGGGTATATCGTCATCTAAGACATTCGCAACATTTACATTTTGATCAATTTCCGAAGCTATGTTATATATTTGTTCCATCGGCAGACCAATTTCTTCTTGGTCGGCGTCAAATCCTATGTCATTTCCTTTTGGATTTATTTGTTTCTCAAATTGTAATAAATTTGATACAGCCTCTTCTAATGCTGATAATGGAACTTGCTTATAAGCGCCTCCTCCAGTTGCTCTGGCTTCAGTTTTGTTGTTCGTCAGCTTCTTTTTTACTTTGAACTTCAAATCCTTCCATACCTTTAATTGGAATTATATTCATATATTTCTCATGAAAAATTTAATTTTGTTTTACTTACTTTGTGCCAACCGTCTCCATCACGAACTGGAGGTCCCATCGCATTTATTTTTTCTGCAACTTCTTTCCAAAACCTATCGAAATTCAGGGGTTTTATACCCTTCCGAAACCCCTTTGCATAAGAGGGATTTTTTTCCATTTCGGAAACTAAAATTTCAAATTGTTTTAATGTTGTTATTTTCATTTTTAATTTATTTTGCACAAGCCGTTTCAAATTCGTTACTAATAATGGCGACGACAGAGAAAGAATGTTTCTTTGTCGTTATTACCTTCGTTTCAAAATGGAGAATACCGATATACTTTCGATAAACATCGATAACGCCAACGATGATGCCAACTTGTCGTTTTAGTTTCGTTTTAAAATAAAAACGCCAACGGGAATAGGGCCGCATATTTTTTAGTAATGACAATTTCGCAGTTAACAGAGCTCTGTTAACCAGTTAACGGAAATCCCAAAATGGACTAAGTTCATTTAAAAGGCGATATATAGGAACTACGACAAGCATAAAGAAAAACTATATATCAGAAAATATGCTCCAGGAATTCCTTAATGAAACTGTGACATACGGAAGGCAAAATACATGTTAGAGCAGCAATATAATGGGGAGGGGCTGGTACTACACACTATATAGAAATGGTGGTCCAGGGAGTGCTTAAATGGAATATAATAGTGAGACATCTGAAATAATCTTGGAAGCTTAAAAAAATGTTTTCTTTCCATTTTTCCAATATGACCACTAATCTTCGCCAGAAATTCAAAAAAGGAAAACATTTTTTCAAATCCCATTTAGCACAAAGCGCTTAGCCAAACACTTAATTGTTTGAGCAGATGGATCACGACGACGAGAGAAACGAATATGAAATTCACCCTGCGTTAAAACAACAGATCCAAATTTGTGAAATAAGCAGTAACAATATTTCCATGTTCTTAAGTTGTGTACCGCTCCATGGTTTGTTGAAAATTAATTCTCTATATATCTACATCAGATATATATTTACATCATTATATTATATCATTATATTATATATCTACATCAGATATATTTTCGCCATCTGCGAAGATGGCAGCCAATTCAAATTATGACATTACTTTTGCACCACCTTGTACGCTTTCATATAACTGAGCATCGATAGTTTATTTTTAAAAATACGAGGCTCGTTTCTTAAAAAGGGTAAAATTTTTTGCTTTTCGAAGCGCAAACTTTCTAGGAAATAGCAAGAGAGATTTTTTTAATATAGCGATAAACGCATTTTTGATCAAAGTTACCCTATTTCCTGAAACGAAAACGCCTTAAGAGACTGAAGTTAACGCATGAAGTTTAAATTTTACCTAGAAGTCGAAATGCACTGCAAATCTAAATTTCACAAAAACCCAATGACATTTGCGAACTTAGCGCCCTCTTTTAGCATAAAAAAGAGACAGAGTAGACTTTTTTTAAATCAAAATTAAGTTATTCCATATTAAACAATACCAAATCGGATATATTTATATTTCACTGTATTTTTATTACATTTTCTCTTCAACTCATGAAAAATGCTAAATATTGATCAAAATTAAGAAAATATTCGTTATTTGGTTTAAAGTGTACTCGCAAAGTGTACACAATTTACAAAAGAAATTGAAATACACTTAGAATATAAATTTCATAAGATATTGGAAAACTAAGCAACAGATCCAAAAATAGATTATTTCCATCCAAATGTATTTGGCAAAAAATCGAAATCATACAATAAAAATAACATTAACTAGTAAAATGAATTTGTTTTTGAAAACGTAACAAAAATAGAAGTTTTTCACCAACAAAAATTAAAATTTAATTACAAAAAAATTTTGAAAACCGAAAATTCCATTTAAATATTCAATATTTCGCTAAACATCGTTTAAAGAAAATCCAAACATAAATAAATTCATCCAAAGATAAAAATTTGCCAGGATTAAAAATTTTACCAAATAAAAAATATTTAATACGAAATTTCCAAGTGAAATTTACAAATGCATTTAAAAATACATAGAAAAGTTCACAAAAAATATAAGTTTTGAATAGAAATATAAAAACGAAGGCAAATATCAAACATCTAAAATTAATAAGAACAATTTCACCTAAAAGTTTCAATTTCGCCAAACGTACGATATGAAAACAAACTCAAAAATTTAATTTACCCCAATTTCACCAAAAATATTTTAAAATATACTCACACTGGAAAAAAGATCAAAATCTTAAAAGTGGAAAAATCATCCATATTTGTTGATACCAAAAGAAAAGTTTAATAAAAAAATATTCCCTCACATTTTTTAAAGAATTTTAATTCAAAATTGGGTGAAGAGTGCACCGAAAGTAAAATAGAGACAATTTATTCGTTTGATTTATGAAATTGTTTGTCTTATTTTTATGAAAATTATTTAATTAGTTCATCTTAAAAATAAATTTTTTAACACATTTTTAAATTTTTAAAATACTTTAAGTTTGTGTTTCCCAGTTTCGAATCATGGATAACATGTGTTCATTTAAATGAAATTAATTTTAAAAAACTGACAATTGGAAACGTGATTCAGGCACCAAAAGCCATTTGCCAATCAAACAAATAATAAACTCTTTCAAATTTTTAAGAAACAAAGAGATTTATTTATATGCACGTACATATGCATATATTACGAGTAAATATTTATAAACGGAACAAAAACAAAAAATTCACATAATGGAAGTGAAGAAAAAAAGTGAGCTACAGCGAAATGTTTGCAATATTTTCTAAAATATATTTTTATAGGTCAAGCAAATGCAATGAACTTGGAGAACCGCAAACGTTCAAAAGTATGAGCGGATCGAAAGCGTAGAAGGTTTTGAAGCTCGAGAACGTGATTACTTGTGTAAAATATTTGATTTTCCTCCATTCACAAATTTTAAATTCGCCGAATAGCCTGATTTGCGGAAGTGGAATCATAATTTATTACAATTTGTTTAAAAAGGCAAATGGCATGCCGAAACCGTTCGTGCTTTTTCAAATTGTTAAAAGCAACTAAATATTTTTTGTTTGAAATGACAAGGAATATTTTGTATCGTTCAAATGCACAAGAGCCAGGTTCACTTGCAGATGCATGATTTAATGTCGTATCAGTGGAATACAAGGGTTATCATTCAAATTAACGATTATGACATATACGAGTAATAACAAAATGGAATGTCTAGAAATAAAACACATTTGTTTTTGTAAAAATGCCACATTCAATAGGTCGGTCGAAATTTATCGGGTTGTTTCTATTTCCCAGGACTATTAAGAGGCTATCACAGTTGTGCGACAGGATGACATTAGACAATTTTCTCTTGAGATGTGCGAAGGAGTAGAAGTTACAATCCATTATTTAAAGCTATACGGGCGAAAATACACTTCTGTCGAAGTCAATAAAATCCAACTCTATTGATTGACTGAAGCATCGTCGCTGTGTGGAGTGGGTTTCATTGTGTTGTCTTTGCTTCAATAAAGTTTGCGGTAATAAGATTAGGGAACTTGTTTCCGTTCGCTTCCATTCGTGATCGATGTGTCAACGAATCACACTTCGCTTTACAGAGAGAATAAATTTTTTACTCGACCAATTCGAATATGGAATAATCTGCCAGCAGAAGTCTTTCTTGTCACTTTCAGCGTAAAAAGTTTAAATCGAATGTCCACAAACACTACTCCCTCTATCGCTTTTCCTATAACCTACTTTCCTAGTTTCACCACAATACATTGCACGAGTAGGCGTCCATAAAAAACAACTTGTGATGAAATGAGTGAAAATTCAAAATTTTTTTGAAGTAGTTATTCGTTCCACAGTATAATGTACATTTTAATCTAAATGAAAAGCATCCTTATTACATCTAATATTTGTTCAAATTATTTGATTATCTTATTGATAATTTTGTCAACTGGATTTGAATTCGAACTTGGTTTTATTATTTCATCCCAAGATGTTGAAAGTAAACCTAAAAAAGAACTTCCAAAGATGGCATGAAAATGCAAAGATTTTAATTTAGAAAAAAACGAACATTTAGCTTATTTCCAAATAATTTTAACAAATTCCTTTTATTGCAAAATTCTCTTTTTCAACTCCTTTAATTGGATTATAAGCTGCTTTCAACATATTAAAGATGAATGAGCTGATTCTTACTAGAAATGGAAGTCTTAAAAGGATACAAATTTGCGTTTTCTTATTTGAAAGTAACATTTCCACTTAAGAATTTAAGAAAACATACTGTTTTCATATATATTTAAGGAATTAAGTTTGTTTTTTTCATTTCAATTATATTTTCTTGACTTAACTTCCTAAGAAGTCGAAAAAATGTAAAAACGTATACTTTGAAAGATGTCATTCCTCAATAACAAACTTCATTTTCTTTCAGTGGGTGTACTTGCATTTTTATTTTATAAATAAATTGCTGGATTAATTTGACATTGTTATGTTGAGCTGTTCGTCACATACCACCTAAGGTCAATTTCTCCTTACGTTATCAAATCGTATTCAGACAAAGTTATATGTATAAATATCTATTATTTGAAATATATTTCCATATATATTTTCTGTGCAGATTGTGATAGATTATGTAATCAATCTGTTATAGTTTTTCGAGAAGTTATTTTAGTTCCCTACATGTCGCACATATGCCCCCATATTACGTAAGCTATTGTCGAAGTCACATTAACACGATAGCAAATAATCAGCACATTCTTGATTACTAGCGGACCAGGCGAACTTCGCCTCGCCCCAATTTTAAGCCTTCAGACAAACTTTCTATTTTTTCATTTAAAAAGCCATTAAGGAATAATTTCAAACAAAATTTCATACAAAAACTCGATTTTCGATTTTTCCAATTTTCCGACTTTTCCGGAGGAATTTTCTTCCATAAAAGCCTTCTCCTCGAAAATACGAACAACTGACAAAAAGTTTTAGAGAAATCGGCCAAGCCGTTCTCCTTTTATGAATTATTGGATTTTGCCACGCCCCCCCCCCCCCAGACCGAAAATAAAAAATCGGACTTCCCAGTGTCACCCGCCCGAGTATTCTAAAGGTTCCCTGAAAATTTCGTTCAAATCGGCCCAGCCGTTCCATATATATATATATATATATATATATATATATATATATATATATATATATATATATATATATATATATATATATATATATATATATATATACTATATATATAACCAATACGGAGAGCAGCAATATACCGAAATTTAAGTACACCTTCAGCCAAATAATGCATATTTTCTTAATTATTTATTTATTAAAATTTATCAGTTTTCATGAGTTTGAATTATAAAAAAATCAATGAAATATAAATATTTATATCCGATTTGCATTGTGTAATATAGAATAACTTAATTTTGATTAAAAAAATCTACTATTTGATTTTCTGTAAATAAACCGGTGGCGATTAATTTATAATTTTGAATAGTTCGACGTGCGGGTTTTATTTGTTTACTTTTTAAGTATTTTTAAGTTTATGTTGAAACCGGCTGCCGCAATGGTTATTTCTTAAGTTTTTTATTCCAAAGCCTTCCGTTTTTTAAATTTTTACTTTGTCTTGTTGCACACTTGTAAAGTATGTTTATGAGAGTATGTGCATGTCGTTTATGTTGCATTCTTGTCAAACTCCATACAAAAACAGAAATATTCTTATATACATTATTTTATATATGTTTGATTCAAAATCGTTAATGCAATTTCAATAGATTTAATTCCTCAGATTCATTTACAGAAAATTCCAATAGCTTGATTTCGAAATTGTCGATATATGACGATTATATATATATATATATATATATATATATATATATATATATATATATATATATATATATATTTATGCAATTGCCTTTTTACAGTTTGTTCAACCTCAATTTATTTTTACCTCAAGTTCTACTAAAAATCAGCAAAGAAATAGATTCAAATGTCATCATTCTTTAATTTTAAATTTGCTGCCGTATTTATAAAAAATAAATAAATAACAAATTCTATGTGAAGAATTTATCCTAAAATACACTTTAAACTCAAATTAGGTTCCATGAATATGGCAGCTAATTTTAAGCCAAACATGTAATTGCATTATTTGTAAAGCTTTTTTTATTTTTATTAAAAATACATTGAAATAATTTTTTATTAATATACATACGAGTATGTGCATGCAATGTGAATACATGCATATACTTAATGCACAATTTATTTTTATTGCATTGATTATATGTATGTGTGTAATCATTTGTACTATTTTTGTATTTTATACTGCATATTGATATGTAAGTATATGCAGCATATGTACATATATAGACATATATATTTTTTTAAACAACAAAGAATATATTTTATAAAAACCGATGAACTGTGGCATACTGTGTATATATAGCAGGACATACCATAGAGTCCTTGCTTCTACCAGGTTGCTACCTCAGTGTGTGAAACAACTCGGATTTATACGACTGTGCATTTAATTATTTCGTCAATATTATCCAGTAGAAAAAGAAAAACGTTGAGATAAAGATCCAACAGTAGTACAAACCTGGATCAATTTAAAAGATTTTAACATAAGCTTGTCATTGCAAAATGTTCTCTTGTTCCATTCCTAATCACCAATTTGGAAGGTATCATCCTTACGTGGCGAAAAATAGGCTTTTAAAAATTGCTTGGCATAGAAATTAATTTAATAATAAATCAGGATTGTTTTTTGCCATTATTAATTGGCTTTGCATCTGTAAGGGATTTAGACGAATTCGCAGTAATAATTCACATTTTAAATTAAAATTTTGTTTGGATCCTAGAAAGTGGAAAAAATTCACTAACGGATCCTTTGGAAGCAATGAAAATATCAGAACAAGAACAACTTCCATTTTCTTCACAGGGTATTCATATTTTTTATGAGAGGTAGGCGTGTCCCTTGATCAATTTTATTTTCTTAATTAAAGCATTTTAAATTTGTTAGTGTACAAAATCTCTGCCACACTACTTAAATGTTTGCCCCATCGTTATACGAAATCAAAACAGTGTGCACTTGCCAGTATTTTATATTATACATACGAGTATAAGTATACATATGTACTTGGTTATATACTACGTGTAAATAGAATATATACAACATGCAAATAGAATATTATATAAAAGTGTTTGTACTATTGTCTTGTGTTTGCAAATGTTGTTTGTGTTGTTCTTTGAAAAATTTAGCATTTAACAAAGTTCAGAGTACTTATTTTTAAAATTGTATTTTTTACAAATAGATAAAATATATACAATATCATTAAAGTGACAGCTTGTCTACCACAATTCCGTATTTACGAATGTACAAGGCGACGCAAGATTAATGTCATACTTTGAACTGGCTGCCATTATGGTATAAATGACAAAAAGGGATCTGTTTTCATAAAAGGTTTATTATTGACGTGTGTATCGCTCCATGGCTTGTTGACAGCTAATTCGCTAACGTATGTAGATATACTTCAAAAATATCAAATGTTGAAATGGCTGCTAGAAATTCGCCACTCTGCGCCACTCTGTGGTTAATACGAAAAGTCTGTATAGTATAATAAAAACATAAGTGGCAGTGATACGTCATACATACATACATATGCGCTAGTGATGCGGCAATTATTCGTATTCCCGAATATTCGCTTACTTCATGACATTCGTATTCTTATAAGCCAAATTCAAGCGAATGTTTGTCGAATATTTTCTTTAAAAACTTAATTTATAAAAACATTAAGTATATGACACAAAAATATATTCATTTGTGGCAACTTCTAATAAAAACAACTTAATTTTGAACTTAATAATAATAATTAAATATAAAATTAATAATAATCTGGTAAAAACTAAAAAAATCTCTGCAAATCGCTTTGGATTTGATCGCAGTGAGTGGGAGTGCAAGAAGTTGAATATGCGCAATGCTGAAGCTTGTCAGAGATCAAATAATCACAAATGATGTCGATTATGAAAGACAAGAAAGTGATTAATTGTCAGCATGTCTTAATAATGTTAAAAATAGTAGTGTTCTAATTTGCTTCCAATTAATTGTTCTTA
The DNA here is from genome assembly GCA_963681545.1 of Germaria angustata. Taxonomy (NCBI): domain Eukaryota; kingdom Metazoa; phylum Arthropoda; class Insecta; order Diptera; family Tachinidae; genus Germaria; species Germaria angustata. Next base: position 33,300,100 of record OY813002.1, read on the forward strand.
TGTGTGTTTGAGTACTCTCCGGGTAATAATAGTCCCCACAAGAACATAAATAATAAAATAAGAAATATTTTCATCGCTTGCAAAAACTCAAAGTTTTAATTAAATGTATGAATTTGAAAATATTTTTCTTAATAAAAAAATATTTATTTTCTTAAATCTACATGAAAACATTATTTCTCTTCAGTCAATAAGGATAAATGAAAAAGGAATTCGTGACTCCTTTAAGTTTGTACTTTTTCCAAATGTAAAGTCTTAACGTATTGGTAAATATCAAATCCCAATTCAATATAAAATTACATATTTTCATCACGAAAAAAACATACTTCTCTCAACATATTGAAGTTCTTGGTGGATAGGAAAAAAATAAAGAGAACACCCTGAAATGAAAAGCCGATACAAAAATCATAGGAAATGATCCAAATTTGTGAAACTTCCGGATCTTTATCTCAGCATTTTCATTACCGTTAGTACCATGCCTATCACTATAACTTCCTATGAAGAGATCACATCTATTTCTTAAAGTATCTTATCACTGTCATCCTAAGGAGTTAAGTTTTCTTTTGTCCCCATAAGGGTGCCATCTCATTTCTAAGTAAACTGCCAACTTTTAATATTTCATGTTTAATATTCGCGAACATTGCCTAAGATATTCGCGAATTGCTAAAAATTGAAATTGGGACGATGCTAATCCACATCAGATCCAAGATTACTACAACATTGTCGAATTTGGAACGATGCTAATCCACATCAGATCCAAGATTACTAACTTCTTTTGGTCTGAATTGGATGATATGGACACTAACGACATGTGGTTTCAACAGGATGTCGCAAAGTGCCACATTGGACATTCTTCATGTAAGTGATGTAAAATGTCCACCGAGATCAAGTGATTTGATCCCTTTAGACTTTTTCTTGTGGGTTTATCGTAAATTGCTGGCCACAGCGACCCTTAAAGCCAACATAACCCATGCTATTTGGGACATTAAAATCAGCGGTGGTATAAAAGTTGCTACCTTCATTATTTTTTTTATTTTAAGCCACTGTGCGATGTTTGTACAAGTCCGCTAGCATATTATGTTGATATTTTTATAATTCTCATTTGTTCTTTGGTAGTTTTTATGTTGGCGTATGAGATTGAGCGCCTTTAACAAAGTCAATTGATGAGTTGGGACTAGCATAATAGAAATGCAATAATATAGTTTTAATATATACTTAATTGGGAGAATACCTCTTTAAAATTTTAAAAAGAAACTCAAGCTTTCAGGAGATTTATTTCAAAAAATTTCAACATTAATTTATTCTTTTTATGTATGTAGGTAAAATACGCATTCGATATGGGCGTAGATATACTTTTCTGCGGGGCTTAGCACACCCAAAATAAGTTTAGCATCCTCCCAATTTTTTTTCTTTTAAACTTTCTTATAAATGACACAATTTTACTCTTCGTTAAAGGATTGTAGTCCTCCTAGAAAAATTTTACCTACGCCTATGCTATTCGATTCGATAATAAAATGTAAGGAAGGAAGGGCATAGTTAAAACTTATATTTTTTCCAAGTTTTTCGAAATGCTCGTATGTCTATACATATACATCAAAAGTGTTACGAGAGTTATAATTAAATACGAGTAAAATAAATTCGTGTGAATTAAAAGTTTGTAATTTTTAACATAATTTTTTGTTTAATTTTTGATTTTAAGAACCTTGTGAGACCGATAACGTGTAAAACGAGGAATAGGTGTGTTTGTGAATAATTTAGTTTTATCTATTTGGGGATAGCTGCTCTACAACATAATTTAAATACCCGATAACGTGAGTAATCTATGACAGTCTTATCTAATGTATGGACAAATTTCCAATAAAAATTTGTTTCGAACACTTTTCGGTAATTATAACGTCCTCCATTACAAAATATGTTGTTTTAGTTACCAGAAATATGTAAAAAAAACCACAGAGGGTCTGATAGTAAATACATTACTGACCTGGAACCGATGCAGATCAACTAATGCTCTTTTATTATGTAACTATTGTACGAGAGAGAGTATGACCCGCATTTGACATATTTTTGCACACCATCCACTTTGCTGTTGCAGTTAAGACCAGCGCAGTGATGGAGTTACGTACAGACCCAGAGTTCCATAGAGAAAAATACGCATTATCCACTAGAGACAGCCTTATTCAACACAATAGCGGTATTTATGGAGTGGAGGGCTACGTGAAGTACTTGTAAGTCCATTTGTATGAAGACATGAATTTCTTTTTTATATATATATATAAAAAAGGTCTAAAAAATAGTGTTAATTTCTTTTTTATATATAGAATATATTAAATGCAAAACATGTTTAGAGGTCAAGCATGTGTTCAAAATATGTCTCGAGGTGATATACAACTGTTTCTGAAGTGCTTAATTATTATATTTTATTTTATATATATTTTTATGAAATGCATTCGTAAAAAAAACGAAAGACAAGGTCTGCCGTACTGAAACGTATGGCGTGGTGCACCATGAAGGTGTCGTATAAAAAAGTATGGCGTGGCAGCCACTGAGTTAATTACGTGTATAATATGCTGATAACCAGTTTTTTTCCTTAAAAAGTAAATACACGTTTTTGGTTGTTTGTTTTTACTAGACAAAGATGTAGTACAGACGAACAACTCTAAAACGCAGCAGAATTTTACATTTATAGACAAACTCCTGCGTGCACAAATATAAGTTGCTTGAATTGTTTTGAAAAAAATAAACAATTATTAATAATTTTGACCTTTACCGACATCACTAAGAGAAATTTATAGAATAACAATAACCAATTATAAGAAACTAGCGGGCCCGTTGCCTGCTTCGCACGGCAAAACAAAATAAGAAAAGAAACACACTTGTTTTCAATAAAGTTGGTTTTGTTCCCAAAAACACACTCACTTCACATACGCACCGCACACACATGCGTTATCGGATTTTAACCAAACTTCATATAAACCATATATGGGCCACTACCTACGTAGTGTATAAGTTTGGTTGAAATCGCTCGACGCGTTTATGAGTAGTTCGGCGACGTACATATACGGACTTATTTTTATATATATAGATTATAAAAATTTATTTTTGTTTCTAACACAAATTTTTCACCGCAACGCAGGCGTTGCTCTGCCTGTCGAAAGTTTTACAATTTTTATGAAAACAAAAAAAAATTATATAACTTTATAAATTTAGTTTTCAATATGAATTTCACTTTGATGATGCGATTTACAAACTTAGGGCCAATATGTCGTTTGAAGAAAATTGGCTTCCATATTACCATAGGAAAAATTAGTTATGTTTTTAAAATATTGTAAATTGCTGAGAAATCCGTTAAAAGAATAGGCCAACAAATGGTTAAACAATTTTTTATAAGGGTCAAATTATTAAATTAATAATATAATGTTTAAAAACTCAGAGAATACAAAATATTTATTTACGCCTTATAATAAATAAACATTTTTTTAATTAATTAACAAACACCAACTGCGAAGCTATTTGGCTTATCTCCAGAGACACCCGTAGTCTGCGGCAGGAGTCGAACCTGCGACCTTCGGACTACCAGTCTAATACTAGTACTTCGGACTACTAATCTACGAAGGCATTATATATAAGCAAAAACTTAATAATATATAATAACAACTAATTATAAGCTGGTTGTAGTCCATCTGCCAAACTTTACATTCAGATGAAGAAAAGTGAAGACCCTCGATAGGTAATAACTTTGTACTTTTTTTATTAAAATAAGAGGACGGCAGATAATATGTTTGTAATTTTTATTTTTAGTTCCTTATGAATTAGATTTCACTAATAATATTTGGTAATTCCAGGTCAGCGTTCCATAAAGAATTAATTGTAGGAAATTCGAAAAATAAATTAAGCATTAAAATGGTCGCTATAGTCAAATCAATTAATTTAATGGAGAACTTCGTTTCGAAACCGCAATATTTTCAAATAAAATTAGTGTAAAGCCATGTTCGCTTTAACGAAATTCAATTCTATTTATCATTCTATTTTCCTATTATTATTTCAAACGCACATTCTCACAAACGTAATTCATGAAAATACAAAACTTTTTAGACTTCGTGTTGCCAAGAAGAAGAATCAAAAGATAAAAATTAATGAATGTAAACAATCAAAAAACGTCTGGACGTGGTGACGCATTTGCCAACTAACACGCTACAAAATTGTTGGGGTAGTAATACAAATGAGTAAATATTATTAAAATACTTAGTTCTGCACTTATACCTCTTTTTACGCACTAATTATTTAATACGTTTTTAACCTGAGACGGTTCTTAAAATCAGAAAAAAGTTTTGCAAAGTACGACTTACTTTGACTGCAAACGAATTAAACGCCCTTCGGTTGTTAATGATTATATTTATTTATCAGCAAAACGAAAAATAAAATCTTTATTATTATAATTTAATAATGAACTGAAGTCTTAAAAATGTAATGTTTGTTACAAGAAAAATAAAATAGACGAAGTATATTGAGTATAATTGATTGTTGTGTTGTTTGTATAAATGTTTGCTGGGATACAGTAAAGTGAAGTAGTGTTTTTTTCTGCCGGCTCGTATTTTGAGTTGTTTTAATTATATCACAAGTCCGGTTTAACTTTTTGCTGCATATATTTGTTCGCTGATATTTGTACTGTCGTGGAATAGTGAAGTGTTGTGGTTGTGACTGAAAAAACTTGCAATAACATCTAAATTTGTAGTTTGCTAATTGGATTTTGGCTGTTTATATATGCTAAAAGTCTTTATTACAAAATATTACAACGTTGCATATGATTGATCTCTTTCATACGCATTAAATACAACATTGTCACAGCTCCATCAACGCTCATAGTGTTTTGGTTTGTGCCTTCGATATAAGTGGAGTTTACCTGTGTTGTCGTATTTGTATTTTTCTTACGAGCTCATCGATATATTAATTATCATCATTGATTGTGCTTCTGTAACGTCTCATTACCTGTTTGTTTTACTCAGTAAAGTATGGAGTGTTCTAACACAAAGTGTACTTATACGGGCACTGATCGTGTGGTGTTGTGCTGGTTGTGCTTTAATCATTTCCATTTGAAATGTAGTGGTCTTAAGGTGCGTGACGCGGATGCTTTGGCGGATCCACTCAAATCTCTTCATTGGACTTGCATGGGCTGTAAAAATGTAAAAACTGAGTTTTATAATTTTTTTAAAAACACTAAGTTTGAATTTGATGAAATTAGCAAGGAGTTTCAAGAGTTGCAGGCTAAATTATCTAAATATGGTGAATTATTCTGTAAATACACGAATTTAGATAAATTTGTTAGCGCACAAAATAATTGCTCTCTGGGACGTAATATGGTTATTACTAGATCTGCTGCATCTCAAAATATAGTTTCTGTTCCTGATTCTGGTATAGCTGCTCCGTCAAATTCTTTTATAACGTTATCACCAACTAATAGGGGCAATGAGCTCAATTCTCGGCATTTGGAAGCCGAAAGTTCCTCGTTGTCAGTTGCAAATTCCAATGTTTCAAATAAGACACCGTTAGCTGTTACACCAAATTCCTTAGAATTCAGTGCGCCATTGCCAGAAATATCTGTCAATAACACACCAGAACCAGCAAGTATTCGAAATTCAACTTCTGTACCATATACACCTCAAGTCACTCCCAAGCCGTTGAAGGTTATACCTCCTAGCAGACATATTTTTGTATCTCGCTTGGCATCAGATACTACAATTGATGATGTTGAATATTATATAAAATCTAAGATTCCTATGATTAATAATATATCTGTATATAAATTTTCACACTCCCGCCCGAGAGACATAGCATCTTTTAAGGTTTTGGTTCCTGATGAATCCTTTAAATATGTACTTGATCAAAAATTTTGGCCAGCTAGTACATTTGTACGTGAATACATTATATAATGTAAACCGAAGAAATATAGGACGCCTTCCGGTACCAACTAACCAAAAAAACTAAATATAACAACTGATCTGCCAACCTGCTGCTCATCTTCTCGTCCTTTCAATAATGAGTTAAAAATTTTCTTCCAAAATGCATCTGGTATTCGTACTAAATTATCTGATGTCTATAAATTTACTGCTCAAGCTGATTATGATGTTATTGTAATTGTGGAAACTTGGTTAATCCCGGCTATTTGTGATGCTGAATTCTGTGACTTACATCAATACCAAGTGTTTCGTAAGGACCGTGATCTTGAAAGTTTGGAAAAATCTCGTGGTGGAGGTGTGTGCATTGCTGTTAAAAGAACTTTAAATGCTAAACTTGCTGCTCTCTCTGATACAAACCCTGTATTGGACCAACTTTGTGTATGCATTACCAGCTCTAAAAATTTGTTTATATGTGCTTCATATGTCCCACCTAAAAGTGAGGATTCTGTGTATGCTGCCCATGTTTTAAATGTGGTTCATCTGTCAGATGTTGTTGGTGCTGAAAATCTTTGTGTAATTGGTGACTTTAATCTATGTGAGATTGGCTGGAGTAATTTATTCAATGATGTCTATCTCTCGCCTATTAATGTAAATAAATCACATGAAATTAATCTTGTGGATTCCTTTTTAAGTCTAGGCTTAGTACAAATCAATTCTTTCACAAATAAATTAAACCGCATATTGGATTTAATATTTGTTCCTGAAGCGATTAAATACTGTATGTATTTCTTAATAGTCCTACACGATAGAGAAATTCTCATATTGTATTTGATTTGTTTGGCAAAAACATATCGAGGCTGAATGTTTTCAAACACAACACATTTTTCTTTCGAATTGTTTAAACGAGTAATAATAAAACAAAATAATAGATTTCTTTATTGAGTAATTTATATTAATTTATATCAATTAACACATCATATACATACACATATACGTACTAATAAGAAAAAAGCATTTTTAAATTTTGAGGATAATTTTTAAAAACGAATTCGCTCTTTAGCGCAGGGTGTTGAGGGGAAATTTCATGGGAATATATATTCTTATTTACGCCAGGAATACGCCAGTTTCTTTATAAGAGGTTCATCAATTGAAATAGGCGAACAACTCTATTTTTAATAAAAAAGAACCATAGACTTTCTTGGTTCCTAATCAAAGCTGCCCAACTAAACAATAGTGTTAAAAAAAGTTAAAGTGTTTTTTTTACTATTTACACAGTGAAAAAATATTTCAACTTCTCGTTGAAAGATTTTACTATTAAATTTTTCCAGTAGATTAGATTACCTTCACAGAATATTAATAAGTAAACAATAAAATTATTTACAACGATAATAAATCATACCTATTGGTGCCATAAGAAAACTTTTTTCATTCTTCATTAAATATTTTGCTGTGTGTAATTTTAAGCCGTTGCGCCGCAAAATCTTATTTCAGAGAAATCTAAATGACAACTAATTTGATTATCTTCTCTGGATACAAATCAAGTTCCAAATTATAACGAAAAATTTTATACTGTGTGACGCAAGTCGTGGCGGCTGAATTTTTTGTCCTGTGAACATGTGCTATGGAAATTGGGAGTCTGTATATATCCGGTTGATAGACCGATCCTCCACAGCTCGAGTATGTATAAGGATTTTTTTTTTTTAATTTTTTTGTGTGTGAAAAATTCATACAAGGCTAAAATTTACCAGTGAACATGAAATAATTAATTATTGATGAATCTTGTCAATTAATTTCTCAATTAACACGTTGTTTCAGTTAAACTATCATGTTACTTCCCAGTGGCGTACACTAGTTGTTGGAAAATTTCAACGAATAATTTGATACAAACATACGATTTTATTTAAAAATGTATAATGAATCCATACATGTATTAATTGGTTTGTTTAACTAAGCACTTGAAACTGATTTGTCCTACAGTCAGAAAAATTTTTGTTTACCCGTGATAATGGATATTTGTGGACCGTTTATAATAATCAACCCTACATGAAATATTTACCATTTACAAAAATAAAAACTTGTCATTGTGTACTGAACACAATGACAATACAAAAGTTTGTTCCAAGAAACGATATATGATACAAAGCAGACATGCGAGTTGGTCAAATTTATTTTTCAAGCTGTGCAAAATATATACAGACATGTTCTGAAAATCACTTTTTGTGAAAGTGAATTGAAATCACAAAAAATGTGTTCTGGACACCAAACTTTTTGAATTTTTGTGATTTAAAACGGATCAGCTAAATTGGCTGCCGATTTAAAATCACTTGGTTATTTCTTCAGTCATTTTATTTTGAATTTCGCAATAAATTAATTAAATGAATAGTATGCAATGTTTTTTTTTATCGATTTTTATAGTAAAACAGACAATTTTCAACCAAAGAATTTATAAAATTATGAAAATATTGAACACTTTCTATTGCAAGAAATGTTGTGAATTACTTTGTGATTTTGCCTTTACTTGTTAATTGTCAGCTGTTTTAATTCTTCGAAAATAATGGCAACAATAATTAATTACAAACAGTGGCAGTTTCGGTGCGAACTCTTGCAACTCTTTCTTTATTTTGTTAAATTAAAATTTTTGTCCTCCAAATTTAAAACTTAAATTCATCATGTAAGTATCTTTAATGGAATACAAAAAGAAATTTTCTATAAAATATTTTGTTATTTTAACTAAACCTTTATTAATTTTCAGTACATAAAAATTGTCATCAAATCAAAACAAAACATCAGCTGTTTTATTTTGTTTTCGAAAAGGTAAAATCACACCAAAAAGTTAAAACTTTTGTGATTTTCAGAACACCACCAAATCACATTTGTTATTTTAAAATCACAAGTGATTTGAAATCTTGTGATTTTCAGAACATGCCTGATAATAATGTATTTTCATAATTTCATCGACGTTTGGGAACGTGTACTTTATGGTGTATAAGAGAAGTGAAAGATGTGTGTGAAGGTAAATTTCAAAGTTTGTAACCCCTCTTTTTGTATTTCAATTAAGTATTTATGTTAAAGAAAACTATATGGAGCAGATACCCTTTAATTCAATTTAGAATATGTTTTCGTAGGTTTTCAATGTTTAACAGCGCCATGTTATCCTCTTAACAGAAACCTGTAATGGCAACTGGTTTGTGTCTAGGTTTATAAATTTCGAAATTTATCTTCACACACGTAGTGAAATCCTAAATCATAGAAAATAGTTTATATAAATCTGTGTCGTTTTATCATAACATCTTAAGTCTAATATATTAAGATAGGACTTAAGATGTTATGATAAAACGACACAGAAATATATCTAGCACGCAAACTGCTGGTTCTAACTAACAAGTCAATTATCCATACATTGGATCTACGGATGCGATTCAAAATAATGACCATCTACAGGTGGTGCAGAAAGTCCTATTTCCTATAATCTATTTTTCGTTGTTGTCAGTTCAATAGCAATTAAACTGCTCGTTCTCCTGAGAAGCCTTATTGTATTTGAAGCTTTTAATGCTGTATATTAACTATTGGTGTCTAAAGTATATGTACGAGTGTATTCAGAGATGTGAGTATTTTCCGACAAAGTTTGCTTGAATTTAGAACGATTTTCTGTTATTCGACGTCAAAAATTTAGTTTCCCAACATATCAGTTTAGGGTACATGCCATCTGCAGTGTTCTTTTCCTTGCTAAATTTATATATTTTTAATTCAGGATTTAGTAAGGAAAAAACACTAAAGATGACACATAGACGAAACCGCAATGACGTGGGATGAATGGAAATCATGCCAAGTACATAAGTATATATTACGTGCTTCTGTTCTACCTTAATACTTATATATTAGCCTTCTACAAATAAGGACACAGCCATATCTTATTTATTTCGAAATAAAATAATTTAACGCTCTGTCAACCAACATATCAAACTAATTAAATGTAGTAATTGCGATGTGTGTTTCTTAAAATCGACTTAGCGTGCTCTTAAACTAAGCGGCCCAATTACGTTCGTAACACTTTGAAGTTGAAATATTTACAATGAATTATGCGACTGTGAGGCAAATCGACTTGTCGAGACGTGATAAAATGCAAGTTCATGAATTTTCTTTCAAATTTGCATTTGTATAGTACATAGAAAAAGGAGATTACAAAACAATATTAAGAGAATTATGTATAAATTTATTTAAAATTTCAGAAAAACTTTTGTTTGTTTTCTGTTGATAATTTTCATTTAACTTCAGATGTGACAGTGTGAAAATGAAATCATTAAATAGATTTCCCTCTTACAAAATCCAATGAAAATCAAGCAACTATTGCAATGCACCTTGTGAATGGTAACTTTTATGTATCGGTTGTACTTTTGCGACATTTTAGAAAACATACGAAATTATATGGTTCTTGTATCACACGTTTTCATTGAAAACTGCCAGCCACAAGTACTCGTATGCACTGCTGTAAAGAAATATAATTATACAATCGGTACAATAGTTTCGATCCTGTACTCAACATTGGGATACCGCAGGACCACAATTCGCACGAATACTGTTCTACAAGATTACGTAAATGGGAGTGATTTTGAGAGAATAAAATTCTCCCTCTTCTTGCTCGAAACAACCCGCAGCACTTTTTCTTCGTGCAGATCGAACAAACTCTAAAACAATTCAAACAATCAGTTGTTTGAATGACAAACAACAAATACATCGTCTAAAATATTCGAAATAAATACGATATTATTATATCCGAAGCCGGTGTCGAGATGACTAAAACTATGAATTAAGCTCTATATTTAGTTGCCAAATTTCTTGAAATCGGCTTCAAAAATCTTCGTAGGTAGTGTATATAATATTATATCTATTTCGAACTTTTTAGGGGTTATATTTAAAGTAAGTTGGTTTTTTATTGTTAAAAAGCTTTGATTTTACACTGTTTAGAAATTATTTTCGAAGTCGCTATGGCAGTTACCCCTCCTATGCATATATATATATATATATATATATATATATATATATATATATATATATATATATATATATATATATATATATATATATATATATATATATATATATATATATATATATATATATATATATATATATATATATATATATATATATATATATATATATATATATATATATATATATATATATATATATATATATATATATATATATATATATATATATATATATATATATATATATATATATATATATATATATATATATATATATATATATATATATATATATATATATATATATATATATATATATATATATATATATATTTGTCAAAGCGCTCTCACTGTTATAGTTAGAAAGATATATGATAATTAGGCATTAACTTTTTTGGGAGGTACCTTGCTCCCTTGCTCCTATCTAGCCGTAGTAGCCATGACAATTTTGAACCACCTCATTGTTAGGGTGAAGCTGATTAAAAGTTGGAGAGTTTACCAATACGCTCAATCAGACACAAACAGGAATCAATCATATATGGGACGTTGAAAAATATAAAATGAAAGGCGCAGTATAAATAAGGTAAATATAAGTATGTATTATTTCAGAGTAAAAATATTAGGTTTTTAAAAGCAAAGAATCCACAATGTCTCACAAAAATTATTCGTTAAGCGTTATATTGTAGAAAAGTGATAAAAACTCATCCGTCTATAACATTCAGCTTTAATTAATGCAAGATAAAACACTGTTTTTGTGGCATTAACACTCATTATTATATTTATTAAACAATACATAAGATTATTAAATTTTACATTGCATGAGAGGTAGCATCCCCCTTGGTCCTATTACATATTGGTTGAAATGGTACCAATTTTAGAGCACACCCATTCATATAAAAGGTATGGGATCGGACCTAATTGGCATGTCAACTGAGCAATCGTGAAATACTAATAATGCGCGTTTTATACTGCGGACGTCATTTTTTCTCTCGTCATCATAACCGTTCGCTTTCAGATCTCGTTAAAAATATTTATGTACATACGTGATACAAATTCCCGCCAAAACCACCACAAAGTTTGATAAATATTTTTAAGGTGTAGGGTAGTCGTTAGGGTAAATACGCCTAACCACACCAAGTGCCAGGTGGTTGTCTGCTGTCAGAAATGTTTTAATTTTCATGGTTGTGTTTGTCGTTGGAGGTGTAGCCGTAATGCGGACAACTTGTGAAATTAATACGCTTTGACGATTAGTTAGTTACGGGAATTAATATTAATATTAAATAATAGACTAACGCTGCTGCAACGTTTGCATTGACTACTTAATTCGAACCACACTCGGAAAGACTATCAAATAATACATAATACAAATTTTAACAATGTTTGCGCAAAGCAAAAATTTCATAATTTTCTTAAATATATATCATTCTTTTTTATTTTTTATATTTCACACATATTACATACTTATGTAAGTATGTACATATGTATGTAAGTACATATACTCGAACATACATATGTAAGTATATACTCGAACATAAATACATAAGTATGTACTAAAATCGTGTAATTTAGAACATGAAAATAATAGACGAAAGTTTAAATTTTATTAACACAAAATAAATTCAGAAAAATATACATATGTACGTCATTTTCACTCCGCTGTTTTAATTGCGCAAGCGTTAAATCAGATGGGAAAAATAGAGAGAAGAATACATGTTTTCTATATCTCTCTCTTAGCTGAATTAAAGATTGGACAATTAAAATTGCCGAATGGAAAAGACGTGATACATAGATGTGCACATACTTATGCACGTGTGTAGAGATATATACGCACTTTACAATCTTACGACATAGGAACGTAATAATATTTAATTTTCTACGCAGCGTTAAACAGAGTCGCTGACGTCGCGACGTCCTTTGTCTAGGTTTATTTATAAATATGTACATACATATGTACATACATTCATAAATACTTATTTTAATCAAACGCACATCAAAGGGTTCACTCGAAAGCGGATTCAATTATTTGGATTTAAGATTACAAGAGGATTCGGGTGACTGTTTGATAAAATATTTTGTACTTCAAATACATTGTTCTGCAATGAAAGAAAGTTTCTCTTGCTGTATAATGCTCGTAACAATGCGATTAAAAAAATAATAAAAAGTAATCACGCCATATTGGAGTGTACATATGTACATATATACTTAAGTATGTAAGTATGTATGCCACCTTTCGCATTAAGTATGTAAGTAAGCATATAGATGTACATATGTATGAACATACATATGTATTGTATATATTTACGAGTATGTAAGTATATGTAGTATGTGTATTCGTACTTATGTATATAAGTATGTATGTATGTATTTTGGTAATTTTTTTTGAAGTGTGTCTGGTTCTAAACAATTTGTTTAGATTATCGCTAACAAATCAGTAATATATTTCTCCTAAGTATGTACATAATTTAAAATGTATGTAATTATGTATGTATGTATATACATACATATGTATGTTTGTATGTGTAGCTATATGTATGTACATATGTATGTATGTACATACTTACATATATGTATACAATAATCAAAAGTTTTATTTATGTATACATACATATTTCGCCAAAAATTGCAGATAATAAAATTAATTTGCAAATTAAATAAATACATATGTACATATGTATGTACATATGTATAAGTAGGAAGTCTCACATAATGGACAGACAATATGATAGATAACGCATATTCTAGTTTTATCAATGCAAACACAGGAAATTTTATTTTTATTTATTTTTTCAGTTTAAAAACAAATAACTTGACAAACGACTCTTGATGATTACGTTTTCAACATTTCAATTAAATGGAATGATTTTCAAAACTGCATGAAATTAAAAATAAACTTGATACTACATATATACATTATACATTGTACATATGTATGTATGTACATAAGTACATACGTACGTATGTATGTATGTAAATACTTTTGGTTTGTCTAAAAACTCCTTATAAACATTTCTTATTAAACAAAGCAAAATATAATAATAATTCCCGCTAATGAGTGCTTTTAATTACACTTTTCTAATAAATTCAAAGTAATTTTTTTTAATAAAATAAGTGATTTTAATGTGTCATGTTCAAACAGCGATTAATAGAAAATCGTACATGCGACTCTTTTATTTCACGTAAATACACATACATACATATATATAAATACATATATACTTAAACCACGAGCTTAAGTATACAAGTTTTGAATGCTTTCAATCATGATTTGGCTAAAGGGTACTGATGATTTGGTTAGCGCCAATGAAATGCAGGCATATACCTAGCTAAGCCAACAACAAACAATAGAATATTAAAATGGTTATTTTGGAGAATATCTCGAATAACGAATTTGATAAATATTATTAACACAATATTTCATAAATTTACATAAGTATATAATACCATATTCTACACGATTTCAAAACAAATTAAATTTAAGTATACATATTTATAAAATTCAACAGATGACATGAAGCAATCAGATATGGACGGTGTTTACAGCCTTAGGTTCACCTGAAGAAATTCCAATCAAGACAAATTTTTTTTAATGTACTGGAAATTTATTGCATATACCCGTAGTTAATAATTCTGTATAATCATACAAGGCAAAACATAATTAAGCTTCATTAATCGAATCACCAATAATTATAATGAAATATGTGATGTGATTCAAAAACATTTTATTATGGTCATATTCTTGCTGGTCGAAATCGTACCAGGTCCGTTAATAAAATGACGAAACATTGGTTGTAGTCCAACAAACGGCGGAATTTTTATGTCCAAATGCAAAACAGGATTTTCTCATTTAGATTAATCGTGTTAATGGATCTGTTTCAGATGACTTTCAACAAGTTCGGACCAATGAGAGAAAAACAAAATTTACTCCCTCAAATTATGAAAGTTATTTAAAATTTTTGGAACGCAAACAATCAAAACTTTAGTTGCTTAAATTTCATTAAATAACAAAACGAAGTCCATGGAAAAAAACGTTTCCATAATAAAATTTTCAAATAAATTTTGAAATATTTTCCATTTTACTTCTTTATTTTAAATATCAATGTCTTCTGTGCATGAAAACTGTGAAATATATGTAGGTATTTATATGCAGACAAACATACATGCACACAATTATTCAATATTCAATTTAAATACTTTGGCGACTTGCGTTAGAGCAGAAATGAAATTACAGATTGCTGTTGACTAAAGAAGTTGGCGCGTTAACTACAAAGCAAATTATGGGTGAGAATGGAGGTTTCCGATCACCGTTTAGTTCAAGCCATCAATATCATAAATTTTTCTGATGTACATTACTGTGGCATTGCGTTGAAGTGATGAAGGCATATCACTGTCCACTGAACAGAACCGGCAGCGATTCATACTCTTCTATGCTAATGTACATCAAAGCGCCCTCCTTCGTCGGTAATGTTAGCCGAATCGTCGGCGAATTAAAACGATTCATAAAATGGCTACAAAACATACACATATAGCTTTAAGAAAGTTAATATATCTACTCACCACGAGTGGCGCTTTAAAACTACTATAAGAAAATTATCACAATCGCGCAATAGCAGACTCTCTCTATCTCTCATTTTCACCCTCTCTTTCCCTATCTCTTTCGCAAAACAAGTAACAATTTTCTTGAATGTTACTTCTCTAAAAAATATACTCTGATGTCCCAATGTAGACGAAATTGTCCTTTTTTTAATTTAGAACATTCATATTTACAACTTTTTTATATAAGAGTATTCAATACAGTTGGGATTATTATATAATCAACTATTAAGAAACATGCTCTTTAGTTTCTTTTTAACTCCTTATTGAAATATATCACGGAAATGATCTCGTAATAAGTTCTCTTTAAAAACATGCACATGTGTGTTATATCTGTCATTTTGCAAAATATGTTATTGGTTTAAAATAAAATGGTCGAGTTTAGATAAAAAGTACTTTTTTATTGCAAGTACCAATTATACAAGCACTTACATAACACACGTAAATATCAAAGTAAAATTTTACTCATTCAAGAGATGGTTTTTGTATATATTTGCAAATGTTAGATACATATGTCAGTTGGTCCCATAAGCGGCGATGTAAACCGCTCATGTACTTTATATATGAGTGAGAAACGAGATTGTATTGAAGATGTCAGCTGTTTTGCATCTTTAATTTGTTTGCCACATGCATGGAATAAAAACACATGTTCCAGTTTTTTATAATTATTGAAGCTATTGTTACCTGTTTTTTTCTTCATTTGTGTTTTCGACATGAGTTCGAAAAAGGTCCTAAAAATTATATATTTTTTGTATGACAACCAATAAAGAGCTACTTCACATGCAAAAACTGTGAATAAATCAAAAAATGCATAAATAATAATTGGAATAAACGAAAGAAACATACATAAGCATTGAAAAACTTAATAAACCTAATTGCTCAAGTTAAAAGTCAACTACTATTATTTAATGGGTTGTACTATTGTATTATTTTACAATAGTTTATACTAGTTGTTGATACGTCTATACAAATTCATTTCATATATTTTGGAAACCTTGTACATGAATCCATAGCTGGAATTAATTTATTTGTTGGACTAACCACTTGAAATATCTTTAATATCAGAATCAGAATTCAGCTTGAATAGAATGGGTTTATACTAAAATATTTACCACATTTTATGTGAAAACATTTTGCGCTTAGTTTTATTATTTTTTTTTTTTGACATTTATAAACACAAAATACAACCTTGTATTTTAATAACCGATAGACGATATATGGGAGACTGAATTGAGCAAATATTTAAGAAAAAAAGTCCTTTTTACTATATGACTTGAGTTTAACAAACTTTACTATCAAATATTATCATCCGTGTTGCCAAAATTTAAATATCAAAAATAACTTAATACTGAATGGCTGAAAAATAACTAAATTAATTTGTATATGTACATAAGTATATCGCTCCTTTAATGCAACAACGACGTATCTCGATAATCAAAATTTTTGAGTTACCGATGGCAAAGTATTCTTTAGTATTTAGTATTCACTTTATATGTAGGAAAAAAAACGATAATCATATCTGAAGCTAAATCAAGGTTATTCCAAAAAGTTTCGATATGGCCTCTAAATTGAATTATTATTCAATGTAACAACTCAAAATCTTAAAATTTCCCGCGAAAGTCTTCCTTAATCAATATGTCTAAAGCAAAACTAAGAAGTTTCGATATGGGAGCTAAGACTTTAATAGCATTTTGTCAAGTTCTTTGTTCATTGAGATACGTCCATGTTGCATTAAAAGAGCGATATGAATCACATACATGTGTATTATCTTTCTGTGTAAAATAAATAAATGTTGTACTCATGGAGATAGAGCAAATTTTTGCATAATACCGCCAATTGGACAAAGTAAAATTAAAAACAACGTCATGGTGAATTTCCTAAGTTTTTAGTTTGCGTTTAATATTTAAATAGACAAGCTTAAGGAGCAATACACGTTTTTTAAATTTACTAAATTGTCGCTCGTCGTTTACGATATTTCTCAACAACTTTGTGTGGCATTGTCAAGTATATGTGATTCATACAACAACAACAAAATTAACAAAACCCATAAAATATTTTAATGGATATTTCAGAAAAACACAGGGCAGAATGAGAAAATTATCATTCAGGCAGACCAGCTGCGAAATCAAGGCATTTCTTTACAAAAGACGACATTAATATCTTACTGTGGTAAATTAAGTCACCATCGCGATTTTTAACAACTGCAAATGACGTTAAATGTTAGAAAAGTCAGATGTTATTAACTTACGAAAGAAAAACTAGAATTCTAAAGCGGATGTAGGCAATGTTGCCTAAACTCTTGGACATTTAATTTATAAAAACAAAAGAGGAAATCAATGAAAAATAAATATTTTTTATATGCCCTTTAAATTTTGTTTGTTGAAATTGAAATAGTGTATTGTATTTGTTAACTTTTATTGAAAATTCATATTTCTCTTTTGAAATAATATACAATCCAACAAAATACTGACCTCAAGCTCAACTATTCAATATTCAAAAGGTATGTAATGCCTATCGGGGCTATTTCCTAAAACAATACTTCACGCCGCAACGATTCTTTCATATTTCAATTGTGCTTTTCTTTTGATTAAGTGCAGAACATAGTTTTATGACATTTTATTTAAGACAGATTTAAACACAGGCGAAATAGTTGAAGGGAAGCTCATATTAAGTTCATATTAAAAAACTCTATAGCCATCTAACTCAATGCAAATCGTATATAAATAAATTGAACATATGTATGTTCTTTACATTGAACATATGTTCTTTATAAAGCCATGCAAGCTGAAAAATTCATTTTTATATAAAAAATCCTTCAAAACGAAAGCGACTCTAAACAAGCCTTTTAATACCAAATTATGATAAATAAAAAGTTCAAAATATGTATGTAAATAATGATGAAATTCGTTCTATTGTTTAAAATCAACTAATTCATGTCAACATCAAATTTTGCTCTCATTGTGTATATTTTTTAATCAAAGTACGCAAGGCTTATTTATAAGGTCTATACGAGGCGAATTAATTACAACAAACTCCTTCCTTGTAATTTTGTATTTTTTTGTATATAGAGTTTGGCAATTATCTTACCTATCACCAGGGTTGTTGCATGGACCTTGTTATTGGACCTTAAAAGTACGTATGTATGTACATATTTTTGACAGTGCATTATGTATACATGTTAAGTGTTACTAAAATTACAATTAAGTAAAAAAAATAGAAGTCAGTAATTTTCTAATTAAAAAAAAAACTGGTTTTAAAATCCGTGTAAAATTGAAAACGTATAAGACGAGTATTGTGTAAGACGTGGTATAGGTGTACAAATATAATTGAAATGATGAAAAAACAACAATGTCTCAATTATGTAAAAAGAAAATTGCAGTAGTTTTAGAAGTTCTACCCTGCGGATGTTTTTTATTATTGCGGCTTCATTGAATAAAGCAACTTAAAGTTCTCAAATGTTTTGCATATAATAAAATAATAAAATTTTAAGTTTCGTCGAATTTCAAATGCATATGGTTTAGTATTGCTGTATTTATTAAGAGAAATTAATCGCTTTTTTTATATTACACCAATCACGCATATGATTATTGCATTACTTTCACGTAATTATACGACATACTTAGTTACTTACAATGATTCATCAAAGTCGTCCCTTAAGTGGATCTAGCGGAAAACAGGGAATTGTTAATTTTCATGAGAGTACCCCTATACATGTATCCTAGATTTCCTGGTGAATTATACACAAATATTGATGTACATACATGTGCTGACACGTGTTTATAGTTTTGTTTGGAATTTCTCATGTAATAGTGCGAGATACTAAAATATTTAAATTCAGTTGTGCCTATTTTCTTAAATACATACTCGTATTTGGCAAGGCTTTTGAGTTTGAAAAGCAATTAGTTTGCTCTAGTGAAGTTTTTAGTTTAACAAATATAGATTGTCGTCGTAAAATCTTTTTATAGACGTAATATGTGACATTGTAAAATATTTCAAATGTCATTTCAAAATTGTCATTTCAAAAAGCACGACTTGATGTAGAAACTCTAAATGATGTTCATGAAAATATTTTAGGTTTTTGTTTAAATATAAAAAATTTATTTTCTTACTCCATATCGCCCATTTAAGGTCTTGTATATGTGTGTGTAAATATAGTATGTATGTATGTATGTATGCATATACTGGTATATCTATTTTACTTCGAATATTTTTTCGGAAAATAGTCTATATATCTTTGGTTGAGAAAAATTTACTTAAAATAAGCAAACCATACATAACATAAAATTTTATTTAAAAATAGTTTTTAGGAATTATGGGAAACTATTTTCCCAAGCGACTGAAAAAACCATTTTTTAAGAATTTGTAAGCCCCAGGAAATCAAGTCAAAAAATCAGATATTATCGTTTTATTAAAATAAATTAAATTTAAGAGATGAGTTACTTTAATTCATTTGCTCATTTTCAATAACAATTTTGCTAAAATTCTGTAAAATTTTCTACAAAACGAGCAAACTTGGCAATTATTTATAGCTCAAATTGAGTAAATTTGCACAAATTGGACTGCCTGATTTAATACATTTATGGCTGAATTCTGTTAAAAAGTTGAATAGTCTTGTCTAATGATGAAAATAGTTCGCAATCGAAATTTTTAAGTCAATCAAAATTTTCTGTCTTCATTAATGTTGTTTATCAAGAAATTAAAAATAGTTAATTTAACTAAAAAAAATATTTAAGCTTTGATTATTTGTAGCTTTCAAGATAAGAATTTATATTCAATTATTTTACATTTTTGTAAGATTATCTTTTACTCCGGTCGAGCGATTCGACTTACTATGCAAGGAAGCAAAAATTATCCTTGAATAGCAACCAACAAATCTGTTCTTGAAGGACATGAAGCCAATTCCGATTCCATATGGGTGATAGATAATTTCTATGTTCAGTACCAAAGTGGTTCTTGGCCAACACAAATTAAGAAAAGAACTACGTATGAAAAACGAGCGACGAAAATGGTTTAAATAATTTATTTAGTGATCGTAAGTGCAATGGCAAGACATTCATTCCCTTTATTTCAATTGTCGTCTTCGATGTCACACGAAGTTAACACCAATAATTATGCAATTGTGGGATCGTTGTCGACAATTATAAAATATTATTGATAGACTATTACTAAAGTTTATAAAATAACAAGTGGACAACAATAATATTCAATTATTGTCATCGACGAGCACAGAGTTGCCTCTTTTTATTATCGACTTGATTTGATGACGATGACAATTGGAATGAGCGGCTTATTATTCTATTCTCAACTTACATTCAGAAAACAGAATACAAACGTAATTGTATAATACTAACGAAAGCAGTGAATAGAAAACGGTCGGTATGAATGTTTCCCTTGTTTGAATAAAACATGTTATAAATATTTTTGTTGTTTTTCTTACAAAAACTTGCATCATTTAATTTCGTTGCTTAATGTATAAAAGCACCATAAAAATATAGTGTGAAAAAGCAATCTGCTGTTGTTGTCAATTTAACGCAATCTCTTTTGCATCGAATTGATGAAAACGTGAAACTGTTCTCTGGTTTAAACATCATACAATGTATTTAAATGCGACGCCATAAGAGTATTAGAAGCATAAAAAAACAAACAAAATTCACAAAAAGCTTTTAACTTTTAAAAATACCATGTGCTTTACCTTTGCTCTTAAGTATTTTATGTATTTATAAACGAAAATACAATAGTAGATTTAAATACTTAATTTTTTTTTCAATATTCAATTTTATTATCAAAATTCATACTCGGTTAAGAAAGTGCACCGTGCACTTCTTCCATTTTATGGTCAGTTTGGGCGACCTTCTGAGGCCGCTATTCGGAATCTTGTGACTAAATTTACGTGACTAGACTTTAAACCACGAACACGAATACTTAGAGTGCGGACAGAGGGGAATACCTCAGCTGTATCCGCCAGTGTTGTTGATGATCATGAATTATCGCTTGGGCGCCGTTCGCAGTAATTGAGCCTCTGTTACTCCACTACGTGGAAAATATTGCCGAAGGATTTTGATGTAAGACCTTTTAAAATAGAACTGGTGCAAAACTAGAAGTCACACGACCTACCACAACGGCTAACCTATGGTGAATGGGCGCTGGCAAAATGAAGATCCACTTATTTCGCAAAGTGTGATCAGCGACGAAACTGATTTCTGTGCTCATTTCTATGTTTGACAGTCGAACTATGTTTACTCACCATCTGCTAGTTACGATGGGTTAATTCTATCACTTAATTTTTTTTTTTGTATTATTTGATGAAAATCCGACAAAGGGGAACATATTTAACAAGACTCGAACACAAGACGGCTGTAAATTCATATACATATGTATATAAATACTTACATATGTATGTATGCACATGTGTTGTGAAATATTGAATCTCTACAATGAATGAAAGTTTTTATTATCAAACTCTTATTACTTTTCATTATCAAGGACAACAACCATTTGCTAAAGAATTTGAATTAAAAATACATTCTCAAAAATATTTTTAAACGGAAACGTTCCAAATCTTCTGATTGAATATTTCTTTCGAACAATTATAATAAAAACAGCAATAAAAAAACCAAAATTAATTTTTTATTTTCTTTGGGTACATGTGCTTATGTACACATACACTCATAAATAAATACATATGTATGTACATATGATATAAATTACATGAACATGGCAAGGCCAAAGTAATGGGGTCAATCATCAATTTTATGAAATAAAATTATGTTTCGAATGTGCCCTTATCACATTTATGTCGATGTCAATAGATCCATTTTATTATATCAAATCTTATATAGACAATGCAGACAACGCCTTTTTCTATTTCATTGGATTTATATATGAAAATATATGTAAGTATGTACATATGTATGCATGATTGTACGTACATACATACATATTATTGCTTATTGCAATAATTATAATTACATATAATATTTCTATATAAAAAACCCTTACTTCGATGGTTAATTCTTTTACAGATGGAGTTTAATCAATGCATCGCTTATTGTTTATTTAATTTTCATCTTATGCGTAAATATTATGGAAACTTGATATACATACTTATGTATGTATGTAGTATGTATATTTCATATATACGAGTAAATATTTGTATTTTACATACATATTTAATGTGTAAAAACCATTTTTCTTGCCATGTTTCTGCTTTTAGCACACAAAATACTGCACAGTTTAACAGAATAGATGTAAGTATACTTATGTACAACATATGTATGCGTACATATCGAGCCTTAACCGCGAAAAAAACCCAAGTGACAAACCAATAATTTTAAAGTTTTCTTTTTAACTGCATTTGCACTTAGTTTTAGGGCTACTGTAAATTTGTAAGTGTATGGTTCCTACGGTTTTAATGGCGGTTAATTATCGACTGTGATGAAAAAGTTAAAATCGAAAATTATGTCGGTTAAATTTTTCCGGCGCACAGTGGCTGAAAAACGTTTTTCATTGGCCAAAATTCTGTAACTTTTGAACCGATCAAAATATTGAAGTAATTCTTTTTTTAATGGATAGATATTTAATTCAGCTTGACTCAGCTTTAATTACATTGAAATTGATTGAGTACTTCTTAAGGACTTCTAGGTCAAAGTTGAACTTTTGATTTTTTTTTAACTTTTGGAGTGAAATATGGGTTTATTTTTTTTATTTGCATATTAAAAAATTTTATATTTTGATCTTAATAATAATTATAATTATTTTTTGTGATAATGGAATTTTTTTAATGTTACACTCCAAAAAATTTTTTACACTGAAAAAAATTTTTTACACAAAAAAATTTTTACACTCAAAAAAAATTTTAAAATTAACTGGAAACAAGGTTTAAATCCACTCCTGTTCTTTCAGATGCTGTTTCTGGATCTGAAAAGAATCTTCGTGCGGTATTGCCATCATTTGTATTGCCTGACCCTTGTTTTGGCTGATCTATAATCAATCCAATTTTGCGATATTCATCTTGAACATGTTTCTTTTTTGAACTTCTTAACTCTTTGTTGGTTTTATTGTTTCTTATGGATCCTGAAGACCCGAAATATAAATCATAATTGATTTTTAGTATATGTTCCATAAGTCGTATTCTTGCATGTAGTGGTGATAATCTAAATTCATATGCATCGGTATTATCTAATGATTTTGTCGGAACTTGGTTTAATTGGGTTTATGCTGCTTGGCATATAATGCAGCTGGATGCAGCCTTCGTGTTAGTCAAAGCCTGACCTACATTTCCATTTATCATTGTAAGGACTAATTGGTAGCTTACTTCAATTTGCTGCCCATCTAACTGTAATTGTAATGGCTAATGGTAGTGTTGCAATTTGGGCCTTGATATCACTAATTTCTTTGTTAATGGCATCACGAGTTTCTTCTTTGAATTCAAATTTGATTGGCCTGCAGTATTTCGTAGAAGATGGTGTCTCATTTTTCCAAATATCCATTGTTTGCATTGTACTAGTCGAAGGCTCTGAATCTTCCAAAATCTTTTTCAATCGCAATGGTACAATTGATACCATGAACATATCCGAGTCCGAAATATTTTCACATACAACTTGTTTGTATTGGTTATGTCCCGAAGAACCATCACATCCCCACTTGCAAAAAAGAATTAGCTTTGTGTTTCCATATTTCTTTAACGCATTTCCTGGTATTGATTGTAGCAAGCGTTCGGCTGTGTGATCAAGTAGAGATTGTAGTTGTACCTCTGCCGAAATTGGTGTGTTTGGTTAGTATCCTTTGATGGAAAACAGTCCATTTTAGTAGCAGTTATGTGATGATATGCTGGATAGATATTTGAGCCATTTCAATCGCACGCAATCTGAGCTTAATATATTGCTGTTTTGTTAATTTCAAATCCAGAAATAAGGCTAATGCCTCCTCATTTGTGCACTGTTTTGCATCGCTCGGAGTTGGTATACTTTTAAGAATTCGTTTTGTTCTCACTGGACTAGCTTTAATAACTTTTTCAATGATATCCACTTTTGTTAATTGGTTCTGTGATCGTAATTGATGTAGGAAAGATTCTTTTCTATTTGTACAACCAATTGCATCGTTAACATCTTTAAGTTTCCGCCTCTTAGATTTATCGCTGCAGTTGTCCAATGATTTGCGTGGTCTTCCAACCTTATCTTGCTTTGCTGTTTCTGCAGCGACCACTTCTAAACACTTTTCACTTTTTATATAAAACTTTTGTTTACTGTAGCTAACTTCTTTGTAGCGTTTTTTTAGTACTTTTACAAAATTAGATAATTGCTCTTGTATTTCGGTGCTACACGAATTTAAGCTTAATTTTATTTTAACGTAACTAAGAACATCTTCCTGGTTTTTATTTCTAAAATACTGTTCGGCCAGTTCTTTATAACCGAAGCTCTCCATATTTTTCTGAATATTTTTATTTGAGTCTGTTATGATTTATCACTTGCAAATATACGTACGTACACGTAAAGGATTAACTTATTGTGTAATCCCTTATTGAATCCGTAGTTTTATATATTTTTAGATACATGTTATTCACACATTGATCTTCAATTTCATAGCAGGTAGTACTTAAATTGAACAAAACTGCACGTGTTATCCAGACCTTAATATCAGGTAAAACTAATTAGTATCTCGCCAATATGGGGTTCTTTTTATCTTTAGTCGTTTAATGTCGCGATTATTATTATAAAATTGTTTATGACTTTGGCTGACCCTAACAGTTATATTAGAAAGAGATCATATGTTTACTGTAGAACCTATTGTGATATTTTTATTACTGATTTTTTGCTGATCAAAACAAAGCCATAAAACCCTTTCGCAGGTATTATATTTAATTATTTTAGTTTTAGGTAGTCTAAAGTAAAAAACATAAACCTTCAGGCAAAAAAGTGAAAATTTAATACACCATTGTATACGAGTAATTATAAGGCTGTTTATATTAGAGTAATTTGATTTTTTTTGGAGTAATTTCATTAAAATTAAAAAAGTGTTCTACCGGCGGGTCGTGGCGGGTGCAAAAGTATATATGGGGTGAAAGAAGACACCTTCGCCTTTCTTCGGGTGGTATACGTTTCTTGTTCCCTTTTGTTCCCTAGAAGTTCTATTCCACTAAAGTTTAAATTTTAGAAAAATATAGTAGTTTCATAAATATTTCATAACACCTCTAATATTAAACGCTAGAGCGGTAACCACTTACAACAACTAAAGACTATAATCCTACCAATATTATAAAAAAGACCGCAGGCCATTATCGATGATAGCTTGCGAGTAGTGACCATTTATTTTTGACAAAAAACTGATAAAAAACACCTTTTACTGAAATAACAAAAAACAGTTGAGTTTGACAGCATGCCACGCCCACAATTATCAATAGTTTAACCTAATTTTTTGGCTACCTTAATATGGATATATTAGCTCCAAAATGGCGTAAAAATTTTAAAAATCGGTGACAAAAAAAAATTTGACTTTTGGCCAATGAAAAACGATTTTCAGCCACTGTGCGGCGGTAAGTATATTTTAAATATTTTTAATAATAAACAATAATTTATTTATATGTACGTATGTATTTATTTCTGCGAAATTTCTATTTAATTATTAAAATTTTAGGAAACTTCTTTGCATTTAGATTTTGCATCTTATTTGCAACACTGTTAATAGCAACAACATTAATAAATGCATATGTATGTATGTATTTCTTGTGGAAATAATAAAAAACACAGCCAAGACACAACAAGTTAAATATGCAATTCAAAATAAACACTTAAAGAAATATTATTGGCAAAAGCTTTAAACGATTTTCCATTACACGAAGAAATTTATTATTTTGCTTTTCGCAGGAAAATTGCACTTATTTTTACTAATCGATAATTGTAATATTTTCAGTGATTTTAAACATAAGTAATTTGATGAATACGGGTGTATGTTTGTACATACATACATACATATGTATGTATGTATGTAAGTATGTACTTATATTCATCTGAGTATTTCGCGATTTCATTGTAAATACGCACCAAGCGTCCCCACAAAAGCAAGAACAACTTCAAACAACATTAAAAATATAAAAAAAACTTGTTCACACACAAAACTGGGGGCGCAATTTTTGTTGTATATTTTTTGTAGTGCTTTTTAGTTGTCTCACGACCTCACTAGTTTTATGGACCGACAAAAACAACAACAACAGCGATGACGACGACTACGACTACGTTGTACATGAACCACGATGACGACGACACACCATCAATTTATGCACATTTCGTTTTCTTTACACACTATATACATACATACGAGTATGTACATACGAGATACATGAACATACATATGTATGTACATAATACGAGACACATATGTATGTATATGCCAATATACATATGTACTAATGTAGATGTATTTTTGTTTTTCTTTTATATTAAATACAAATACACATTATTAAAAAATACACAAATAAAAAACATAAAACTTGTTTGTGCTTTTAACGTTTCGATTTTCATTTTATATCTTTTACCTTTGGGTGTATGTGTGTGTGTATTTATGTAGCTTTTTTCTTGTTAATACACAGTCTCGAAGTTACGACGTTCAGAAACTTTTTAATGGAAATTTTTGTTTGAATATACTAATTTTTTTCTTTCTTTGTTAGATTTTTGCTAATAATTTTATTTAATTATATGTAGATATACATAAGTATTTCTATTATAACTTAATTTTTTTTAATTTTATGGGTATTTAATTTTTTCCTTTTCCTATATTATACACATGCAATTTTTTTCTTTAGTTAATTTAGTATGTGAGTATACATACATACATATACATAAAACTTTTTTGCTCACACGCTTTAGAAATTTTATGAAAATTATCTTTTTTAATTCATTTGTTCCGTATCCGTTAAATACGTCTATATCAGGCGAGTTGTCAGGCTGGACTGAGTGAAGAGAGAAAATTTAAATGTTGCATATTGAAATATGTATCTGAAATAATTACTTATCTCTCTGCATTGAAAGTTCTCTCTTACAGCGTTACCGTTTAATATTTTCTAAAAGGGGCACTAAATAAGGATTTCCATAATAAATAATTGGAGCACACAGTGGGATTTAAAAAACAAGTTTTGTGTTATTTTCAAAATTAACTCCCCCTAAAATTAAAATAATATACAAATAAATCGTGCCTTAAACAAAAAAGCTTAAAGGCCGTGGCAGATAAAACTTTGTAGCGTTGCGTGACGTTTTTAACTTTGACAGAAAAGCGTAACGCAAAAGGTGTATGACACAATGAAAACTTTGACACAACGCGCGCATTGTGTGTTTACCAAAAAGGTGGATATGGATTTTGCTAATTATTTTTTATTATAAAAATTAAATTCAAAATATTATTTGCTTTTGTGTGTTTATTTTGTTATCACCTATTGTAGTTTATTGAAAATACACCACTATGCCATATAAAGCTTTTTATTGTCATCAATTCATTTGTTTTTTGGATTTTCAAATACATACATATTTATGTATGTATTCATATAAAAAGGTAAAATATTATTAATAATACGCTGCCACCGATTTTTTACAATAAAATAATCTTATGCTATATACTTACATATAGCATGCAAATAGGTACTATTTTATAAATTCGTTTAAAAAAAAGCAAGCTCATATACTTCAACAGGAAATAAATTTTAAAAATAAAAAAATAAGTATTTTTCATATCACATCACATCACATTTTCATATCATATTCTAACATACATACATACATAACTTTGATTGTCAAAGCACGCAAAAAGTTGAGAGTTGCCGAACTTTTTGCGTCACGCTGCGTTAAAAGTGTTTTATGTGGCATGTTTCGTATAAGTATGTACATTTCAACTTAAATGTCAAAGCAAAGCTGTAACGCAATGCGAAGCAAAAGTTTTATGTGACATGGCCTTAAGGGACAAGTGTTTTGCAAGTTGCATGGCTACTGCAAAAATGATTTTGCTCTAAATTTGTGAACTTCAAACGATTATAAAGTTAAAAATTTGAATTTTAGTGATCGTAAATTATCAATTGCGATGGAAAAAATTTAAAAATAAAAAATTATGTCACTTATGCTTTTACTCTTTTTACTTTAGCTTTACTGGCCTTCGTAGACTAGTAGGTAGTGTACTAGACTTGTAGTGCGAAGGTCGCAGGTACGAATCCTGCCGCAGAACTCTGGCAGTTTGTGTTTGATAATTAAAGGGAGCGCACAACAAGCCTTCACCGGCTTAAGTGTATGTCTTTTTACTGCGGCATGGGCAGGAAATGTTAAGCTCTCAGCTTTTAAATCTAATATTTATATAGAAGAGCAGGGATTGATATAATAACTATGAATGTGTACCAAATTTTATAAAAACACAAAAAACGTATAACCAAAAAAAAAAAAAAAAACAAATTGTTTAACCATAAAGATGAAATACATACCGATAATTAAAATTTTGCTACTTTTTTGTGGTTGAGAATCTCCAAAGTTTTGAAAAAAATTTAGAGCTGACAACACGGATTCGCTAGTGACAGCTTTCAAATTATTTGTCTGTTTATTTTTGTAAAGCCATTTGTAAAAAGACCTGTTCGGTGAAAGCAAAAGTAAATGCATATTAGTACCTTGAAAGTTTTTACAGCAAACTTGAATATACAATATTTATCGTTCAAAGAGTTTTTCAAATTACTTATATATTGCGTACACATTCATAATTACATATTTTGAAAATATCTTTGCATCTCTTATTGTTTCCTTTATTTTCTAATAATTTAAATTTTTCAGTTAATATCTTCATTTCACTTAATCTAAATACCTAAATGAAATCAGTCTTCTATCGTTAATATCAATTCTTGATAAAAAAATTTTTTATGAAAAAATAATATATTCTTAATTTTATTATCAATAATATTACATTTTGTTTAAAATTTTTAGAATATTTAGAATATTGGATGCACATTTTGTAAAATTCATGCGTACGAGTATCATAAAGAAAATTAATTTGCTCTAAAACATAAAATTTGTATTAAAGCTGGTTACTGCCAAAATAAAAATTAAAAATGGAATTGTTGAAAAATGAGACACAATATAGCAAAAAATATTATAAAATGGGCTATTATATATAAGGGGTACACTACTAAACATAGGAGCAAACTGCCCCTTTACTTGCACAACGGTAACGCTGCTCTCTTGCATTTATTAGTTCTTTTACGCTCTATGTATTAGTTGCGATTTACTGAGAAAGAGATAAGATTTTAAACAGCTGTTTGGAAAAGACCACTGAACTTTTTATACAATTTTTTTTAATTTTTAGACAGGTATACAAAATTAAAAATGTAATTGAAGTACTTTTACCAGTAAAAATAGGAAGTAAATACTTACATGGGGATGCAAACGATATTATACTATGCCGAGTTTCGAACATTGACGGTTTATTTAAAAATAAATTTATTTCACGTAAGTATGTGCAAATATAAAGCAACTACAGTAGAACGATAAACTAGCAACATATTATTTGAGTTGAATGTTTTACAAATATCAGCAACACAAAAGAAAAATGCACTTTCTTGAACACTTATAAAACAGTACTGCCGATTGTTCTGATAGTATACATAGTCTGTTTCCGCTAAAAAAATTATGACAGCTGCTCAATTAATTTTTATGAATTCAAATTTTTCTTTCTATCTGGCAATGACGACTTTTAGCCAATCGGTCAAATTTTCGTTCTGGGGGGTTATTCTCTATTGCGATGCGTTTGCGATGCGTAAGAAAAATGGTACCTAATCGGATAATTGGTACCCTTTATTGCATCCTTTCGCATCTAATTTTTTCATTTTCGCAAAACTTTCATCAGTGTACTCTGTAATACGAAAGCGTATGTATGTTAAAATCGTTCGTTAAAACTAAATATCTTGCGCTAACAAAATATCAAACGCATCGAACTAGCTTACGCATCGCAATAGAGAATAACCCCCCTGATCTTTTATTCTTTTGAATTAAAATTTATTTTGTAAACTGATTTTCTTTTTAGCGATGTTTGTTTCATATAATCCTGTACTTTAGTGTGTTTCATGTAAACGGTTTTTGGTATGAATTGATTTTCTTTTGGGCAAAGTTAAGTACTTTAAAATTTATTATAAGCAAATGTTAAGAGTTCTTTTTTTATAATCGGGTTTTTCTTTGAAACGGTGTTGGCTTATTCGAATTCAACTGTAAAATTAAACAATTCATAATAAACAATTCATAAGAGGATTCGTTTACTATCGATAATTTGCCATTAAATTATCGAATATATCGAATGGGTGTTACTATCGATAGTTTGCCTGCCCTATTTTCAACGCATGCAGAAAAATAAATCGACTGCTAGCTGCCACTGAAATGGAAGTGATGATTTTACTGCCGTTCCCTATTGCACCAGTAAAGGAAGACGATGTTAAAATTTGGGAGGACATGAAATCTCTGTTTCCAAAAGTTGCAATAATATCATTCAGGAAAAAGTACGCGACTTGGAGCTACATATATTTTCTAAGCTTCTTTTTAAGCGGCTTAAAAAAGGAGGTTATATTATGGTTATTCAAACTTAACCAACAAGTACTTTATTTAATTGTGAGTGTTAAAAATTGGTGTGGGTTACTTTGCATCCAATGAACGTGGTATTCAGAAAAATTTAATCGATAAGAGGAAGGAATAATACTTTTTTAATTCATGAAAGTATTGTGGATGTAATAATATTCAATTTACAAACCCCGATTTTTTAGTAAATAACCCCCTAACTCTCTTTATTTATCACTTTCTCTCACAGAGCGTGCGCTCCACATTTTTTGTTTTTATATACCGTAGAAGGGTAATAAAGTTTTCGCCTGTAGTAGAGTTACTTATTTATACCACACAATCTCCCACAATTAATAAATAACACTGTACAACACAATAATTTTTTTCCAAAACAACATGATTCTGACTGACAACTGATTCTAGCAGAGGGGAGCAGAAAAAACATATATGTATGTACGTAAGTATATCGGAGTTTTGAAAGTTTGCGTCTGGGCCTATGTTTTTAGGGAGTTAAAGATGGCCCCCTTTACAAATATTTATTGTTAGTCGGCATAGGAAACCATTTTCATTTTAGGCATGCGATGTGTTCAGTGAACTTATGTAAAATACTGCGAGGAAAATTATTGTGAAACATTTTAACCGTCCAACTCTTCATTTTGTCCCCTCTTACCCTAAGTTTCATCAGACGTCAGTACTTATTTAGAGTTGGCGGTCAAATGTCCCACAAACCTGGATTTAGGGGGTTAGTTTGTATATGTAATTAAGGAACTCGGTAGTACGCCAGGTCAGGTTCAGGTCTACGCACTCAGTGTGAATATTACAAGAAACCATTCACAATATTTTACCCCTTATAACTTTGCTTCACTTAGTCATAAACTAATGAAGCTTTAAGTTAAAAAATATTCCATACTACAAAAGCTTCCCGAGATATGAAAGTGAAAGTGCATATTTTAGTATCTATTCACTGAGTTACTCATCAATATTATGTAGCACATCAACTATAGCTAGAGAGCTGAAATTTGCTATACGGCAAATAACCTGAAAAAATTTATAATAGGAACTATCGAAAAAAAAATTAAAGCCAGAACTTTTTACCTAAGGACGCTACGGTCTTTTTTTTGCTCTTTTGAGGCCAAGAAGGTCCTTTGAATTGTAGTGTAGTTGTAGTGTTTTATTTTAGTTCGCTACAAGAACACCTAAAATGGAAGATTCACGTGGTTTCCTATTCCGATTCAAAATAAACATTTGCAAAAGGGGGGAAACTTTAACTTCCCAAAAAATATAGAACCAGACCTAAACTCTCAAGACGCTGGTACACGTATATTTTATTTGGTCTTCTCTGCCATCATTAGTTGGCAGAACCTTGTTATTTTTTGTGTGGGACAGTGTAATATTTAATTTATATCAAGGAAAATAATACTACTAATCGTAAGTACCACCTTTTCACATTTTTATTTGATAAAAGTCTTTCCAGTTGCTTTTCGCAAACATTTTATAAAGTATGATTTGAAAAGCAAGTTGTATTATCATTGTGATAGAACTTGTTAAACATTTTATGGGAAGTAGCAGAACAAGAGTAGCGATGGAGGACGTTCGATTTGGATTTTCCTGTATCGAAAGTAGTAGAAGACTTCTGCAGGAAATCTATTCCACATATGACTTGAACGATGCGAAACAGTACTGTGACTCACTGGCCAATCGATCACAAGTATAAGGGACTTTAGCGCGGAACACGTTATACTTGAAAACGTAGGAGTTCCGGAAACAAGTTTCATGACTTCGTTGGAATACATTTTATTAATGTAAAGAAAAAATGAAAATATGTAATGTTTGTTGTGGCTTTAGCTCTTCATATGCCGACATTTCATTGGTTGCTAAAACCAAATCGTCAGTGAAGTTCAAGCAGTTTGAAAACATCCAACCTCGGATGTTTATGCCACATAAATCAAATACAATACGAGAATTCAATATTAAATATTCTAAGCCTACTATAATTATGTATTTGTTGTAATTCATATGCAATATATATATATATATATATATATATATATATATATATATATATATATATATATATATATATACATATATATATATATATATATATATATATATATATATATATATATATATATATATATATATATATGACTTAAAATTTTAATGAATAATCACATAAAAAATTCAGCGTACCAATATTTATACCCGGTTCTGGTTCGAGGCCCTAAATCAAGGGATTTGAGGTTTGTTTTTTCACGGTTGCTGCTTCATTGGATATTGGGAAGGCATTTGATGGAGAATATAATTTATTTATTATTTTCAAACTAACAATATTACTACTTCTTAATTTTTTCATAAATCTATATTTGAATAAATGTTCTAATGGGAGTTATAACACTTTATCTGTTCTAAACGAATCAAGGTTTGCAAAGTTTTCGTCTGGAAGAGAGCATATGTGTATGCGTTCAGCATTGAGAGCAGTATCCCAATATCAGCTGCGGATGGCAACTGGGCAGTGCAATTCAGAAATATGATTAAGGATTTTAATGTATCCAATATGTGGTCCAACAATCCCGGTCCAGTGGTTAACACTGTGACACACAATTGTTCTGCAGAAATTTTAAAAAATTAACGAGGAAAGAATCAAAAGTTAATTTCTTTGCAATAATAGAAGAACTTATGAAACATAGAACGACTTGGTGCAAGGTGCTCATACTGTACTTCACCAACTATTACAACCATGACATCATTCGCTATACTTAATACTTTATCTTCAGTTGCTTTATCGTATTTGGGGCTGAGTGACTATTGACGCAGACTGTTATTTCGACAGCCATTGATTTTAAATATTTATTTCTACATCGTAGCTGCCACCGATCCTAAACCAAAGTTGTAGTTTGTTCCAGAAGTGAGTGGGACAGGGGGTAACCTCTGTGGAGTTAGATCCGGCTGAAATATACGGCATCTACAAATCAATAGATTTACTTAATGACAGAAATATTCGAGGGAATATTTGAATTTTTGTTGACATCAAGGCGCCACTTCTTTCTTTTAAATCCTTCATTAACACGTCTCTATTGGTCAGGCAATATCGGAATAAGCTGCCGATTATGAGCAAGGTCGATTTTCTGCATTACCTTAGTTTGGATCTCCACGCATAGAGACCACTTTGGTCATGAAAAGGCTAGATTGGAATCTGCTTGAATATTTCTAATGCGGTGTCAGTTGCAATTCTTAAATCAGTAGCTTTAACCAATTCCTGCATTAAGTAGTTTTTTTTTATCAAAAATTCATTAAAATCCCAATTCAATTCCTTTTTTGGAAGGAAAGAATGCATTAAAATTTTTGTCATTCATGCTGAATTAAAAAGCAAATAGGAATTATTCCTTTACAGCTCTGCTTAAGGGTTGATAACCTCCAATATTTTAGGGATGTTACGGGGCATCAGCAATATATTAAAAATTTGTCAGCGTGATATAATCTGTTAAAAAAAATTAGCTAATCGTCGTGCTAACGTCGAAGGACGGTCGATCCCACCTAAAAGCACTTCACCGTGGGTTGACACGGCTATTAATACTCGAACCAACAACCTGAGCACTAATAGACTAGTACGCCACGTACTACAGTACCAAGGAATATTTTTTATCACATATCTAACAAATTGAATATCAATTGTTGACACAACAACAAAAAATCGTTTCCTTGTAAAAACATTTTATTACAGAGAGTATCCAGTTAAACTGGGTCTTTATGAACCTTTCAAACTTGGTTTGTGTTTTTGTTCTCCTAATGTGGTACACATCTAAATCTAAACATACTGTTTAATTTCTTCATGCACCAGGGAGCTGTTAACATGATCCAATTTTTTTACTACACTCCATTGAACAACTAGACGTACTTCTTTACTGGAGGCAAATTACGACTTACGATATCGATCGAAATTTCTAACAAAATTTTTCGAAATGTATTGAAATTTCCATCGATATCGAATGCGGTAATTTGCCTACTCGTTTCCATAATTCAATTGGTTTTAACATAGTCTTATACAATATGAATTTAATATTTGGTAATCGATTATAAACCGAATTTTTTTATTGAGAGACTATGAAACGGAATTGGGGAAGTAAAGGAGATTTCCTTCCTCTTTGCATATGAATATTCAAACACAAAAGGGAAATCAAATCTGTTAAGTTTTTGGTAGACTTTCAGCAATAAATTTATCTTCTTTAAAATTTATCTTCTTTATCTTGTTAAAATTTACTTTTAAATAAAAAAAATATCTCTCTATCTAATGCATTTTGCAAATTCAGTATATTTTTTAATTAGAAATAAAAAGTGCCGAAACAGAGTCTGAATTCAAATATTTGTTAACGGATTTATTCCCTGAATTTGGCGAACAATCGCTGATTATTTAGAAAACAAAAGAAAATCTAATTGTTTTGTTTACTGCAGTTAATACACGAGTACATATTTATTTGTCATTGTCGGCGGCTGTTAACGTTTCATCTTTTGTTGTTTCTAAATATATTTTGTTATTATTTAATATAATTATGTCATAAATTTTTTTATTTATTTTTAGATGAAACATTTTCATTGCAAATTATCGTTTGTTTTGTTAATTTAGCTCTTTTGAATAATTTAATATTTGGAATTGGGAATGCACTAGTATCGTCAATACCCTAAAAAATGGTTTTTAGCTCCGCATCCTTTTCTTAAAGGACTTTTTTTAACAACTAAAGTTCTCTAAGAAAATTTCAAATTCTATTCTCTATTCTAAATTGTTAAAATTGGTGTGACATGAAAGAGGAGAAACATTTTCCTTTGTGTCCATAGATATAACTCCCACAATGAAATACGTTGCCAATAACTCACTCTCAAAGACTTATTCTTCAACAATCAGTACATCCACACAAAGAAAATTTACGATTGAAAATTATCCTTAACGACATTTTGTATTAGGTTAAGTTAGGTTAGGTTGATTGGAGGAGTGTGATAGCCCATGTCATACGACATACACTTAAGCCAGTGAAGGCTTGTTGTGCGCTCCCTTTATTTATCAAACACAAACTGCCAGGGTTCTGCGGCAGGATTCAAACCTGGGACCTTCGCACTACGAGCCTAGTACACTACCTACTAGTGTCTACGAAGGTCATTTTGTATTAAATAATAGAATTTTTATTTGAAAATTTATTTTCTACCTTGAGCATTTTAAGGTAAAAGTGCATATCTCTATATGATTGCAAAAATATTCAATATGGTTAGCGAAATTATATATTCGGCAAAACAAAGTACACATTAAAATGAAAAATGATTTTAGTTTTTATTTAAATCTGAAGCTTCCAACAAAAATTTTGTAAAATTGTCTGTGGTTGCCTTAGCTGAGTACGTGCATGTGCTCTCATTTCATTGGCAATAGAAAAATTAGGCATATAATCAGCTAAGCCAACAACAAACAATAAATTTCTTAAATAATTATTTTGGAGAAAATCTCGAGTAATGAGTTTAATACCAATAGTGTAAAAAAGTTATTAAAACTAAAAGAAATGTGAAAATAAGACCAAATTCCTATCAAGAAATTTCGGCCCGAGATCACAATACCTCAATAATTTCCTGTTAAGTAATCATATCAATTTCTTAAATAATCTCAATACTGCTCAATACTATTTCTAAGCCTTCCAAAAATGTTGCCAAGTTAGCAGGTTACCTAGAAATGAGATGTCATCCTGACGGTGACAAAACAAGCATCTCAAGATGGTATGGTATTGTCCAGATATCTCCTGGTTAATATCAAGTCAAAGCTGCAATAATAGTAAATAAGCAACAAATGACTTGTATTTGTAAAGGGAAAGGCTCTTTCAATTACGATACTAAATGGATTCTTTATGAAATATTTATTTATAGGTGATGGGCATTAACTCGTACCAAGCATTCGATATATGTTTTAGTATGGATCCAACTCTTTTTTAAGGCTTTTTTAACTTAATGTTTACAGTCAGTTTGGGTTATATACGATGACTGTATAAAATAGATGGCCACCCCTGTGAATTTTTTTGACTAGGTAAGCCACAAGGTAGGCCTATCCGCGCCCACAACTTATAACCAACAATGTAAACTGACTTGCGCGTACATTTTTGATAAACAATCTTTTAAAATTATGTGATACTGCACATCAGTGTTGACGTAGTACGGGAAAATTGTACAGGCCCACTACCGTGCCCACATACCCTGCGCATAGGCCAGAACTTTCATACCCTGAACTTGGCCCGACGCACTATTATACAAATAAATTTAATATAAAATGTTGCCTGGTTCTAATAAAGAAATCATTTTAGATTAAAAATGTCTGATATATTTCAATTTCCTTCGATCCTTTTTATTTATTTCACAAAGTTGGACTTTGTTATTTTATTTTTGTATTTAAAAATTACTTTTTGTAAAAGAAAATATATTTTTCCATATCCGATTTAAAGGCCACATGATCATTTTTGCCGCTTGTTGATTTCGATTATCATCATAATTTGCTTAAATAAGTATTTGCTTAAGCACAAAATATTTTAAATTAGAAGAACTCAATATTTCCCTACAACGTCGAGTGGCATCGTTAGGAAAATATTTTTTATAAGAAGGGAATGTAAATTCAATATTTGAAAATGTATAATTTTCTCATGAAAAGCTTTACACAAGAAAACTTTTATAAATATTTCAAATAGAAAAATTAAAAAAAAAAATAGTCTACATATGCTCGTTAATACATATGTATAACAAAAACAAACACATATAAAGAAAAAGTAATGTTAACGTCAATGTACATATAACATCAACGTATTTTACCTCTTATCAACTTGGTATAAATAGCTCTGTGCCACATTTTCAGTGTCACTCTTAGAGTTTATTCGTCTATATGTAGGTACTTAATTGTTTCTAACACCTCTAGTGTATAATGGACGCCTTTTAATATATTCCCTATCCAAAATCAATGTGTTCTCAAATTTCGCATAATGATTATGTCTTACACAATGCAGAGATGTCCCTATACTTTTGATCACATTTGTGTCCTGTCTTAATCTTGTCTTAAGTTTATCACAACAATCTATGTCATTCCCATCACAAGGTATTCTCTACACGACATTTCATTCTTAAAATTATTCTATTAAATCCTTCATTTCGTTAAATAAGAAATCTTATTCTGGGTCAAATATTTTTAATTTCTACTTTCATTCTCTCTTATAAAAATTGATGAGTCAGTTTAGTTGGAAAATTATTTTGAATCAAAATGTTTACTTTCAATTTTCTCTCTACCACTTATTTCTATTATCTTTGATATTAAATTCCTTACAATCATTCCATATACTACTGTCCTCCAATGTTACCAAGGCGTTCAAATGTAAGAATTTTTAATCAAATATAACACAATATAAGTCATCGACATCTTTTGTCATAATTCTTGGTTTGAGATCTAATTTGTTAATACATGATTCAGTTAACTTTTGCATAACTATATCCGGTAAAAGTGGGGAAGCTAGAGACTCCATAGGAAGTCCTTCTTTCTGTAAAAATATTTTTTTTGTTGTACTGAAAATATCGGTTAGACTCTATGCAAAATTTTAGAATACACTTATTTAATTAAATTAAAAAGACTTGAAGAAAATTACAGCAGTTACAATCGTTTGTCTAAGATTACACTTTCACTCCTAAGCGGAAGTGTCTATTTTATTGATTGACAAGTAATGAGTCATCTGATTTTTATTTATCTTCTGTCAAGTGAAACCAGGAATGGCGGAGTTGACGCTATTGTACTTTTTGCAAAATATAATAGTACACCAATAGATCATATAGTACAATAAAAAAATTCCGCATTTATGATGACTGCCAATTCAATAGAAAATATTGTAAATACATTAATATATCAATTGCATTGTAAATTGTTTTTCTCTTATCTATTCATTCTTTGAAAACACAATTTTCTCTATTCAAATAAATCTTTGAAATAAAATAATCATTGCAAAAGCTAATAATATTATAATTATTATTATTAAAATATTTCCCAACAAACATAAATTCACAATTTACTAGAGTTCTTACTAATGCGGAGATATTAAAGATTCTATGAATAACTAGCAGAGACAAAAACTATTTTCATTAGCAAAGCCAATTTCGGATTATTTCAGCAGTCATAGTAAATTTTAGGAAATTTGTAAAATTTACGATGTAGGGCCGGATACATCTTAAACAACATATGGGAAAGGTATTCCGAAGTATACGTAATAAACGGAAAATAAAAAGCATAGCACAATGCAAGAAACAATATTAAAACAGATTAATTGCGATTAGGGACAAATAATGACTAACAGGTGGTTACCGCAATATACAAATGGTGATCACTATATACAAATAGTCCTCTAAAGAGTAGGTAAGGTCATATTTCTGGAATAATTTTGGAACTTTGGAAAATTAAAATTTGAAAGTCATATTTCTCATTATGGAAACATAGTGGCATATAATTAAATCCCACTATATACAAATGGTGCTCCATATGGTCCTCTAAGGAGGAGATAAGGTAGTATTTCTGAAAAATTTCTCGAGAAGATTAATGGTTATTACTTTTTCATAATGACAAATAATCTTTCCGAGAAGAGGTCTGTTTTTATTAATGTTCTCTTGATTTGTTTGCGACGTAATTCCTTTTATTTTATTTTATTTTACGTTTATAACGTATACTTTGGAGTACCTTTTCAATATGTTTTTTAAAATAAATCTGCTCACACATCCTAAATTTTATAAATTTCCTGAAATTTACTATGACTGTTAATTGGAGCTCTGGTAACTGCGAAATTGAAATATGGTTTTTGTCTTTGCTACTCGTAGTCAAAATAAAATTAACAAACTGTACGTACATTATTATTTATGAATAATTTATGTACACACATATTTATAAAACCGAAGTTCTTCTTCTGTTTTAATAAAAATTTTAAATAATATTAATAATATTAATTTTAAATAATATTAACACACTTTTTTCTACTTTCATTCAAACTATAAGTATTTGTTCGATTTTAATATTCCCAATGCCATCCCTGATTCGGATGCTTTAGACAAATTCAATATAAATTCTTATTACAGATTTTAATGTTGCGTACTCGTATTATCGTTAATTATATCTTACATTTAATTGGTGTGGTGGTGTAAATATTGAAAATTTAACTACATGTATATTTACAACTTTTTCAAGGTATACAAGGGTACTTGTCTACCAAGAGTGAAAACCGCTAATGTGTTTTTAAATTGATTTTTGTAGTAAAACTTGGGCATTTTACATAAAAAATATATGAATATATTATTGAAGACTTTTTCATCGCAAAAAATATTATTTGTTTTTGTTGTCTTAATGATTTTTTATTATGAAAATTGTTTTTCTATTTTTGGAATACACCGAATAATTCTGATAAATTTCATTTATTGTTTTGCCTTATAAATAGAATGATTGTCACTGAAAGGGCGGCGAATTTCTGAAGGTTGTAAAAAGATTCATATCGTTGTTGTTTGTAAGAGTATAAATGTTTTCTTAGCCGACTCTGTATAGACTTCTCATATTTTATTCAATAACGCTTTTCAAACGTGCTGGAAAGCAGGAATATAGACAGCTTAACCCATAACAAGCAACAACATTTTTTTAATTAATTATTTAAGTTTAGCCAATGCTAGACACCGGAGCTAGGAAACATCTACCAAAATGGCTGAGAAAAACGAGTTGTTCGTAAAAAATGAGATGGTTTCCGGTATAGTAACGATATGAAAAATTTGCTGCATTTTCATACCAAAATAGTTAAAAGCTTCTGATTCTTTAATACTTATTAAATACATAATGACAGATCGAGCAGCATGTTCGGTCCTACGGTTACGCGTAAGCATATAGACCTGAAACTTACGAGCATTGAAATCGATCCTGTTGCTACAAGATCGCAAATAAATATATCAATTATATTCAGCCTTATGGAGTCAATCTCCGATAGGCCCTACTGCCAAATGAAATTAATGGCAAATGCTCTCATTAGCAAGAAAGTAAATAGATTTGGAAGCTTGACATAGAAAATCATTAACAAAATTAAGAAGTAGGTTAGGAGAAAGAAAGAGCCTAGACATACCCGTGGATTAATTTTGAACTCGTCTGATGTGACCTCATCTATAACAACTCGTGTAGTGCGATCACTGAGAAAGCTCGATATAAATTGATAGAAATCATCTCCGACACTAAAAACAATAAACTTAAACAAAAAAACTCCATGCCCCACTCCGTTAAATGCCTTGGAAGTATCTAGAGCCGCCACCTTACTTTCCCTAAAATGGTGAATGGAATAATACCATTTCTCCGAAAGGAGCACTAGTAGGTCACCCGTAGAGCGGCCCCTATAGAAACCATAGTAGCAGTCGATAAGTGAGCTGTTGGACTCTAGATATTTCGCAAAGTGGAAATTAAGCATATTTTCCATTTCTTTGGAAAGTGCTGAGGGAATTGCGATTGGGTGGTAGTTTTCAGGGCTGCTAGCACCACCGTTTTTGGGGATTTGCGTTACATTAGCAATCTTCCAGCAGTCTATAAACTCACCAGTATGGTACAGTGAACTGAAAAAGTTGGCTAACAGACAAGCTAACGTCAAAGTGCTAGAATACCATACGACCCAGGAGGCTTTTCTATGTTGAGATCCGCTAAAACACTTAACCACACGTGCTCGAAAGAATATTTTTTTATAGTTATAGATGCTGTTTCGAGATTGGGCAGTCGTTGACCGACTTTTAGCATGCAGGTAAGCTTTATCAAACGGATCAGTGAATATTTGGTCAAAATTTAAAATAGCCGGAATTAAAGACCCAGCATCATCTTTACGAATGACCAAAAGCTCTTGATGTTCCGAGGAGCACTA
The DNA here is from genome assembly GCA_963681545.1 of Germaria angustata. Classification (NCBI taxonomy): domain Eukaryota; kingdom Metazoa; phylum Arthropoda; class Insecta; order Diptera; family Tachinidae; genus Germaria; species Germaria angustata. The sequence continues at coordinate 33,342,054 of OY813002.1, forward strand.
CTACATCAATAATGCGCAGCTTGTGCAAAGGTCTTTCGCGCCTTAGTATATGGCGAATCAGTATCTGCATTCTTGTTGATACGCCAAATGGAGAATTCAACCGGTCTGGATCTGACTGCATCTCTGCGCGTTAGATTAAATCAAGACTTTACCCTTTTTTTCTTCAAGGAGGTAAAAATGCATTACTGCATTCACAGTGGGTTGTTCCCATCTGTGATATGTCGGGCTCCCCTTATAGGTATACCGACTAAAAACCTCCTTTCTCCGGGAAATAATCCCCACTCCGGGACCGCATTAGCATTACTTCGAAGTGATTTCCCAATGGCTGGCTATCAGCCACCCTGCTCAATGTAGCCCACTTTTAGGCTGTCGTCTACATAGACGAATTATTCAGTCATCCTGCAGCGTCCAAGAAAGGTTTCTTCGACCTTAATATTGTTTCGCAGTACTTCGCAACTGCTCGCCATTTGGTCGCATCAGATATCATATTGTCCACAATGTTCTCCACCATGAGTGGTCCTGTAACGGCTTCCAACTCTTCACGGTGTACTGTCCATCGGGAACACTTGAAAAAAGAGTGCTCAGCATCATCCACAACATCTTCGTTTTCGTACAAGCAAAACGGATTGTCGCATTTCTTCATTTTGTGGAGATATTTTCGGAAGTATCCATGACCTGACAACATCTGAGTCAAGTACTAGTTTACATCCCCGAAACGTCTATTCACCCACTTCTCTATATTTGGAATGAGTCTTGCGGTCCACCTGCCTTTCGTGCTAGTGTTCCACCTGTCCTGCCAACTCTGCATGATCTCCTGCTGTATGTTATTATCGTTTTCGGGTTCTATGCTGTTAATATGTCTCATCGTCCATAGCTTTCTTCGTCCTAATATTTGCAGATCAATTGGTATCATTCCTGATATCACTAGAACCGCGCATGCTGACACCGTACGATATGCAGATATCACTCGTAGCGCTGCTGTTCTTTGTACGACCAATAGTTTGTTCGCCCTTTACCTCGATTTCATTTCCTCGCCCCAAATCTCGCTTCCGTAAAGAAGGATACTGTTGCTAGCCTCCATTAGAAGCTTTCGCTTGCTTGGTACTGGTCCACCTACGTTTGCCATTAGTCGGCTAAGCTGTCCTGTTATCCTGGATGTCTTGTTCACAGCATAATTAATCTGATCCGAGTATGTCAGTTTGCAATCAAGTCTTATTCCTAAATAGTTTACAGATTTCTTTGTGCGTACTATCAGGTCTTCAATATTAACATCTATCTCCACTGGTATATGACGCCTGGTGAGAATAAGGAGTTCAGTCTTGTGCGCTGCCAGCTGCAGGCCGTGCTCATCTAACCAAGCCTTTGTTCTTATCATAACTTGTCTCAGCTTCCGTTTGGCTTCCTCTATATTTCTGGCCTTAATAACTGCTGCTATGTCGTCCGCATATCCTACTAGGTAAGTGTCCTGTGGCATTTCTATACTAAATATTCCATCGTAGCTTATATTCCACAAGAATTTACCCTTAGTTTTATTAATATCTGCTTTAATGGAATGAAAGCTTTCATTCCCCGCAAAATAACGTTTTCTACCATATTCGCCATGGCATTCACATCGCTGTTTTAGAAACAAAGCTTTCAATTGAAATCTCAGCCTAACGTACCTTTCAAGCGAAATGTTCTACTATGCTCCGGCGCCAAATATCTGTAAATTTTTTGGCTTTTAACTGCATCCATGTTCTATAACTTGAAAAAAATTGCAACATAAGTTAATGCTGATCTTACTGGTAATACTTTTTGAAGGTTCTAAGGAAAATTGTCTATGGAAATTTGTTTTATAAATTTCTCATAAGACTTTGATAAATTATTATATATAAAGCAGTAAGAATTTAAGAAACATTTGAGTTAAACAGTACGTTTTGCAAGGCGATAATAATTTTTTCGAATCGAAAATTTCTTACAAAAGTTACAGAAGAAGTTCCGGTTACTGAATAATCCCATCAATTTATTTATATAAATAATATATTCGTTCGTTCTGTTATCCCGATAGCTAGTTCTCGATTTTTTTTACGCCAAATGCTTCATATACTCATAATCATATTCAATCTTTTAGCTGTCCGCCTCTTGAAAGGACACATAATATACAAATATTATAACAATTAAAATTTCTATATTAAAAAGAATAATGGACAATGCGAGGAAAAATTATTGCAAAATATCGCACCACATCTGACAAACAAATAATACATATGAAAATCCGATAAATCACTCACAACGTTACTACTAAAAGAATGTCTTTTGTTCCTAATTCTTTTTATTTTTTACACTCTTCTATAATAGCATTTATTATTACTATTATTTCAATATGCACTGCAAACTTACAATATGTATGAACTACTAAAAACATAGTACCCATCATGGTCAAGGTTAAAAATCTTTCAAAAGCTACACTTGAAACCTTATACTGCAAGGAATATTGTGCGGAAAAAAAGTCACATTGGGGCCGATCAAAAATGCACGCAGTGTTGTCAATTTAACATATTACACGCCAAATGTGATTATTATTTATCACTTTTTATTATATTGTTCATCCGTGAAATATTTAGCAGATTGGAACTGATAAAATCTCTAATAAGAATAATGGTAATAATGATAATAGCAAAAATGATAATAATAATAATAATGATAATAATAATAATAATATGTAATAATAATAATAATAATAATAATAATTATATTTATTATTTGGGATATTCTCCCCAACTAATCGTTAGAAACAATTAGAGTTTTTGCAAAATGCATACAAAAAATCAAAAAAATTTTTGTTGTGGCTTTAGCTCTTCATATGCCGACATTTCATTGGTTGCTAAAATCAAATCGTCAGTTATTCTGTTTACAACGGGAACTCCCATAAAGTTGGAATTACAACAGGTGGTGAGAGGGAATTAATTGATTATACCCGTATAATTAAAGACACCATGGCTCTTTCTCATATTGAAAAACATAAGTATGTATGTATGAGGAAACTTTATACATACACATGTGTGTATGTATTCATAAAATTTTATTTTAACCATAACAGCGATAGACTAGACACTTCGAATATATGTATGTAAGTAAGTACATACTGATTTCTGATACAGAAGAAATTAAGAAATATTAAATACAATTTAGCAAATTGTTTTAAAGAATTCCAATGAGTCACACACAATAAATTATGATAAAAAGAAAAAATAAATTCCAAATAGAAAATATTGTATGTATGTATGTGTGCATATATTTATATATAAATATATATACAGTAAAAACTGGATAAGTGCAACACGCATAAATGCAAAAAACGCTTAAGTGCAATGTGTTTCGAAGCCATAAGCCTCTTTTATATTTTTTCATGTAAAAATGCACGGATAAGTGCAACACGGATTAATGCAAAAAATGCATAAGTGCATAATAATTTCAAGCCTCAAGAGACATTTTTAGTACAACTTTGTATGCATAAGGACTTTTTTCTACAAAAACGTTTCCGATTTTTTCACCTCATGTGATCTAAGGCAATCTGATTCAGATTCTTGAGTTTGCTCGTCATCTATATAATCTTCCATACCAACATTTTTTAATAATTGTTCTTGTTAATAGTAAAAAATTTTTATTTTGTTGTTGATTAAAAACAAAAGCAAATTAACTTTGCACACATGTGATTTTTTAAAGACTTTTTTTAAACTGAACTGATTCTTTAAGTTTTGTAAAAAAAATTTTATTTACATAATATATACAATATATGAAAGTTTGTAAACATATGTGTAGTATGTACGTTAAAACTTTATGATTTAGGTTTTTAAGTTTTTTTTGTTGAACTCTATTCGACAAACAAAAATATACATGAATTACCAATAAAATTAAACTTTGTTTATAAAAATCATCAACAGTCTATTTTATCTTATATTTTTAAGGAACTTATGCTCATATGTATATATACTCTAAGCATATATGTACGTACATAAATAGTTTAGATTTCTTTCTCTGTAACTATATGTAAATGCAAAAAATTTGCATTTACCCAATAATTGTATAATTGCAATATTTGTGCATTTATCCGAGGTTAGCATAAATGCAAAGAATGGATAAGTGCACAAAAAGTAGGGCGAAAACCGATGTGCATTTATCAGTACTTTACTGTATGTATGTAAGTGTGCATGTGAATAGCCAGTAACAAGTTATATTTTCCAATGAGACTTTCTCGCTTTAGTCAAAAAAGTGGCAAAAGTTCCGAGCAAAAATACAAACGGACATGTATTCATGTACGAGTTTATATGTATGTACATACATATGTATTTAAGTACATGTACAAGGTTGCGCAAAGTAATGTTATAATTTCTACTGGCTGCCATTTTGTTATAAACAACGAGAAAGAGCTCCGTTTTCATGAAAAAGTTTTTTATAGTGTAAAAAATTATGTCGGTCAATGGCCACCTCCCGACATTTTCAATTGTTGCTCGCTAAACATCCGACACGAATCAAAATTATGGTATTACTTTTGAGCAAAATTGAACTATCGGCCATTATGGTGGCGCTGCGTCAGTATAATTTAGTTAGTCACTGTATGACACTGCCAATATTTTGATGTGGTCTACGTAAGACATTTTGCGCTTGAATACCATTTTTGACAATGAAAAAAAAAATACATAAAAATTTTAAAGGAATTTATATACAGTTTTAAAAATCTACATACAATCGTACACGTGTTTTGTTGCAGTTGGTTCAGCATTTTTGGAAATTATGAGCTTTTGCGGCATTAGTGTTGTATTTGACATTAAGAATCCAAAAAAGAGAAATTTATTATAGTTTGACAGCGTAATTGGGAGACTGTCGGTGACAGTATAAATGTCACTTTCTGTAATTAAATTTGAACGCAGCATTTCGTTCATGAGTATAACTATATTTCCTGTTAAAAGATTTAGTCCCCAGGATGTTAAAATAAAGTTCTAATAAATAGTTGATGTTCAAATTAAAATTTTTATTTAAATTGATGGTGAAATTTCCAATAAGTGCAATTTCTGTTGAAGATTTTACTAATTGAAATATTAATATTGTTGCATTCGTTGTTTAGTTCTTTCGGTCATATTGTAGTTGGAAATTTAAATTTTGACATTTGATACTAAATAAAAATAAGATCGCGTAGGAATTCTTCCTTAATATGTATAAATAAATGTGTGGAAGTGGAATGCGACATTATCCCAACCACAATAAGGCCCATTTTAGTTCACTGTTGCAACGCAGTACTACACTATTCCTTGCGACTATGCGAGGGAAAGAGTACGTCCCGAACAGAGTAATTATAAAGCATAAAATAGTCAAAATAGTGAGTCTCATGTGTTTTCGACAAGAAGTATAGGAGAGGGGATACGGGTACTCGCATATAATGCAAATATTAATTTATCTGCATCAGGAGAATTAAAATAGTGAATGTTTCTATGTTTGATGCAATTTCTAATGAAAATAACGTGAATTTTCTAACCGGAGGTATAGAGGGAAAGACGAGTACCCTCTTACAAAGCAATTATTAATTATCTTACATCTCGCGAAATACAATAAAAATCTGTGCAAATAAAAGGCGCTTTTAAGCAAATGCCTTGAAAAATAGTACGGGGGAGACGTCTACCTTCTATACAAAGTAGTTATTAACTACCCTACATCTGGAGGACTACAAAACGAAGTCATAAACTTTTGTAAGAATTGCATTGTATTCGAATGGCATAGAAGCGAAGAAAGTCACGATGCCCTTACAAGGGTACGAGTATTATTTATTTATTTTTTGTCATCGGGAGAACTGCAGTATTTGGAGGAATTATCGTGCTCTTATTTTTTAATGACATGGGAGTAGTGAGACACAACGGGTGTGGATAGAATATAAGTGTATAAATAATATGTCAAACAATTTTGTTTTTAAATCTGTTTCAATTGTCTAAAGAAACGCTACATTTATCGTCAACAATAATACGCAAATATGACCAGCATTCGAGATGGTTTCAAAGAAAAGTGATTTATTTCTATACGTTCTAGTTGTTTGGCCGTTTTATTTTAATTAATAAACTTAATATATTTTTTAAGCTTAAAGTCTTTTATTTTTTTAATTTTTATCGATATTTCGGTACTCATCGAGTACCATCTTGTTTATTTTATATAAAGATAATTTTAATTAATTTAATGCTAATATTTTTAAATTTATATAAAATAAACAAATATCCTGAATATGGTACTCGATGAGTACCGAAATATCGATAAAAATTAAAAAATTAAAAGACCTTAAGCTTAAGTAATTTTTGTTTTTTTTTTTTTTTTTTTGTTTTAAATTTAAACTCATTTCCAGTTTTTTTTAGCAATTATTTCTTGCTTATTTTGTTTACAATGCATTTTAATGTGTCACTTAAATTCTTTCTCACCTGCTGAGAAATATTTGAAAATCTTCTGAATCTAAATCACATGAATTTATTCTAGTGATGATTGGCCAACGTAAGTGGTTTTGGCAAAGACCAAGTCCCACTATGTCGTTGTTGATTCTGGGCCACGTAATGTTATTATTTTCAATATAAATGTGAATTAAAAAAATGAAAATATTACTTATTATGAGCAAATAGAAGGCAAAATGAATCTTGTTGTAATTCATTCAAAATTTATCCATTATTTATATTTATTTATTTTAAGCACCTAAAAATGAATACCATAAATAGAGATGCGATATTAAAAAGTTAAAAGTTTAGGAAATTTTGATCATAACAAACATGTTGCAGATTAAATTTTATCTATACATAATTTTTGACTATAAAATTATAGAATTTGGCACACAAATCTATACTTTCCGACTTTTTTATTTCCTTGTTCGAAACTACTACTACTAATTTTTTTTGTTTTTTTTTTATTTACTTCTAGTACATTTATTAATATTGAAGCTTTCTTACTATGACTGGATTTACACTATGCATTTTTTGCACGAAACTTTTTGCATGCAACTTCTTTTATCCGCTGACGAAAAGGGATACTAAAGTAAACGGGATAACAAGACTGACAGGATATGAAATTTCATACGATTTCTTACAACATTTTTTATCCCAACTGTTTCACTCTACTTATATTGGCAAATAAATAAAGTTTCATGCAACAAACTTCATAAAATATAGTCTAATTATGAAGAAAAATTTTTCAGTTTTTCTAATCCTTAATATTTTAAAACATCTTTTAATCTTTATTCAATTCTTTCATTTTTTTAATATGGAACCCAATTTTGTTATTTCGATATTGAAAACAGATTGATGCTCATATCTCCTTTGGTGATTATGATCGACTTAAAGAATTCATTTATGTATGCAACCATATTTTACAGATGTACAGATGATTGTCCGCGATTGAATTTCCCGGGAACATCAATTATACGAAATAGATAATGAAAGGAAGATTTCAGCAGTTATCCGGGACTACAGCACGTCTATACTCTGCTGAAATTTGTTTTCAATGTGTCAGTAACACTAAAATCAATATGTGGAATTCCCTTATTCGCACACTCTTCCTCAGGCTTTTATGTATTTGCGGTTAAATTATAGCAAACTAAATGGGTCCGACCGATTTAATTCGTTATAGACGAAGTAAATTGTAATTATATACATTATAAAATGATTCCTTATTATCCGATACGTTCATAAGATATACATACATACATACATGTCTTTGCACAAATTTCATTTATTTTATCAGGCATGTTCTCACACTCGCAAGTTTTTGAAATCGCCAAGCGACTTGAAAACGCCAAAGTTATATTTAGATGTTCTGTAACTCACGCGTTTTGCTTGCGAGTTGCCATATTCTTTGTGATTAGCTGTTTGCTCAAATCGCCAGAGTATAAGGAAACAATGGAGAGGAAAAATGAGCAAAACAAAAAAGCTTTTTTTAAATTTAATATATTTTATTAAAATTGTCAGCAAAATCGTCTAGTTTTGATACAAATAAAAAGAAAACATATTTAATTTAATATATTTATCATTTTATTGTTTGTTTAAAGTTCAGTTTATTGTAATTTCATCAGTTCACTTTAGTATACCCTTGCGAGTTCAACTCGCCAAAATTCTGGCGTTTGCGATTTACAGAACACTAATCTTGCGAGTTCAAGTCACAATCGCAAATATTATACGAGTTGCGAGTGTGAGAACATGCCTGTATGTATTTTAGCACTTTGTCAAATATTGGTAAATAATTATTTTAATGGCTTCGAGAATTTGTGGACAAATTTCTAAAAACTTCTACAATTTTCTTCTTTCGTTAAAAAATTTGCAAGCATTTTTTGTATTTGGTACTTAAAAAGTAGCGAAAGTTCGCTATGACCATAATAATTTCTATGAATTATTTCTGCAAAACTGCTGGGACAGTGAAAGTTGTTCTTTATACAGATTTAATTAATTAATTGCAATTAATATTTGATAAACGGTGTACGTTATAAACGAATTGAGAAATTTTAATTAAGGCGTTTTCTTTTCTTAAAAAATGTATTGCCATAGAAATTGGGAACAGGTTCTAATTGTTACACACAACCTTGCAAGGTGTTGCCTTTTTTTAACTCATAATAAACAGAACAGAGGGATTGCTTAATGTTGCATTTAGCCTTACGAATATAGAATAGAAATTGCGCACAGTCTAACAATATTTATGGCTTTTCTTTTTATGTCCAAAATGTTACACCTGTTTAACACTCCTGCTTGGTTGGGTTCTCTTCTAAAAAATAAGCAGTACTCGTAGTGCAAAAATATGTTCTTTTCTAAACACGTAAAGCAAATATTAAATATATTACATGTTTTCCACTTAATTTCATTTCAGGGTTGGATACCTGTTATTTTATTATAAATTTTTCTTCAACAGAAGTATATATTCTTTTACAAAATTTTTTTTGTACAAAAGATATTAATATAAGCGTGGACTGCTTTAAAATATTTCTCTTTTATTCTACCAAACTTAATAATTTCAAGATTTGTAATGGAAAAATACCAAAAGTTTGCGATGCAATCAAAAACTAGTCTATATAAAAAATTTTGTTTATAACGCATTTATGGAAACTAGTGTTCGCCCACTGGTTGAAATTCAACCATTATTGCAATAATACAAAATCGCTCAGATAAAATGTCATATTTTTCTTCATTTCTAATAAAATGTATTACCGTACTTACTCCATTCTTTAATAGTTGTATCTATTAATGTGAGCTTTCCAAATAAATAATAGAAACGGTTTTGATGTTTATTTAAGAAACATAAATTTATTGCCTATATTAAAAATATTAAAATTTTTTTGATAAATTGAAGAAAAACTAAAAGTAAAAAAATTCATTTTATTCAAAATATTTAAAGTAGTTGTACGACTGGCATCTTTATCTAAGGAAAATTTTTTTATATACAATATTCTTCGTAAAAACTCTATTGTCATTGAGTATGTTTCCTTGACCATTTTTATTTGAAATACAAAATTTTCGGCCGTCGAATGAACGAACTCTACTCGCAGCTGCATATAATTATCCATGAGCAAATACAGGTACTCTCAAAAGGACACCTAGCTTTTCAAATGTTTGCCCCTGTGACTTGTTAATGGTCATAGCAAATGCGGGTATAATTGGAAATTGTGTCCCCTGAAATTTAAATGGAAGAATTGTTCCAGAAAATGGTAAATTTATTCGTGGAATCAAAATTCTTTTATTGCGAATTACTCCCGTTAATACTTCGCAATCTATGGAGTTGCGGTGCAAGCATTTTCTCTCATTCGAGTTCCATTTACTATGGCTTATGCCATGTTCAAATTACGAATCAGCATAACAATCGAATTTATTTTCAATTTCAATTTATGCGGTGGCATTCCACTTACGTTCAGTGAATTTAAAAATTAAGAAGGATATTCATTTACGTCATTGACATCATTAGAAACTTAATCAAAACTGTAATAAACCTTCTCCTCCCCTGAAACACGATTAAGTATGTATATCATTATATATTGAAGTGCAGTCTTCATTGGTAGGAGCTAAAATTACGGAATTAAGAATTTGATCCGATAGTATATTCTCACGAATATTACTATAGATATCAGTAATTAAATTATCAAAACAACCAATTATTTGTTGTGGCAATTCAATAATGTCATCACCTAACTCTGGATAATTTCTTAATTCACCATTACCAAGTTTATTTATGAAATTCGACAAATTCTACTTCTTCTGGTCTAGCTCTCATATTTCGTGTTATGGTAACTTTGTGAAAAGAATTAAATTCCTTCCAACTAATGATGCAATTTTCAATTAAAGTAAGTCGGGTCCCGTGTCGAACAACAGATAAAATTTGCCTTAAATTGTACCTTAGTAGAATAGTTTTACCACCAAATGGTGGAACAGAATGAACAAATAAAATAAGTTTTTCCATCTGAGGGTTTACGGAGTTGCCAAGCCCATTGACAATCTACCAAACAAAAAAATCAAGCGAATACGTTGAGTTTAAGTCAGTTAAAATGGTTCTTAACTTTTTTCTACTTGCCTATTTATATATAGATTATTTATGGAAATTAACAAAAGTTTAACGATCGTATGCAAAAATAAATTTTAACTTTTTAAGTCAGTGTTAAGTAATAACGCTTTTAACAAAATTTGTTTTATGAAAATCTAAAGCATGCAAAAACCTACTTTAAGTTGTTATTTTCAAAGTATCATTAATAGAGGTATATAAAGGGGACTAAGTTGGCACCTTAAATCAAAGTTTGAAGTCTTAGTTCTCAATAGTAGTTTATTATTTCTTTAATTTGATGCGAAATATCAAATTTTTAAAATATATAAATATAAGAAAATACATTAGCGTAGCCAATAAAATTCCTTAAATCATAAAATAGTCAAAGTAGTGTTTACCTTACGATTTCCTAACACTGGAAGCGCCGCCGGCCCTTTGAACGACATTTCGGAGGTCGAATCAGATTGCGAACCTTTAAAATACTCAGACGATGATTACGTACTGAAAAATAACTTCAGTTCTTCTTCGACGAACCCGAACATACTATATTCAAATGGAATTACCACAAATTGGCAAACAATATTCTTTGGGCAATATTTGCTTTCCAAACTTTAGTAACTAATTTACACATGGATATTTTATTATACAGAATTATTTCTAATTCATAATTTGATTTTGTTTTCCAAAGAATAGGAATTTGACTTTAATTAACAAACAAACGTGTTTCAAATGTTCTATATATATATATATATATATATATATATATATATATATATATATATATATATATATATATATATATATATATATATATATATATATTTATATATATATATTTATATATATATATATATATATATATATATATATATATATATATATATATATATATATACATATATATATATATATATATATATATATATATATATATATATATATTTTATCACAATATTCATTACATATACTAACGGCCGTAACAATAAATATAATATTCCAATTTTGTCACGGCGGCGGTTAGAGGGGCGTTACTACATTCGGCGTTTCTAGTGTAACCAAACTTTTTTTTATAAAGAGAAGTAAGATTCAGGCAATTGATGCCTTTAACTTAAAGTGTTACTTCTTTTGCGAAAGGGATAGTGAAAGAGAAAGAGAACAGGTGGTGAAAATAAGGGACACAGAATTTAATTCTTATAAAATTCTGCTATTGCGCGTTTTTGAAAACTTTCTTTTAGTAGTTTTGCAGCGCCACTGATGTTGAGTAGATGCATCAACTTTTTTAAAGCTCTATGTGTATGTGTTGTAGCCATGTGATGTACATTGGTATAGAAGAGTATCAATCGCTGCCGGTACTGTTCAGTGACCAGTTATATGCCTTCACTGAGTCTGTCAGCCTTAAAATGTTTTTTAACTAATGTAAACTTTAAAGTTAAAGTAAAACAACTCTGCATAAGGCCGTCAAATTTCAAAACAATAACTTTGAAAATAATTTTTTCAAATCTTACGATTTTCTACTTGATAGTTTTAGTTCAAAAAATTTTTGGTCACAAAAACAGGAGATACTGAATTCCTCAAACATGTTGACTCACTAAATTTTGCACTCCAAATTATTATCGCGAATTAAATATTTATAAAACACATTTCGTGATACAATCCATGCCAGCAAGATATGAAACATATATTTGCAATAAAATCCAAAGTCGACATGATCTTTTGTATTTCGTATGCCAGAAACATATTAATTTTATCTTCTTATCAATTATCTCCTAAACCAATTAAAATTTTCTTATCATTTTCTTACCTTAGCGTTGGGTATATAATAATCTTCGCTTAATTTTGCTTGCAATTGTTTTCTAATGTGCCTTTCCTAGTTTTTGAAGAAATACTTGTATACATACGTTTATAATAGCGGAATTCCATGCCTGGTGCAAATGTATTGCAAAAGTACAAAATATCGTAGCAGCTACAATATTGCGCCTTCTCTCAAGTGATCCCTGCTGGGAGTCTTGACAGAGAAGGAGTTGTCAAAGTCAATGACAGGGGTCATGTAGTGCATTCCAAATTATTATCGCGAATTAAATTTTGTTAGAACAAATTTCATGACACAATCTAAATGTTTACAATAAAATCCCAAGTCGACAGGCCAAGCCCTTCCTCCTCCCTACCCTGTGCAGGATGGTGTAGTGTCTAATATGGTTGTGCCTAAAATTCCTCGACTCCTTGAATGTAAGGGCTGATCTGGCCGATATGAATTTGATAAAAATACCAAGGCGTGTTAAGTCGAGCATCGCCTCCAAACTAGCCTTAGGGGGTTGAGTTCATCATGCCAGTAATCGCGAGATATGCCATCTTTTGCACCTGGAGAGATAGGAACTCTTATCCACCGTTATCCATAGATGAGGATAGGTCTGATCACTGCCCTGTATATCCAATCTGCCATAGTTTCCATCGTTTCCCAAAGATCCTTTCACAAGCATAAAAAGCGCATGATGTTTTCTTTGCCCTCTTCTCGACATTGCGTCTAAAAGACAACTTGGAGTCGCTTCCATCGATAGTTCCAAAGCAATATCATCCACAATACACGGTGGTCTAGGCTCATGAATTTCACATCTTCTTGTAAAGAGTACTAATTTGGTATTTACAGACGGCTCCAAAATACTGGTACTGGGTGAGGTATATACTCTGACGGTTTTGACCTCTCGGTCTCACTCAGGTTACCACATACCTCCAGCGTATTCCAAGCAGATATTTAAGCCATAATAGCTGCTACGAGAAGGCCACTCGATCGACATTTTTGTGGATAGTCTGGATGCTATTAGGGCTCTTGATTCAAAAAAAGGTTTTTTTCTGGCCCTGCTAGAACGACACGGTGTCAGGATAGTATTGGTTCTGGGACATGATGGCATTCAACAAGAGGGCTGGCGAGTGTGCGAAAGCAAGCTGGATTTTGGATCTGGCATCCTCTTATCTGAATTGAGGTGCGGATTTAGCGCGTAAGCACTGAGGGAAAAGGAGCTCTTGTGGTGTACAATAACTACATGCCCATGGCCTCAACAACACGGCACAGCTTCTCTCTCTCTCTCTCTCTCTCTTGGGAGGGGGTCGCTAGCACTTGGTTGGCATTATCACGGGACACTTTGCATCTAGGATTCTTCTGTGATGGTCAGTGCAGGAGCAAAGAGGAGTTAATTCAACATTTTCTATGCGACTGCTTAGCTCTGCAGGACCTGATAGCCTCCGACTGTACTCGAAACAGCCAACCTAACCTAGCCTAATCTGCTTTTTGTTAGTTTTATTTATAACTTTTCTTTTGTAAACTTTTATTATATATATTTAATCATACAATACAAAAGCACATAACAAAAGTATCAGTTTCTTCGTTTTTTGATAAACATAAGAATTAGAAAAAAGAAAAAATAGAAAGTGATTAAGTTGAAAAATAAAGAATAAGTAAATAAAAAAATATTTTTCGTGAAAAATTGCATTATATACAAAATAAAAAAATTATTAATATACAATTAAATATCACATAACAAATAAGGCTATAGCTTTTTCAATATCAAAAATTTTCCGGTCTAAAAAAATTTGTTGTGGAGAAACTTTCTCATCCTCTGCATTTTAATATGGGAACAACATTGGCTAATACCTAATACACGTTTTATTTCGGTCGAATTAATGTAAATATTCCAATGAGACATTAATTTAACACTAATTCGAAAATTATCCGGGGGTCGTAAATTTTTAAAATCACTAATAAGAACGAATTGACAACACTGTTTGCAGATCTACATATATCAGCTGTTACCTAGTTTTCAAGAGTTTTTGCAAGTGAATTAAGAGGAACACTCACTTAGTTTGCGATTGCAAAGTGTTGCAATTGAAAACGCAACAAATTGTGAGTCCCGCAGCTACACGTCTGCAAATGTTGTTGGCTGCAATCTTCGCCGTGTAGTGTGTTAACTTATTACAATGAAAGCGACAGCAACATCGTAAGCAATTGATATTGAATTTTTAATTCTTAATATTTGAACGTATATTTTTACCTGAAAAATATCGTACTTGCAAACGATGACAAAATTTTTTCAATAATTTAAACTAATTCCTTGTTTTTTTTAGTGTCTGCCAATAAAAATAAAACTCATATGACACTCAAATTTATCACATTTCAATACAAAAAAGTAAAAAATGTTGCTAAATCTTTCCAATAACTCATGAGCATTAGAAAACTTTTATCACACATAAGCAGCTTTAAAACAATATTCTTATCAAAATATAATTTCGATCTTTTTGTTTATATATGGTGATTTTTAATGAAAAGCTCCAGAGTATACTTTGGTATTGAAATCGGCAATCGAGACAATTGTTGGTATCCTTAAAGTACACTTCTTAAGCAACCATTGTGAAACTAAGTTGATAAAAGATATGGATAAATGATACCAGGAATGCTGGAGGACCATTATGATGGATGATTACTGTTGATCACTTCACAGAAAAGATCAAAATGCATGGGAGAAAAACTATACAAGAAGTTTTACAGAGAAAAGGTAGACGAAATATAAAAATTTGAGCATGTTACTCGTATTTTTCAAAATTAATTATTTAAATGTCTAAGCATCTCTAAAATTCAGAAAAAAGTGAAGAAAATTTTAGTGCATTAAAGCTAAATAAAAAATAAAAAACAGAATTTTCCACATCCTTGCAACACAAGTAAGATATTCTGAAGGATACACCAACATGTAGTATTATTATTATATAGAATAGTATTATATGGTCTCGAAAACTATTCTTGAAATATTTAAAAGAGCACACAAAAAATTCTGAAATTATGCAAATATGAAACGTGGCTATATCTGTAAAACTTGAGGGCGTAAGAAAAAAATACTAGCGTTTTCATAATCACTAAATGAAAATACTTAAGAGTCAACCATTCCAAAATTAAAAGTTAAAAAAAGTTCTATTTCGTTGGCCGATATAATGAACCATTAAATAACAAATTATCGCCTACATTCTATGCAAATATTTAGTACAAATTTTCACTTATAACGATACACAAATGCTTGAAAATGTTTACGCTTTTTGAAGCTTTTAGGTTAATATTTTAAATAGTCATACCCTATTTACCATTTACCTATTTACCTATTTACTGTGAATTGAACCCCGTGAACAGAAAATAGTTTTCCAAATTATATTACATGTAATAGAATTAATGGATGTGTAACGCTTATTGCCGGTTTTATGAAATGTGAAATGTAATTTATATTGACAAAAATATAAAAAGTATGCAATATGGCATTTTATTAAAAATTTTTTATTAAAAAAACGGAAATAATAATATTGTTAAAAATAGAATGAGGAAATTTAATAAATTCTTTAATTTTCACTATTTTTTATTGCTAAGCTGAAAAACAGTATAATTAATAAATTTTCTGTTACTCATCACTTTTTATTTTTGTATACTCGTACATACTTTAATACAAGGGAAATTGTATGTCTTTAGACTTTTGAAATCATACAAAAATAAAATTTTGATGGATATCTTGACGTTGTCTGTCACACAACGACAATGTTGTTACTAAGGCAAACGCAAAAACTGAAGCTGAATATTGACGTGTTTAGCACCTGCTTAATTTGATGACAGCGGCAACGATGTTCCTGACATCGTCATGGTAATATAGACGTGTCTATCTTATTTTAGACGTATTGTAGTCGTCCATTTGTGAGATTTAAATAAAAACAAAGTAAGTGAGCTGAACATATTTGTAAATAATGACTTCTTTATTACTTCCAAAGTATTAATAATTGCATTTTTGTAACTTCTTTAAATTATTGCTCTCCATTTTACTACTGCGATTTATATTAAAACAAATTATTTAAATTTAAATGAAAATATCCACACCCCTCAGACCGATGGTCTGGGAAACTAGTTTAACTGGCACAAATTGGGCAAATATTTTATATATTTAGGGCAATAAAATAAATATTTTTAAATAAAAATAATAATAATGCAATACAAAACTTACTTATAGAAGTTTTTTTTTTTAATAATATGACCCATTACCTGAAAAAAAAATTAAAATCGATTAATAAAATGAAGCCTCTTAAAATATATATGTATAAATTAATAATTTAAGGTTCTGATTGTATTAAAACTATTTTCAATTACGTTTCAATGAAAAATTTATCCAGTTAAAGTTAGATTTTTTTTCAAATCTCGATATAAATTTTTTTGTTACCAATATCTCTACATTTTTTGACCTTTTTATATCGATATTTCGATATTTATAAATAAAATTGTTTGACCATTAAATAAGACCTTGAGCTTAAATAATATTTTAATTAATTTTTTTATTACCATTTTCCAGAAGGCTGGACAAATTACGAATATATTAGTTATTAGTTGCAATCGATGAAGAAGTCTATTATAAAGGTTAACATTTTCATCGATCTCTTTTCCAAAAGTCTAGTTTTAGTATGAATTAAAACGTTTGCGGATTGGGAAGCGGCTCAGAAAATTTACAATCTCTAAGTTGGTCTACTAAAGCTTTTTCAGTAATCTTTGATAAAATTTTCAAACTTGTGGATGATAAAATAATTTTGATAGAAAATCTCTAGAGCTTCACTCATATGTTGTGAAAGATACCGGCGCACAGTGGCTGAAAATCGATTTTCATTGGCCAAAAGTCAAATTTTTTTTTGTCACCGATTTTTAAAATTTTTATGCCATTTTGGAGCTAATATATCCATATTAAGGTAGCCAAAAAATTGGGTTAAACTATTGATAATTGTGGGCGTGGCATGCTGTCAAACTCAACTGTTTTTTGTTATTTCAGAAAAAGGTGTTTTTTATCAGTTTTTTGTCAAAAATAAATGGTCACTACTCGCAAGCTATCATCGATAATGGCCTGCGGTCTTTTTTATAATGTTGGCAGGATTATAGTCTTTAGTTGTTGTAAGTGGTTACCGCTCTAGCGTTTAATATTAGAGGTGTTATGAAATATTTATGAAACTACTATATTTTTCTAAAATTTACACTTTAGTGGAATAGAACTTCTAGGGAACAAAAGGGAACAAGAAACGTATACCACCCGAAGAAAGGCGAAGGTGTCTTCTTTCACCCCATATATACTTTTGCACCCGCCACGACCCGCCGGTAGAACACTTTTTTAATTTTAATGAAATTACTCCAAAAAAATTCATATTACTCTAATTTAAACAGCCCTATAATTACTCGTATACAATGGTGTATTAAATTTTCACTTTTTTGCCTAAAGGTTTATGTTTTTTACTTTAGACTACGTAAAACTAAAATAATTAAATATAATACCTGCGAAAGGCTTTTATGGCTTTGTTTTGATCAGTAATAAAAATATCACAATAGGTACTACAGTAAACATATGATCTCTTTCTCTTTAATATAACTGTTAGGGTCAGCCAAAGTCATAAACAATTTTATAATAATAATCGCGACATTAAACCACTAAAGATAAAAAGAACCCCATATTAGCGAAATACTAATTAGTTTTACCTAATATTAAGGTCTGGATAACAAGTGCAGTTTTGTTCAATTTAAGTACTACCTGCTATGAAATTGAAGATCAATGTGTGAATAACATGTATCTAAAAATATATAAAACTACGGATTCAATAAGGGATTACTCAATAATAAGTCAATCCTTTACGTGTACGTACATATATTTGCAAGTGATAAATCATAACAGAAAAATATGGAGATCTTCGGTTATAAAGAACTGGCCGAAGAGTATTTTAGAAATAAAAAACAGGAAGATGTTCTTACTTACGTTAAAATAAAATTAAACTTAAATTCGTGTAGCACCGAAATACAAGAGCAATTATCTAATTTTGTAAAAGTACTAAAAAAGACGCTACAAAGAAGTTAGCTACAGTAAACAAAAGTTTTATATAAAAAGTGAAAAGTGGTTAGAAGGGCAACTTACTGTCGCTGCAGAAACAGCAAAGCAAGATAAGGTTGGAAGACCACGCAAATCATTGGACAACTGCAGCGATAGATCTAAGAGGCGGAAACTTAAAAATGTTAACGATGCAATTGGTTGTACAAATATAAAAGAATCTTTCCTACATCAATTACGATCACAGAACCAATTAACAAAAGTGGATATCATTGAAAAAGTTATTAAAGCTAGTCCATTGAGAACAAAACGAATTCTTAAAAGTATACCGACTCCGAGCGATGCAATACAGTACACAAATGAGGAGGCATTAGCCTTATTTCTGGATTTGAAATTAATAAAACAGCAATATATTAAGCTCAGATTGCATGCGATTGAAAAGGGCTCACATATCTATCCAGCATATCATCACATAACTGCTGCTAAAATGGACTGTTTGCCATCAAAGTATACAATTACAATCATACCAATTTCGACAGAGGTACAAATACAATCTCTACTTGATCACACAGCCGAAGGCTTGCTACAATCAATACCAGGAAATGCGTTAAAGAAATATGGAAACACAAAGCTAATTCTTTTTTGCAAATGGGAATGTGATGGTTCTTCAGGACAAAACCAATACAAACAAGTTGTATGTGAAAATATTTCGGACTCGGATATGTTCATGGTATCAATTGTACCATTGCGATTGAAAAAGATTTTGGAAGATTCAGAGACTTCGACTAGTGCAACGCAAACAATGGATGTTTGGAAAAATGAGACACCATCTTCTACGAAATACTGCAGGCCAATCAAATTTTAATTCAAAAAAGAAACTCGTGATGCCATTAACAAAGAAATTAGTGATATCAAGGCCCAAATTGCAACACTACAGCCATTACAATTACAGTTAGATGGGCAGCAAATTGAATTAAGCTACCAATTAGTCCTTACAATGATAGATGGAAAAGTAGGTCAGGCTTTGACTAACACGAAGGCTGCATCCAGCTGCATTATATGCCAAGGAGCATCATCCCAATTAAACCATGTTCCAACAAATTCATTAGATAATACAGATGCATATGAATTTGGATTATCACCACTACATGCAAGAATACGACTTAGGGAACATATACTAAAAATCAGTTATAATTTGGATTTCGGGTCTTCAGGATCCATAAGAAACAATGAAACCAACAAAGAGTTAAGAAGTTCAAAAAATAAACATGTTCAACATGTTCATCGCAAAATTGGATTGATTATAGATCAGCCAAAATAAGGGTCAGGCATTACAAATGATGGCAATACCGCACGAAGATTCTTTTCAGATCCAGAAACAGCATCTGAAAGAACAGGAGTGGATTTAAACCTTGTTTCCAGTTAATTTAAAAATTTTTTTTGAGTGTAAAAATTTTTTTGAGTGTAAAAATTTTTTTTCAGTGTAAAAAGTTTTTTTGAGTGTAACATTAAAAAAATTCCATTATCACAAAAAATAATTATAATTATTATTAAGATCAAAATATAAAATTTTTTAATATGCAAATAAAAGAAATAAACCCATATTTCACTCCAAAAGTTAAAAAAAAATCTAAAGTTCAACTTTGACCTAGAAGTCCTTAAGAAGTACTCAATCAATTTTAATGTAATTGAAACTGAGTCAAGCTGAACTAAATATCTATCCATTAAAAAAAAAATTACTTCAATATTTTGATCGGTTCAAAAGTTACAGAATTTTGGCCAATGAAAAACGTTTTTCAGCCACTGTGCGGCGTTGAGTGCATATATAAAATTTTTTTCAAAATAAATGAGAATTTTTCTCTCAGACTTTAATGAAGCTTTTTCAAACTTTAATTAAACGGCACAAAAGATAAATATATGCTTTGAATTCAATTTACATATTTACTTCTTATAATTTTTCAATGAAAATTTTCAATTAATTTTAAAACAAATTACAAAATTGTCTATTATAAATCTTAACAAGTAAAAAATCTCCATTTCCATATCAATCAAATAAAGCATATACACTGATTTTTGCCACATTAAAAAGACAGAAAAAGGATGCATCATTGTATGTATTAATCGACATTTCCTAAAATGTCCTTAACCATGATGATGAAG
The DNA here is from genome assembly GCA_963681545.1 of Germaria angustata. Taxonomy (NCBI): domain Eukaryota; kingdom Metazoa; phylum Arthropoda; class Insecta; order Diptera; family Tachinidae; genus Germaria; species Germaria angustata. Next base: position 33,362,597 of record OY813002.1, read on the forward strand.
GAGGATACTTAGAAAAATAATGGTTGATATTTCAAGGACTATCTGCAATGGGATAGAAAAATATAACAACCAAAATAGTAATAGTGTTGCACCTGCATGCACACAGCCTTACACACGGACATATATTCTGTGGCATAATAAATAGAGCAAATATAAGTATATAACAGATTTGAAAGAAAATTAAAACAAAATCGATAACTAAGTACACGCCAGCCATCAGTTGAAGCAGCATATTGAGCAGTGTTGGCGCTGTGCGACTAAATGGACGATTTGCTCCTTTTCAGAGTACTTTGGCACTTTTCGTGCCACCTTTATCTTTTTTAAATCAGCCTTTGTATAAGTTTGTTGGATAAAGAATACTATCAAAAGAACTGAAAGTAGATACTTGCGATTCCATGTTATTAGCTGATCTAAATTTGTTTCAAAATGGTTTAGAAGATTGTGTTCCAAGTGAAAGACTTGTTCCAAAATAGAGATTTTCAATTACCGAAGAGTAAAAAAAATGTTTCTTGTTGCATATTTTATCAATATTTTAATTATATTTTTAATATAATTTAGAGTAAATACACGATTAGTAAGCAATATACTAATAAGGATATATATTTTTAACTATATTTTATTATTCTTCGTGGAGCAAAAGTCTTTTGCCAGTCTTTTCATGTTTACACCATGTTTACACTAGAGTCAAAGTTCGATGGTGTAACATTTGTACACTATTTACAAAAGCATCATGCAATTTTCTTGAATTGTGCTAAAATGAAATATTTGTTTTTTTTTTTTTTTTTTTTTTTTGTAATTATTATATAGAAAATATAAACTGATATACTATGTATTTAAAAATGTATTCTATACAAAAATAATATTTTGGATAAAAAACTTTTCATCAATAAATAAGAGATCAACGATTAAACTTGTAATGAAACACTGAATATCGGTGTTCGAATGAATATTTTAGTTTTTGAGTAGATAAAATTATAATTAATTTTTTCGAAAATCTGCATTCGTTAATTATAATCACGATTTCTTTTTTATTGTACTTCACTGTAAATTGAATTTGTTAAACAAGACATTTGTTGAACACTGTTACGTATTCGACTCACAAAATGTTGTGACTTGCACTTAAGACTACAACAGTAATTCTTTCACTCTTGCCCCTCTACGCCATCACTCCCATTTGCTAATCAACCTTTTATTAGACGTTGATGGAAGTGGAATTTATGATGTTTAGACTTGTAGTATTCCAAGGCTTCTCTATTGTGTTTAAAAGGAAAAACAATGAATAGCTTTTGCATGTGGGCTAGATTATACGAGAAAAAAATTACACAAAGGATAGTAAGTGTATGAGATACTGGATACCAAGAGAATGAACTGTTTTCAAGTGCGGCAACAAAATATTTGATTGGAAAAAGAATGAATTTCTTTAGAAATCAATCACAACCTTCAGAGCAGGATGAATAATCTAATGGTGACGGACATAATTGAAGAATTAAAAAGCAAATATTGAAAAATTAAACTAAAGAACTGAATAGAGCTGACTAATTATTAAAGAACCAAAATAGCCATCATTTGGAGAATATTTTTTTTTAATTTTGCAAAAAAATTTTCAAATTCAAAAAAATTATGTTAAAATAACTTGAAGACAATTCTGTTTTTCATTTAATCAGATAAATCGGACAGATATGGTATTCATCGAGTTAAGAACACTTAGTTGAGCCAATTTCCTTCATATCATACATGACATTAATTTATAGAATTCTCATATTGAAAGCGCCAATGGAATGCAGCTAAGGCAACAACAACAACAGCTAAGGCAACGACAAACAATAAATTCTTTAAATAATTATTTTGGAGAATATTTCGAATAATTGAATTTGTTCTAGCCACAATAAGAAACTCCGGGCAAATCAACTTTCAATCTGATTGACGGAACTGATTTTTTCAACTACTCATATCTTAAAAACTTTGTTTTTTAACTGCTTTTATTGACATTGAGCAAAGTAGGCCCCTTATCAGCTAATAAAATGTATCGTATACCAGCATATATTTTTCACTTTAGTTATAAATTGTTATATATACTTACGTATTTACAAGTAAGTCTTTTTATTTTACCTTCCGATTGTACGCACTTCGAACGAGGCAAGTCAAGGTTGCATTTCGATACCCACAAATAAAAAATCTGTTTTTTTTTTGTTTGCGCAGCGAAAACTATATTCAAAATGGAACTTCTTAATTCCAATGATCGGACAAGCGCTTGGACACAATAACGAAATGGAATCATTGAACTCAAGCGCTAGTAATTAAAATGTGCTAATAATTCAATTCAACATATTATATGTATTTTATATATTATATGCATTTTCTTAAATAACAATTCATCCCCTTGTGAATACTTGTACAAGAAATTCTTGATCCACTCGTACATTTTGCACACTTTGCACAAACACTCGTATCCTTGATGATCTCCACTGCTGATGTTACCATAGAATTCCAAATAATGCGGTAATAATTTACATTTTTGCAATTTGCCGCACAAAGTCGGAATTAATATTTTAAGAGGAAAACGTGTTCACAATTGTTGAAAAATTAATTGTTGAAATAAATTGCATGTTACATGGGCTTACAATAGCTTTTTTTTAAAAGGAAAGTCAGTTGTGTCAAAGTCTGAACAGACGAATCTGCAAATCCTTATTTATACTCAACTTGAGAAACATATACATAGAATTAAAAATGTTTTATCGTTCGTACATATTTTATCCTCTATACAAGTGTTTGTTAATAATATTAACTAAATATGACAGCTTGCGAGCAAATGAATAAGTATTAAAAAATTCTTTCTTTTCTTCAAATGCAAAAATTAAAAAGAATTTAAAATAATTTCGAAGAGCATGTGCTCTTAACCTCTGCCTACATTCGAAAGGGGCGATAGCAATTATAGGAAAACCGTAATAAAGACTGAAAGAAAATAAAAGAAAAGAAAAAAATAAGAGACATTTTAAAACATTCACTTATTGGCCCTGACAGTGGCATTTACAATATTGAAAACCATAGGCGTCGAGAGACTAGTGTGATGAGGTTGTTTTTGTTTTCTATCTATACAGTGAAGTTCGATTACAACGAACTCCGTGGGATTGGGCAATTTTGTTCGTTATAACCGCCATAAATATTCTTTTCTTCCAACAGGCAATGTTGAACTAGATCACATTTGTTTCTTATATTTCGATATGTTGATGCAACATATTATGCTTCTATATTTATTTACAAACTTCAATTATTTTCAATGGCTTTGATCGTTTTGTTAAATAATTATTTTACTGGTTTGGAAAATGAGCAGAATGATTTTGCGAATTTGCTTTGTACGGCACGAGTATAAACTTAATAATTTGATTAACCGGTGTATGTTATAGCCAAACTCCACTGTACATTCATAAACAGCCAAAGACAAAAAGTTCAAAACAATTTTCTCCTCTGTTCGCCGATCGATTTTAAATTTTTCTTCTTAATCCTTTGTAGCTGTTAAAGAGTTTTATTAAAATCGGTTGGGTCTTGGGATTTATAAGCGCGTGAAGCAAACATAGTGCATCCAGCAAACATTCAGGATTGGTTTTTAAAGTAGCGATTGTAGTGCTTGACTGTTATAAATTTTTTTTCCCACTAATTTTTATTTTTTGTATCTTCAGAACTGAACTAACAAAAAGTGTTCAAATCTTAAATATAGATAGAATAATTAGGCCCAACCAGTGTCGGACATAAACTTAGTGATAATAATTAAAAATACATAAATGTCGTGTTAAGCACAAAATTATTTTCAAAAAGTTTCATCTGCGTTGCGTGTTAAGGCCGTAGTATCCCTCTTTTTTAAGCGGATGTGTCCAGGAAAGTTCAAGATGTTACGAGCAAGGGGATTAGGATGGGACTCGCATATTTTGCAATTTCTGCAGTCACAAGTGGCATATTTAAATCACGATGTAAAATTGAATTTTTCATGTACCAAGGAGCCGATGTTATTAACCTTAAAATTTTGTTCTACATTGGAAGCTGAAGCAGTGTCCCATAGCTGAATTCCGTAACACCATATGGGTTTCAAAAGCGACTTGTATATTAAAAGTTTACAATCCAGACTGAGTGTTGAATTTCTACCAATCAGCCAATGTATCTGCGTTAATTTAAGTTTTATTTGTGTCAGCTTAGAGTCAATGTGGTGTTTCCATGTAAGCCGTCGGTCAAGGTATATACCAAGGTATTTCACCTGTGAATGATGAGTAACAACTTGATTGTTAATTCGAATGGGGGAACAAGTCTCTCTTCGTAGGGTAAATGTGACATGAACACACTTTTGTTCATTCACCTTTATTCTCCATAAGTTCAACCACAGTTCCAACAGCTTAATATGTTCTTGAAGATATCGGGATGCCTCGTGAGGGTTTTCATGCATACTAAGGCAGGCTGTATCATCGGCAAAAGTAGAAGTGAGGATATTACTGCTCAAAGGCATATCACAGGTATAAATCAAATACAAAACTGGCCCCAGTATACTCCCCTGAGGCACCCCAGATGAAATAGTTTCGGGCACACTCATGAAGTCTCCTTCCACGACAGTGAACTTTCGGGCAAGAATGTAACTTTCCAAAAGATTTACAATGTTTATTGGTAGATATGTCTTCAATTTTAGAATTAGGCCTTCATGCCACACTTTATCAAATGCCTGTGAAACATCAATAAAGAGGGAAGAGCAATACTTCTTTTCTTCAAATGTTCTTCTTATAAAATGTACCAATCTATGACATTGTTCAATGGTGTTATGCTGACTTCTAAAACCAAATTGATGGTCCGGTATGCACCTATTATCAGTTAGGATAGGCGACAATTTTGTCATGAGCAGCTTTTCGAAGAGCTTAGAAATTGTTGACAGTAAACTTATTGGCCTATATGACTCAGCCTTGGTAAGATATTTGCCCGCCTTTGGAATCATTTTGACCATGGCAAGTTTCCTGCTGTGTGGATAATACTCCAGTCGTAAAATGCCATTAAAAATAAATAACAGGATTCTAATAGCAATACGAGGCAACTTCATCAGCATCTTGTTACTAATTCCATCAATACCCGGAGCCTTCTTTGGGTTGGTTTCAGCAATTAGTTTATTTACATCACGCATCTTAAACTTTATAGGTCGAGGGGGTAGAGCAACTACACTCGGCAAATCAACAGCACCAGTACATGTGTTTGGGGTAAATACGTTTTTTAAATGACCAGCTAATATGTTACCTTTTTCAGTATTAATTCTTGCCCAACCTCCGGTAGAAGTGCGCAGGGGTGGTTTAGACTCAACAGGTGTTTTAAGTTTTTTAGCAGCGCGCCACAAGGAGTAATTAGATGTTGCTGTGACATCGAAACCTTCCAGATAGTTTTTAAGAGATGCAGATTTTTCAGATGCAAGCAAGTCTAGGGGTCGTTTAGTGCACTCTTTAAGCCTGATTTTATGTTGGGGTGATCTGTGCTGTTGCCATTCCCTTCCAGCTCTTCTTTTTTCACATACGAGACGTGCAATATACGCAGAATAATTCTATTAAACCCAGTCTGCGGATGGGAGGTAGTGGCATGTTTAGCAGCCTGTTTAATATTTTCAGTAAGATTGGCAATGTTGAATTCAATATCATCGGAAGTTCTAAGCCTGATGTTTTCTGTACAGTGACTACTGAGATATTTTTTGAACCCCAGCCAATTTACACGATTTATCATCTTCATATATGGGTGAGGTAATTCACTTCTTAGTGGGCTACAAATTGTAACGATCGTGGGAGAGTGATCGGAGGAGATCATGTGAAGCTTCAACATGAATTAAATCCCTAGAGATATTTTTCATGACGCCAAAATCTATAATATCAGGAATTTTTTGTGTAGACTGTTATAAATAAAATAATTTTAATAACACCTATTTTGCGTAATTACTGTAAAATTTCGACCACTAAATGACCACTAGTTGTTATTTATTATTAATTCATACTCCTTTAAAAATTTCTTATTTTAGATATTTCGGAATTCAAAATATTTTTATTGTTTTCAAAGAGTTTTTGCGATTTTGTTTGTTTTTTATTTTTTCGCACGTTATAAAACTTCAAAACATTTTATGCAACGAATTTATGTTTCTTTAAACATTTTCTCCATTTAGGTTTTATTTCAACTTTTATCAATGTTTGTGAGAAAATTATTTTAAATTCTTTTTTAAATTTAATTTTATTTTAATTCTGAAAATATTTATTTTCGCTTTAATTTAATTTTTTTAATTTAATTTCTTTCTTTGTTTGTGGAGTATATTTGATTTTTAATAATGTTAATATTTTTTTTAATTTAATGAAATACTGGTAATTTTTCTTAACTTTTACTTTAATTGCTGTTTGAGGTTTCAACGATTTTAAGTGATATTTTAAATATTTTTATAGATCGTGAAATTTTATGCAAATTTTTTTAACAATTATTGAAGGCTGATTTTTTTTTGTTGCGAATTTGTTTCTACTTTTAGCCATTATGTTTTTATATTTTTTTTACTTTCAAGATTTCAACGTATTTTTATTTATTATTATTATTTTTTTTTTTATTTATTTATTATTATTTTTTGAGAATAAAAAACAGTTTGGGCCGATCCGGCGTGATATTTAATCCAAAAATCGAACGAGTTCCAAAATAACGAAGAAGTTCTATTCCTGCTTGAGCAGTCACATTATCGTTATCGGGTATGCCTCAAACAACTGATCAATAATTTTTAGGTTCAGAAAATTTTCGGAACTCAATTTGTGAGCTTACATTGGCTAATTAATCATTTCCTTATGATTTGAAAATTTTTCTGCATTGTATTAAATAATAGAGCAAGTCCGGAACATATTTTAGTGCCTTTTCTATCTTCTCCTTCCGTAATAATTCCCATTGAAGTGGGGTTTAGTCGTAAGTCATGACTTAAATCATCAGGAAAAAAAATTTACTTTTCGTACTAAAGACCTAAAATTCATTAGTTTTCCCTAAGAAATTTTTCTTAAGGCGCTATCTTTCAGGGATATTTTATATTTAATACCTAATGAGTTCCTTTTCCAAATAAAGAGAGCAGACTTTCGCTCCTTTGTAGCGGAAGATCTGATGTATGCTCACTCTCTCACCCCCTACTCGATAAAAAGGTGAAAGTACGCCGGTGTTTGAACAAAGCGGAATGCATATATTAGAAAATTGTTGCATTACGCTTTAACCATTTACGTTGAAATTTTCTTTAAAAAATAATATAATTACATAAAAGAAAAAAAATAATATTTGTTAACAACAAAACATGTCTTAGAATCATCATTCAACAATCATTTAGCATATTAAATCACAAAATTTTATAAAAAAAAATTTTACGTCAATTACATATTTCTCTTGTTGGCTTCATTTACGTCACAATATCAGAAATTGAGAAGATTAAATATATCGTTTAATTCAAAAAATTTAACGAAAATCACTTATTATTAAAAAATTAAAATGAACGATGTAAAAATGTGTCAGAAAAAATTAAGAAAAATTCAATGCAAATACAAATTTATGACGTATGAGAATATTTAATGCGATAAAAAATTACGTATACGTTTAATGTCAGAGAGAAATAAACGGAGACACGTTACTCGTTTCATATTCGTTTCTGACATAAATGTCACACATATTTTGCTCCTCTAGCATGTTTGTGTTCTGTTCTAAAAATACAAGCACTAGTGCAAAGAAGTGCGTCTTCTTTTCTAAAAATGTTGCACATAAAACATGCAAATATGTAAAATGGAAATATGTAACATATTTTTCACTTAACTGTTTTAAGACTAGATGTAACCCCTTTTTAACAGCATTAACTTCTTGGTTTATACAGATAAGAGTTTTGGTTTCCTTTCGTTCAAATTTTTTTATATAAAATATTTATAAAAAATTAATAGTTGAATTCACACCGAAGCGGAAGTTGTTAAAATTATATTTTTTATATTATATTATATTACCGCATTTTTTGGTTTAAATTGGTATATTTCTAAAACGAATAATTGTTTATTGTTTTCAATTTAAAGAAAAAAAGTTGATTTCAAAAATTAAATGTATGTAAAAAGTGTGCAAAATTATTATGTTTATTAATAAATTAAAAAACAGGTTATTAAATTTTTTATAAAGATATATTATATGAAAATGACAGCCTTGATGAGCTATATGACGAAATATATTATGTGATAAATTGACACAGAAGTGTGAAATACAACGTCGCAAGTTTCATTCACCGCAGTGAGGTCATTAGTCGCTAGTCTAAAATTGGTTCATAAATAAAGCAAAGAGTCGTTAAAACCTTTTCGCGATTATTTTCTTAGTATATTTATTGACCGGATGTTGCGGAACGCTTTCATTTAGTGCGTGAAATTTTGGATGAGCTACCATTTGTCTTAGCTATACTGATGGCACTGAAATCAAACTCGCTGAAGTTTCATTTGAGAATAGTGATTCATTCTTCTCTAGAACCCATATACATACATACATGCCATAAACGACCAAGTTGTGAAATGCTACCCAAAACATTTATCAATAAATACTTTTACCGTTTTTATGCTTTTAAAGCAAAAGTTTCAAAAATTTTGTTTTACCAACTAAAAAACCAAATCGTTTTTTTTTTTGCAAAAAAAAATAAATTTCAAATTATGGACGTTAAACATTGCAAGCAACTGTTTTTGTTCTATTGTGAACTTGAAGAAGTGATCACATTGCGATGGTGGCGGTGTTCCTCATTCATTTTTATGGCGTTGGTAAATTTTCATTTGTGAGCGATAATATATTTACAATTTTGATATTTCTCATATATGTATGAGTTTTCTACAAATATATTTTTGACATTCTCATTAAACAGCACCACAAAATATGATCAGAAATTAATGTGCGTATTTGCTTTTAAGGGGTAAATTTGCTCGATCTCATTAATGATTTTTTAACCGACTTAAAAAAGGGCAAGTTCATATTCATAAATATGTTTGTTTTTTACCTATAGCGATTTTTCGTAGTTTTGAATATTCTTTTTTATGCTCCAAACGAGGGAAAGGGTACCTTCCTTATAAATTGATGCGCTCCAGAGGTTGTCCCGTTTTCAACAATACATGAAAGGAGTAAGAGGAACGCTACCCTTCATGAGAAAAGTTTAATATAAAAACGTTTTCACAAAAATTTTAATCGAATTCGAAACAAAATATTTAAAATATTAATTTTTTGATTGGAAAAGCTTAAAATAGATTTTACTAAGATTGCTTGATTATTGTAATATATAAGTATAAATTATATATTTTATAAAGTTAAACATTCCCATATGAGCAATTTCTTTTACGAGCTCTCAATTATAATAAATGACCGAAATCATTAATTCTAATACGAGTATATGAGCAAAAGGGTGAAAAGCAAATTTCCTTTCTTATTTCTTCGCTTTAGACTAGCAAAAATAAACTAATTTTTCACACATGAAATAAACTAATTTTTCACACATGAATGAGCAAAAACAAAATTATTGTGCGGTGAATGAGCATTTTGTTCGTAGCCTCAAGGACAGTTGGTTTCATATTTGACCCAAGAAGATATTTCTATATTGATATCTCCTTTTACCTATTGAAATATTATCATTTTATGCCGTTTTCGCTCTACTAAGCGAAAGAAATTACGTTTTTTTATTTACACAAAACAATGTAGTAGGGATTTATTAAAACTTGTTTTATTAATTTTCATAGAAAATTTCATTGAAATGATGACAATATATCTTTTTTTACAGTCCAACGCAGTAAGAAATTATTTTTAAAGTAGCATTTAAAGAGAAAAAACTGGCGGTATTTTCTATAAAACAAAGTTTTAAATTAATTACAGACGAGGTAAATCTTGAACAATGGTGAACTAGCAACTTGTTTTGGCTGTTCAGTCCAAATGAGGGACAGTATTAGCTTCACACCCCTGACCACAAAACCTTGAAGGAGCACGCCTGTCTTCAATGAAATGAGTCAGTAAAAACAACACAATAAATGATACACATGATACAACCGTAGCAGCAATATAAACAAAATGTATATATTGTATTTTTATATTTCAAGCAGCGATTGAGGGAATATGGAATTGATAAGCAATATAGTTTTTCATTTCTTCATCGGTTGCGCCACGTGCTCTAGCTTTACGATTCGTGATACGTATGTATACTGCCAAAGAAAAAAACATGATTGGCACAAATATAGTTTGACATTTAAGCGAAGATATACACATACATAAATATTTAGTTTCAATATTTGCGTGTGTGTTAGTACCGACACTGATGTTATGTGACTGACAGACGATGTCAATTTTCCCAATCGATTTTAGTTTTTATGTGGTTTTCATACAATTTCTCGTCCGCAAATGTTTTTGTTAATAAAAAGTGTTATATTGTTATTGCATTGAACTTAGCAATTAAAATAAGACCAAATTTTATTAGAAAATTTTCTTATTAAAATTTTTACTACAGGAAAGTCCCCATCGGCAAAATATTTTCTGTTTTTTTATACAAAATATTGCATATTTTTTATATTTGTCACTGTAATCTCTGCTTTCCACTTTTTATAAGGCCAGTAATGGGCGATTAATTCAATTATAATTTTTATCACATAAAATTTAACGTAGACGAAATATTTTCTGTTTGTTTTTTGAGGGTTTCTAATAATATATTATAATATGTATTTTTTATATTCTTTTCACATTTGATAAAGTCGGTGATGAACGATACAGTTCTATTTTGTATAAAATTTCTTTATTTTAATTGTGAGACACACAATTTCCCACTGTCAAAATATTATAAAATTTCTTTGAGTCGTTTTTTAGCGCAAAATTTCAACATTTTCACTTAACATTATGACATAATAAAATGAAAATTGACAATGACAGTGATACCACGTTAAATCACAAAAAAAATTTTTTTCGAAAATAAAAACCATTTTGATATTCATCAATAGTTCAAAGGACGTATGTGCCTGGAAATTTTTTGTAAACAAACACACACATACGCAAAACTTTTATTAAAATGATAAGAGATGGCATTATCGGTGCATATTTCTTTGAGAACGACGTTGGCCAGGCCATCACCGTCAATGGCGAGCGCTATAGGTTGATAATTACCATCTTCTTTTGGCCTGAATCGGGTGATACGCAACGACATTTTGTTTCACTGGACGGTGATAGGTGCCGCACAGATCATGGATATTCTGCACGAGCGATTTGAAGGCATGGCCATCTTACGTAAAGTTGATCTTAAGTTGCGGGTCTATGCGAATAAGCAACAAATCACAGCGGCCCTCAAAGCCATCGTAGCCCACGAAACCTGTTAAATTCAAACTGATTTATGAGCCAGAATCATGAAAAATTTGACACCACCCAGCGAAGCCACAATAGACATTTGCACGATGTTATATGTATGTTTACATAATTGCAGAATATAATATCGTTATCGAACAAAAAGATAGAAAAAGAATAATCACTAAAAATAATTAGTTATTATTAATATTAGTTATTGTTAATATTATACTGATATTAATATTATAATTATAATTCGATTTTAAGATCGCTAAATATTCGTTTTTAATAATTTGGCTATAGTTCGAGAACGAACCTTTTGTAACTTCTTTTTTTATTTTTTTGTGGTTTTTTTAAATAAAATAAGACTATTTATTCTTTTTTATTTGTATGTATTAGAAGTTATCGAATATAACTTATTTTTTTTAACTTATTCAAAACTAAGTATTGATTTCATCGCAAAATCTCCGCTATTGCGAACGATCACTTTCGTTTGAAATTTTCGAACATTTTTGTTTCGCTATGGTGAACGTTCACATTTTTCGAATTTCCTGTCAAGCGGGAATGTTCAATCCCGCTTGACAGCGGTAATGATAATGGTTTAAAATCATACATTAAAATGCTCAAGGTAAAAAATGTCAAACGCTATTTTGACAAGAATAATTTTATTGCAATAATTATTTATTGCTGGAATGAACACAGTATGATCATAACGATCATATATTAATCATATATTTTATTTGCAAGTGAATTAAATAATGTCATTTCCGATGTTTTAAAAAAGTGTCAACCGTTACTACACATATCCGTTTTAAATAATTTACATATTCAATACACGAGTACATATGTATGTATGTATGTATGTATGTATGCATGTATGTACATATAAACAAAATGCAAGTCAGACATAGGAAACGTGTTTATTCCCATGTCATTACTGTTTTAATTTGAAGGCACATTTAAAGTGCTGTCAACAACACGTTTCATCTAATTCAATCATAAAAAACAGTTACGAGTACAAGGGGCACATGTCTAATTTTCCTTCTTATTTTTTTCTAATGTTTATTTTTCTGCGTTTTGAGTTTTTCACCCCTTTCATTTTAAATACCACTTATTTGGTAGAACAATAAACATTTTAATCTTATTAGCAAATATATACTCGAACTAATTTCTTATTTGGTATCAGCGACGCAGTTTGTTTTTGATTCTATCAAATTCAAATGTCTTCGAAATGAGTTCAAATAATAAATTAAACTACAAAATTAATTGTACTAACCCTATAAGCACAAGGACGAACGATGAATTTTTCGTTGTTGAAATCAAACACCTCTCCGTACGGTCGTACGGTCGAATTTGAAAACTGTGGCACATTTCGCTAAGTAGCGTTCAACTATAACTCTTGATAGAATTAGATTTTTTGTTGCGGTTTGTTTAGGATAGAGGATACTTTAATTTAAGATATGAAATATTAAAATCGGTTTATAGGGTTAGAATTCTTTTTTTGAAATTTTGGGCCACTTATCGTCATTAAGGAAACATTATTTTATACCATATGTGTTTATAATTACATTTATTAGATAAGTGCGTCTTCCCCAATTCCGTATATTTCGTCCGTTTAAAGTTCAGTTGCCAGTAGCCGAACATGTCTCTGCTAATATCTAATAATGCAGAGCACAAAATGATAATGCAGATCATTCTTCAAAATAATGATGACCAGTGCTTCTGGCATTTGTAGTTGTGATTGCCGAATAGCAATACGACTGAAGTTCAGTTGGCCATACATAATCGAGCTCTTATATTTTCCATTGAAATAAATCTATAGAGTGCAATTTCCAATTTAATATAATGAAATTCGATGAAAAATTGGCGAATGATTTATACCAGTCCCGGTATTAAGATGCTCCCGGAAGAGGAGCTTGTATAAATGTTCCAAATATAGATATAGTCAGTAAATTTGGCAAGAAGTATAACTTAAACATTAAGAGTTCTACAAAATGTTAAGCTAATGGGTCCACATGTAGTAATACATAGGTCTAATATAAGTCCAATACAGTTGTAGTGATTGTATGAACTTTAGTCGGATTCATGAAAATTCATGCAATTGTATAAAAGTTTTCAACAAATCAATAACTTGCAAAAATTTCTTACATCGAAGAAAAGAAGCTGAGAACTATTCGTATTTTTGTTGTAAAAGGTTTTTCATAAAATTATTCATATAATATTTAAATGGAACAAATTAAAATTACGCAAAAACTTACTGTTTTCTTGTACTAAGCCTGTCTACCAAAAGGATTTTCTTAATTCGCATAAGCTACAGAACGTAGGCACAGGTTCGCATCGCATTGACTTTTGAAATTGTTACATTATTCTCTTTATAGGTACAAAGCGAATACTTACAGTAACGCAATATTTATTTATTTTTTGTAAGTTTATAATTTATAAATATAATTTTGATAAAAAATAATCGCGTGATAGAAATAAATTTTTCATCTGTTTAAATGAGCAAAATTAATTCATATTAACTGAAAGTTAATATCAATTCAATATCGGCATTGTGTTACGGCCATGAATTTTGCTCAGTGCAATACCACTAACACATACATATAAACAATTTTCAATTCTCCACCACTGCTCTATTAGACCAATATTCAAAAACATTATATAAGCCCCGAGAGTCTTTTATAAAAACATGTTATGCCTCTCACAAACAAACTTAACTAAAAACATATGTTCGAGACAAGTGTGCCAACATAAAAAGAAAAAAATCGCTAATCGACTGAATGTAGCCTGAAAATTTTCAAAAATTCACCTTTTTTTTTTTGAAATGACCACGTATGTAGATCTGGCGAAGGCTACTCGCAAATTGATATCCAAATTCATTTTATTTTTTAATTCCGACAAAATATTTTGAATAAAAATTTTTACACGAAACACGAAAATTTATTTGCAAGAAATGTGATCAGCTGTTAAAACTTCACGGCCAAATTGATACAAGACTTGCAAAGAAGTATTGAAATAAAGTTATTGTTCAATTTCAAAAATGTAAAAATGCAGAAATTGAACTTGTAACTCCCAAGTGAAACAACTAAATCAAATCTATCAAATCTAGTATAAATAGATACCGTTTTTTATTATGTTCAACCCGTTATAGTTACAGTTAAATTAGAAAGCAAGACACACATTTTCTCTTTTTCAAATTTCTCAATACTTTTGACTGATTGTTTTGCGTGTTTTTGGCCTACATCCATTATCTTTGAATTTTTATTTTAAATTAAATTTAAAGTTTTTTTTTGCAATATTGAAAAATTTCTTTTGGCCCTAAGTGAATTGGTCTGAATTATGGCTTTTACTAATGATTTTGCCTATTTTATATGTACATCAAAGACTCTTTAATATTTTTGCAATTTTTAGGCAGCCAATCTACTCAGCTGTGTGAGTTCCATTAAGACATGATTAAAATTTTGTCCGGAAAATAAAAATAGCGATACGAAAAAAAATATAAGAAGTGGAGGACGGACATATAATTTACAACGATAAGTCACTCCCATCATTAATTTCACTAGTATCATGATTGCTGAATTGGATAGACAAGTGCATGTCTGCACTAAAATGCATTTCATTCTGATTCCAAATTATTTATGAGGTCGAGTTCAAATCTCGGGCTTATTCGGAAATGCATTTGTAATTAGTTGCTGATGCAAATCAACTAATTATGTTGCGAATATAATGTTGAGAAAAATTTTCATTTGTTTACAGTTTCGAACGCTACAAAATTAAAAATTGATAAATTAATAATTGTTTATGTATTTTATATATTGAATTGGATTATAAAAAAATTATGTGAAACTAAGCAATTAAGCAAATCAGAGAACAATGAATTGATTATGACTGAATTTATCTTATTCAGGACCAAGAGCGTAGCCAGGATATGAAATAGGGTGGTGCCACGAATATTATGATTTTTTATGATTATGATTTTTTATGATTATTACAATTTCGATCTATTTGAGGAGTAATCTGCGTGGATCTTCTGAAATTTTTGCTAGAATTTTTTCCAAAAATTCGTCCTTCTTCTCGATTACCAATCTTCGGTGGACGCTTAGCATACATAGTCCTGCAATATACAATATACTTATTTTTTGATAATAAGTAAAATTGCATATTATTTTACCGTTTAAACGAGCTTCAGTCATTGTGGAGCGCAACCATGTTTTTATTCGCCTTAAAGTGCTAAATGACCGCTCAACAGTTGCAGTAGTGCACGGCTGTGCATTTTGGATAAAATTTGGATAAAATAATCCAGCGTCTTTCAAAATACTTGCCAGCTCTAAGTCGGCTAATTCGTCTTTACCCATTTTTTTTTGTTGCCTAGAATTATACCAAAGCTCAATTTCTCCTTCCAAATCATCCAACTCATAAAAATGCTCAAACGTTTTTGTGGCATCTTTAAGCTCTTCCAGCTTCAAAGAAAGCATGTTTGACGGGTTCAAACAATGCAAACGCTAGCCTATTCTCTTCATTAAATCTTCTGTCCATTGATGAAATTAAAGAATCTATATAAGGAATGTATATTGATCGCTTCCAGTATTCAGCAGGTGATGAAAATTGGGGATTTGAACGAAGCGTTTGACGAGAGACTATCCTTGGAACAGACATTTCTATTCCTAAATTGACTGTGTTTTCTTAAATAGAAAAAAGCAATCCGTCCACAATACCCTGTGCATTTTTTAATAATTTTATATTGTATGCATGTAAAAAAAATTGTTGTAGAATTAGGTGGGTGCCACGGCCCTCTATGCCCATACCTCGCTACGCCCATGTTCAGGACATAAAAGAAAGTAAAAGTTTTTTATTGAATGTAACCTCGCCTTCTTGTACCGAAGTATCGCTAAACTCTTTACTATAACACAAACGTTTACGTTGTTATGATCTGTTACCAAAAGGAGCAAAAATAGAATAATAAAAAACTGTAATTTTTTTTAATTCATATAAAGACTTCAAAAATATATTTCACTATTTATTAAAACCTTGTGCTGTTCACATATGCATTTCAAATTAATATTTCGCTGTCAAAATAAATATTAATAAATTCATCGTAAGTCTAAAACTTCACACATCATTTAATAAAAAAAAGATCTACTTAAATTATTTACGACCAAAAAATTAAGAAAATAAGTGAAACAAAGACAATAACTTATGAAATTGTGTACATTAACCTTCAAACACGCAAAAGCTTTTTCTTCGAGCGTAAATTCAAGCACATGGTGAAACCCCTCTGTCTTTGTTAAGCAAATTTTACAATAAATTTAGGCCTCTTTGAATTAAAAGATATTCATACAGAATACAGCAAATAGTTTTTCTTTAACAAAGTAAATAAATTTAATGAAAACGAGAAGTATGAGAGATGAAGTAATTCTTTAAATTATATTTTTTTTAACAGCAACCGGAGGAAAAGCAATGACCTTTTATGTATTTATTTCCATTTTTCATCCTGAAGTACTAGCCATATTTCACACATGTTTTTGAGGACTGTCTATCGCCTTAAATGTGAAAGAATATTTCCTTCCAACATTTATATTGAAAACATGAACAAATTTAATAACTGAACAATGAGACGATCATGAATAAGAAGTGAAATTTATGTTCGCATGAAAATTTCTATAGTGAACTTTTATCCGTGACAATTTTGTTTCCATCTTTGAACAGCTGTTCAAAATTAAGTAAAGCTATCAGTGCACATTGAATGTATATAAAAAAAGAATAAGCTTTTCAACAATTTTTAAATTATGTTAAAAGTAAAAAATAAAATATTCAAATGTTTAAATGCATATAAATTCCAATATAATAGTAATAGAAAGCCGTAAAAATGCCGTAAAAAACAGAGGTATTTTTTTCATTGCTAACAAAATGGCAGCCAGTCTATATCATGACATTACCTTTGCGACACCTCGCATGCATATTTGTATGTAAACATGTAATATTTGTATATATGTAATATTTGTATGTATGTAATTGGCAATGCAGCTCAATGCTTACGTACGAATTTGTTATGAAACATTTTTTAATTAAATTTTTTTTTGTATTTTACTTATAAGTTTTTAACAAAATTAAAAGCATTCAGAGTAGAATATATAGAAACCGAATTTTGGATTTTCTAAAAATAAACTGGTTTCATATAATTTATATTTTCAAATAATACGATGCACCGAGTTTTATGTTGCAACTAACCGATTATTTTGCGGAAAATAATTTTTAGGTTTTTGATGAAAACCAAAAGTATTTTTTTTTCTTGCTTATGATGAAACCTGAAATGCTTATTTTTGAATTTTTATTCCAAAGACTTCCTTTTTTAGTTTTTACTTGAAGTATATTTATGCTGCCTCGTCTTCTTGTCAAACTCTATATTGAAAATATAAACACAATTTTTTATTTATAATTGAAACTCTCACAAAAAGTGTAGAATCAGCATCGTCAATATATGACGATTTTATGTACTTGTATAAATGGAACAAAAGAACAGAGAATTAAAAAAAATTATACAATTGCCCTTTTACCGATTGTCCAATCTTAACTGGAAGCGAGCATATATTTTTACCTCAAGTGCTATTAAATATCAGCGTAAAATATCGATTTTTAAAATATTACGAGCATTTAAAAAAATATGTTCAGAGTTTATTGTATATTTTATCAAATCCATTAATTTTAAATTTACTTCCGTATTTATAAAAAAAAGTTATTTATTTATTATATTTATTTTTATTGCATTGTGTAAACACCTGTACTATATGTATTTTGTATTACATATTTATGTGTAAGCGTGTCCACAATGTATATACATATATTTGCTCTTTCTTCTTGTTATTCCTTTTGTTGCAATAAATTTATTGAAAATAAAACCTAAATGTGTATATTTTATAAAAACCGGATTAAGCGGTTTTTTGTAGGCCAAAATCCCTAATTTAAACCAGGTTCCATTTAAAGACATTTTTCGAATCACTTGAGATTCGATTTTTCACGTTTTCCAATTTCATTATAAACTTCCCAACAGTTCTCCAGAAAAAAATGCGGAAAATAAATATAAAAATATAAGGGAAAAGTGAAATTATTTCTAGGGGAAAAATCATTCAGGATTGGTACACAATGTATTTTGGTACATTGGTACATAAATGTATTTGTTAACATTTATCCCCTAAGGTTATTTAGTCCATAATAGACGCTTTAATGTGATAATATGTGAAAAATAAAAGAAGAATAAATAGATGAAGCTTTGGCGCAGTATACAAAACTTCCTTCGTAACTAAAAATATGACTTATGAAGAATAATAATAATTTTAGGTAATATTATTTTTACAATTTTCCCAAACATATGTATGTATATATTGGGTGTTTTTTATTGAGGTATAGAACTTTAAGTTGGCATCACTTTTTTAACTGGCGGCCATTTTGTCAGCTGTCAAGTGATTAAAATTTAGTTTGGTTTGCCATTTCATCATGAACAGGTTGACAAAAGAACAACGCTTGCAAATCGTGCAAATTTATTTCGAAAATAATGGTTCAGTTCGCGAAGTTTACCGCAAGCTCCGTCCATTTTATGGTCGACATAATCGTCCATCAGAGCAATTAATTCGGTTAACCATGGATCGTTTTCGCACTACGTTTACTCTATGTGATAATACGCATCCGCAGAGACGTCGAACAGTGCGCACCGAAGAAACAATTGCCGCTGTAGAGCAAAGTGTTGAAGAGGACCCGAATGAATCGATTCGCCACCGTGCACAGCAATTGGAGCTTTGTCCATCAACTTTATGGAAGATTTTGCGCAAAGATCTTGGCTTGCGACCTTACAAGATCCAGCTTGTGCAAGAATTAAAGCCGCGAGACCATGCAATGCGTCGTGATTTTGGTGTATGGGCCGAAAATGAGATTGATCTCGATGCTGATTTTCATCGCAAAATTTTGTTCAGTGATGAGGCTCATTTTTGGTTGAATGGCTACGTCAACAAGCAAAATTGCCGCATTTGGAGTGAAGAGAATCCACATGAGACCCTTGAGACGCCATTACATCCACAAAAACTGACTGTTTGGTGTGCTCTATGGGCTGGTGGAGTCATTGGGCCATACTTCTTCCGAAATAATGCTGGAGAGTCAGTTACCGTTAATGGAGACCGGTATAGAGCCATGATAACCGACTATTTTGTTCCCGAATTGGATGGCATGAATGTGGATGAGTTGTGGTTCCAACAAGACGACGCTACATGCCACACAGCGCACGTCACAATCGATTTATTGAAGGAAACATTCGATGAGCGCATAATTTCGCGGAATGGACCTGTCAATTGGCCACAAAGATCGTGTGATTTGACACCATTGGATTATTTTCTTTGGGGATATGTGAAGTCGCTCGTCTACGCCAACAAACCAGAAACGTTAGGGGACTTGGAAGCCAACATTCGTGGCGTTATTGCCAACATACGGCCCCATATGCTCGAAAAAGTGGTTGAAAATTGGACCTGTAGAATTGGCTTTATTCGAGCCAGCCGCGGCGGCCACATGCCCGAAATCATATTTAAACGTTAATGGCATAAAATTATCCTTCCAATAAAGCCAAATTGATGGACATTAAAAAGATTTTCTTGTGTTTTATTTCAATTCGAAGTTCTATACCTCTAAAAAAACACCCTGTACATACATATAAAGGTTTTGCTTACATTTACATACATACCCATATCGTGACTTAAACGCCAAAAAAAGCTTAAGGGACAAACACAAAATGTGCATTTATTAACTGTTTTTGGACTAAGTTGTATGGCTATTGCAAAATTGATTTTGGTCTAAGTTTGTGATGTCAATTCTAACGGTTATAAGACTACATTTTAACGATCGTACATTATATATTGCGATGAAAAAGTGAAAATTAAAAATTATTTTACTTATTTTTAAGAAAAGTTGCACCATATTTTGTTTAAAAATATTGAGTAGATTATTTGATATGGTAGACCAAAACGATAATAATCAAGGCAGTGAAATACTCCATAATCATGTGTAGTCTATGGGTACCTCTATAAATTAAATATACAAAATTCTTATAAATCTCTTTTAGCAAAATATAAGCGGGCACATATTTATAAGGTAATAATTAGCTGAGTACCGAATAGGGTGTCAAAAATGCATCTTTTGCTGGTAGTTTGCAAACCGCATAAGTAATTAAACTTTTGAAAAGTTTGCAATTCGCATAACGATCATTCTGCGCCAACTCAAGCAAAATTTCGCAATACAATGCAAACAAAAATTTAAAGTTTTTTTATTATATGGTTACCTTAAGAAGTAGGGTCGGGTGCTGATGGAGAGTGTGACGACACCTTTCCCTCAGTTAGAAGTCAAATTTACTTTCTTGTCGTTTCTGATCATAACCCCATTACAAATATATAAATATCATTCTCTATTTTTTTGGTTTTATAAACGTTGTTTTGCCTTCAAATTTTATTTTCACTGAAAAGTCTGGTTTCGTTGCAAAGTCATGGCATATTGATATTTCGAAGAGAATTAAAGGTTAGTGCACATAGCAATTATTGTTCAAATACCGGTATCGGGCTACTTAACGCCACTACACGCTAATTAAGGACCCGACGCCTTCAGTGAAACACAGCATAGGCTTATCGCGCTAATCTCTGTCGGGCAAAACACAAAAAAACGAAATATTGCGCCATCTGTCGGACGAACTTCATAATACACAGAAACACTCCTCACGGCCCATAGAGCATGCATATAAAATTTGGTCAAAATCGGTTCAGTAGTTTTTGAGTTTAGCGATCACGAACATACACGTAATTTTTATATATGTAGAGATGTATGTATAATATAAATTCAAGTTCTTAATTTTTGTTTTCAATGTAAGTTTTTGAAGGTAAATTGTACAGGCCCTTAATCACACTTTATTTTTCTTACATATAAAAACAAAACCTGATACACAATCAATATCATTGAAACTTCTGATCTGGCAAGGGCTCTAAAAAGCTCAGTAGGTAACGCATATGATATTTTAGTTATTTCAAAATATTTAAAGCTTTTTTCAAGTCGTTAAATTTAATTTAAAACCTTAATTGTACCAAAATGTACTCGTAAATCGTGAATTATTGATCCCAATTATTGTTGTTGTGTTTTACACAATATACATTAAGTTAAAGCAAAGCAACAACTTAATAATATTAAGATTCCCCTGATGAAGTCAACAAAAAATTGACGAAACGTAGGGATAAAAATGGAATAAAGTGGTTTTATTTGCATTAACGATTTCAGGCCCAAGTAGCTTATAAAGCATTTCAAAACTTATATGTATACAGAACATAAAATTTGGCCAAAATACACATTATAAAATAATTTACCTTTATATTTTAGAGGAAAACATTGAGTTAAGATTTTTTTAAGATTTTCTTTTAGCGCCTAAATATGGAAATCGGATTTTGTTAGATTAGATTTTTTTCTCAAACATTATTATCAAACATTTTTTCATAAGAGAAATACAATAAAAACTTAAAGCACTGAAAAATTATATTTTACTATTCACACTTCAAGAGGTTTATGATTAGACCAAGCTTTAAGCTGCACTTATTTTTATATTAAACCCCATTTCAAATGAACACTTCGATAAAATCTTACTGAAACTTTAAACATTTAAGGGTTTTATAAGAAAATATTTTTTTCTTATTTTTATAAAACTTTTTATAGGAAAATCTCTATTAAACTTTAAACACTTGTTATGAAAACAAAGCTGTTTAACTATATTTCTTTTACAAAAACCCCTGTTATTTTCAATTTCACTTCTTTTTCATATTCGATTTTTATTATTAATTATATTATTTTCACGTTGTGCTTGCTGCGTATTTTGCTTTCGCCTTCGTCTGCGATCACAACTACGCCGTCTTGTGTAGTTACGCGGTTTCACTAAACTGAAAATACTAATTGTATTTTCCATAAAATTTTAATATTTTTTAGATGAAAAGATGCAAAGTTTCGCCAGCCGGAATGGCCATCATTTTCCACTGTTGCTGTTTTGTAGTCGGCGGCAATTCGCTGCAGTAACGTTAATTATATTAATTTAAGATTAATTTAATTTTTTATAAAACTTTCACGCGTTATCATTGATTTGTATATTTTTTTTACAATTTTATATCACTTCCGCAAAATTATGAAACATTTTACAAATTTAAATTTTATAGTTGTCTATCTACGATATCTACAAATAAAATACTAATAGATGACAAAGATAGACAAAGAAATCAAAAAGAACAGAGAATATTTTCATTCTTCTAGGTATTTGAACACAGACGTGCTTTTCTGCTATTTGTTTATTTTCTATTTATAAATGAAATGCGAACACAAATACGAACATTTACGAGAATTAATTATATATATTTATTTGAAAGAAAACTGCTGCTGCATACGAAATTCGAACATGCCAACGTAGTGTTTTTTAATACTTTTTAAGAGCTTTTGAATTCTTCTCTTCAATTTAAGATAAACACACATATCCCATACCCATGTCCTAGTTCCAAACACCACTGATAAAATCCTCTTTATGATTTAAGTTTCACCACTTTATTGAAACACTAGGTCTGTTCGTTTACTAAAAGTTTTAACTAATTATTACTAGTTGTTACTGGAATTTGTAGGGGAGAGAATGAAGTAAAATGGTTACTAGTAAAATTTTTATTTGTTAAGATAAAATAAGCAGCGATTTTGTGATTATGGAATAAAAATTTGTAAAAAATTCCATAATACTGAAGAAATTATAAGTATTTGTTAGTTTTTTAGAACAAAAGTAGGGTGGAGAACACCCAAATAATATCGCAGACAATGTCTAATTTGTACTAATGTGTTCGAATTAAGTTGTTTAGTGGATGAATTTCTGAAAATAAAAGCATCATTGTGATGAAATATAATTAGAAATAATAGAAATATACTTTTTAAAATGTATGTTTTAAACAGAAGAATCAAGCAGTGCAGCTATTTTATTTGCGAATTGTTACTAGTACACCGTTCATTTACATTATTATTATTATTTATTTATTTATTTTTTAGTGTTTTGTAAACGAACAGTCTTAATATTATTAGGGTGTAAAATAGGGAATTTAATTTCGTATTTATATACACACTATGTGCATAGGCCGGAACTTAGCCTTGCGCCTTGCCTTGAGCTTACTTTTGTTTTTCACGGTGGGACAATAGCCCCAACTTTCATTAGTTCGGTCTCGTTAATCTGACTGAATTTCAGCGATGGTTTGCGCTTGTTAGCATTAAGGAAACTAGTCAAATACACATGTATGTACACCAGTGCCTTTAGTAGTGCCATATCAAAATCTATTTTTACAATCATCAAACTTTTTAGAACAAGGCGAATATTACCAATGTACTACAATTGGTGACTAAGAACACCACAGTAGCAGCATTCCAGTAAAAACCTTACACGTCGTACTCTTTGGTTATTATCTAAGTTCGCTGTTTATTGCTAGGATGCGTTTCGTTCCATAGAAAAACTATAACGATTTCAGGGATTTCAGTCTATTTTCAAGTAATCGACCGTGTAGAAGTGAGGGGGAAGACTCTCATCAGAGACAGTAGTGAAGCAAAATCTATTGACTCAGTGGACGATCGACGCAACGTGACGCGTGTTTCACTGTTTTAAAGTTACTACAATTGATGTGATATAATAAAATCAAGGAACTTGTTCCCGAAACCCGCGCTTGCTTACGAAAGACTCGCTCTTCATTGCGACGACATTCATTTGTGGTCGATTACCAGTGAATCGTACTACGCAGTACAGAGAAAATTCGTTCTTTAGTGGAACAGCTTATATAAAGAATAAACTGCCTGTGGAGGTCTGCCCTGTCACTCGTAATAAGGGAAGGTTCAAGTCGAACGTCCGTAAAAACTATTCCCCCCTAAATTTTTCTTGTAACAACACAATGCACTGCATGAGTAGGGGTCCTTACTTTATATATATATATATATATATATATATATATATATATATATATATATATATATATATATATATATATATATATATATATATATGTATATATATATATGTATATATATATATATATATATATATATATATATATATATATATATATATATATATATATATATATATATATATATATATGTATGTATATATATATATATATATATATATATATATATATATATATATATATACCTCTATAAATCTTCCAGACCAAAGAATAACAGTATTATCCATATATTATCCGTTCAGACACAAAATGGAACAAGAACAATTTATCAGATTTTTTTCTACACTTGGAAAAAATTTATCGCAGCTGGCGGTTATAACGCGAAGCATTCATTTTGGGGCTCTAGACTTATAACACCTAGAGGAAGACATTTATACAACGCAGTTACTGCCAATAACTTTGATGTATTTTCTGCCGGAAATCCTATATATTGGCCTTCTGACTTTGATAAGATTCCTGATCTGATTGATTTTGCTGTGACAAAAAACATTAACTGTGGCCAAATATCAGTAAGTTTTTCTTTTGATCTTTCGTCTGATCATTCGCCAACAGTTTTAACCCTGAACAACTATCGTGCTACAATAGATGAATCTCCTATTTGCTATCCAAACATTAACACAAACTGGCTGAAATATAAAATGTATGTGAGCTCTCCCCTCTCTCAAAACATTTCACTGAGAAACGAAGCTGATATTCAACTCGCAGTAGTTCACCTCACAGAAGTTTTGGATTCTGCAGCCATACTCGCAACTCCAATTAAACGGTTCATTAATAGTTACAGTTACAAAGCATCGCCTGTTGTAGTAACTGTTGTACGCGAAAAAAGAAGGCTAAGAAGACTATGGCAAAATAGCCGGTCTCCAGTTTTAAAGGCACAATTAAAATTATGTCAAAAAATGTTACATAATAAATTAAGGCAACAAAAAGAGACAGACTTAGCTAGCTATTTAAACAATTTGGAGCCAAAGAAGAATACAAACTACAGCCTGTGGAAAACAGTAAAACATATGAAACGTCCTGTTAATTATGTTTCGCCTTTGAGACTCGACAATCGTACTTGGGCCAGAAACTCGGGCGAAAATGCAGCTGTCTTCGTTAGCCATTTAGAGAAAGTATTCACACCTAATGACACAGTTACCTGTTACTGATCACCGGTTATCAACGACACCGTTCACTATCCGATAAAATTTCGATTGGCCACCCTTGAATTTACTATTAAAGGTATCGAAATGAAAAAATCAGCTGGACCTGACCGCATTACTGGCTCAATGATAAAGAATTTACCTCCTTCTGCTGTTAGAGCAATACTGTTCATATTCAACGATATGTTACGAATTGGCTTCTTCCCACCGGCTTGGAAGATATCTGAAATTGTCATGATCCCCAAACAAGGAAAAGACACTACTCAAGTCACGTCATATAGACCAATTAGCTTGCTTCCTGTCTTATCAAAAGTATTCGAGAAAACTTTCATATTGAAAATAACCCCTCACCTTAAAGAGCGACATATTATTCCGGATCATCAGTTTGGATTTCGAGCCAAGCATGGTACTATTGAGCAAGTTCATAGAATTGTAACACTTATTAGAATGGCCTTCGAGAAAATAAAATATTGTTCGGCCTTATTCATAGATATTTCTCAAGCGTTCGATAAAGCGGGTGTCCCACAAGGCATTATATTAGTGCCACTCCTATACTTAATTTATACTGCAGACATGACAACAAATCCCAACACGTATGTATACATCTACGTTCGCAGATGACACCGCATTTATAACTGTAAATGGTGATCCGAAGATTGCTTCAGCGCAGCTACACTCTCATATACTTGAACTGGAGAATTGGTTGCGCAAATGGAAGATAAAGGTTAACCCACTTAAGTGCGCTCATATAACTTTCACGCTTAGACGGCGAAATTGTCCACCAAAAAAAAATGTTGCTGTTCCAGTAGTAAACCAGGTCAAGTATTTGGGAGTGCATCTTGACCGTCGTTTAACATGGTCCCGCCATATCGACGCAAGAATAGCAGCTATCAAACTCAAAACTGCTCAACTGTACTGGATTATGGGTCCCAAATCAACTCTACCGCTGGAGTATACAGTTTTCCTATATAAATCCATTATAAAACTAATATGGACATACCATTCAACCATGGGGTACTGCTTGCGCTTCTAACATCCAGAAGTTACAAAAAAGACAGTCTAGGTTATTACGACTTATCGTCTGCGCTCCATGGTATATACGAAATGAGAATATCCTCCGCGACTTAAATATCCCAACCGCCCAAGAAGAAGTGACCAACTTCTCACTCAAATATGTAACTAAATTAACATCTCATCCTAATTCCTATGGCCGGAATCTATTGCAGTTTGCTGGTCACCAGAGACTGAGACGAATCGATACTCTAAGCCTTGCGAGACGTCTTCCCTAAACCATTTTAAAGTAGTATAAGATTTGAACACCATTTAATTTACTACATTGGTAGTATTTAACTTAAGTAAATATTTATTATAAGATTTGAAAAATTATTGTAAATTTCCATAGGAATGATTCAATAAATACAATAAAAACAAAACAAAAAATAAAAATAATATATATATATATATATATATATATATATATATATATATATATATATATATATATATATATATATACATACATGCATACATACATATATATATATATATATATATATATATATATATATATATATATATATATATATATATATATATATATATAAATATACATATATATATATATATATATATATATATATATATATATATATATAAATATACATATATATATATATATATATATATATAAATATACATATATATATATATATATATATATATATATATATATATATATAAATATACATATATATATATATATATATATATATATATATATATATATATATATATACATATATATATATATATATATATATATATATATATATATATATATATATATATATATATATAAATTATCTATTTCAGAAAACTTCCCCAGTTATGGCAAAAAATGCCTGTTGTTTTGATATTGTTGTAATTGTTGTAGAATTACCTTATCAACGTGACTTGATTTATATTTAAGAAGTGGAAATATTTGGCAGCAGCCACAACATTTTGGTATTTAAGATTATTCAACACATTTTATTGAAAATGCGTTTACACGACGTGTTTTATGCCATATGAGATATCACTTTTTCACATGAGGATTTTGGACTCAAATTATTTAGTATGATCACATTCAAAAATCACCTGTGTACTTTACAGCATGTGACGCCCCATGCGTCAGCAAGAGTTGAGTTCCGTTTTTAAATGGACGTCGTGTAAACAAAATTTAATAAATTTCATTACACAGCTGCGGTATTCATCATAACTTTGAAAACAAATATTCTTGCGTGTTTGCCAAATATGCTTCTTTTAATAACATCGTACAACACTAAAAATAAAATTACAAGGTTCTAATGACTGATTCTGATAGAAAGGATGAAGAAAACGTATACATACCAACGTTTTAAAATTTTACATCTGGCATACATTTATGAGGAGTTAAATTTCCTCCTCTTTCGCAAATTGTTATAGTGAATCGGTTTAGAAAAATTTTTAAATCTTATATTTTAGACATAAGTTGTGTTCAGCAGTTTTATTGAAAATACTACCAGGAACATTTTTGTGGAACATTTAAATCCTCTAACTCTCCACTGCATGAGTCGTTTTGACCATTTTTTGACTTATTATTGAAAAAAATATATTCAGAAATACTGCTCTGTTCCACAAAATTATTTTGCACCTTTTATATGATTTGAAACCATTTCCACAAATTGTGATTTTCAGAACATGCCATATAATTACAGAAATCTTAATTAAGGAAGTTTCCAACCATTATTTTCATAATTTGCTTTCGCTCTTTATACAAATATATCGTAACCGAAAACGGCCAATTGGCTAAGTTTGCAAAATAAAATTAACAAATGCAACAAAATCCACATCTTCCTTTCTTATAAATTGTGTCAAGTATTTTTTTACTATCCAAATAATCAGAAAGTACAAACAATTAAATTATTTTTATATGTATGTCTATTTTTTCAATATAGGCCCCATGTGTTAGTGGAGTTCGTTCTAGTCTCGTTACTAATTCTCTAATCGCTTCGATCTTGTGCTGTTGAGGATGGTCGATGAATTGTGGATTGTTGTGTCTGTGGCCGCTGGTTTTCTGTATATTTCGTATTCAACTCTTGAATACGAATCTCAATTGTCTTAATTATTAGATCCAAGTAGCTGCTTTTCTCGACTTCTTCCATATTTTTTGTATTATGTTCTTGTATTGCTTGTTCAGTAGGTCCAGAATTTGTTATATATTTTCATTTAAAATCATTATATACATATGTTTATATAGATTTTCACTAAATTTTCCTTATGACAGCTGTTGTTTACGCATGTAAATTTTTTAATTCAAAAATTTCCTTATTTTATAGGTATTGGTTCAAATTAAATGCTGTCTGTCACATATATACATATGTATATGTATACGAGTATATATTTACATATAATTATAAAATCTGTCATAATGTACTCATTTGTATACAAGGGAAAAAATTCACTGAATTCACAAATCGAACTAGGAGAAAAAACAATTATGAAAGATAGAGACAGAGAGCGCTTTGTATTACATCGATATGCAGATTATTCGATTAATCGTCTAATTAATATGATTAACCAAAAAATTTAAATAATTTAACTGTCAACAATTAAAAGTTGTGATCAATCAATTGAACGCAATTTTTAACAATAACATTTAGAATAAATGGATGAACTATGAACCGATTCACCAGAAACTTTATTAACCAAGAAGTGGAAGTGCTTTTTAACCCAAATTCAAAATAATATTTTCGGTCATTATGGGTATTTGGTTTAAGTTATCGGCCAGCGGTATTTCATATGGAGATAAAAACAATCTCCACTTGTGTGCAGTGGAGGTTTGAATAAAGGTTTGAACGGTGCGCATATTGCGATATATTCAGATAGCCATGTTGCCTTCAGATCCCTTCATTTTTTAGAGTTTAGATTCAGGCTTGGTTTGGGGTGATAAAACTCTCTTAAAAAGATAGAGACTACACATCTGTTGGATACCTGGAAATAGCTGTCACCAGTTCAGCGAAATGGCGAATATTTTGGCATCCCAATTTATGGATCCAGGAGCTTTCTGTGTTGTCAATTGATCTTTGATTAAATCATTGATTAGAAATGATGAATTGTTTATCGCCAAGGGGATGTGGCAAGAGGGTCCCAGAATTAGTCGGGCAAAATAGCTTATCGTAACATTCTACATTCTCCTCTCTGTCTTCTAATTTCACCGCCTGTCCTCTCTACCATATCCCTTTCACAAAGATGTAACGCCTTAAGTAA
This sequence comes from Germaria angustata, assembly GCA_963681545.1. Classification (NCBI taxonomy): domain Eukaryota; kingdom Metazoa; phylum Arthropoda; class Insecta; order Diptera; family Tachinidae; genus Germaria; species Germaria angustata. Next base: position 33,392,391 of record OY813002.1, read on the forward strand.
GTAAGTATATATATATGTTCCTTTCAGTTCTGGAGGGAACATAGGGCTTCTACAAAGCATATCCATCTTTAAACGGGTTGTTGTTGCAGTTATTTTCGCATTGTTATTATTTGTACTTTGTTTTGTATCAGTTTCGGAAATCGGTTCTTGTTCCAGCTACATAAGTAGATGATTGGTCTGCAGTAGCAAGTCTAGGATAATGGAGCTACCATCTGTCGTTGCCTAGAAACAACGCCCGCTATGTATTTTGTAGTGGTGATTAACCTCGCTTATCTTTGATTCCTATCTTTTTATCCCAGAACCATTGTTTGTCATGATGTTATCCTCTTTTCCATGGGGAGGGGTTGGACGGAGGGCTCATTGGATGAATTTTTAGAAGGGGGTTGAAGCCCAAGCTTCTTCATTTTTAAACTTTAAAAACCATCGTGAAAATTTTTTTATCTCTGCCAGGGAGCGAAACTGGGGTACTCGGTTTTGTAGACAAGCACTTTTAAGTAAGTAAGTAGTAGGCATTAATTGCCTGAGTGTAACTTCTCTTTAAAAAGAAAAAAAATGAACCTTGGAATTAAGAAGGAATGACTTGCGATTCATTGCCGACTTTCTGCCAGTAGGTGTAACCAGGTCTCCTCGCCCATGTGCCACCTTTGTGTTGAAGACGTGGAAAGAACGGCACATATTCTTTTTGATTGCACTGTTTTACGAAATAGTAGGAGGCAGGATTTTAATTTCGAGCTCATAGGTTAGGTTATGTTCAACAGGCAGTTTTTGCTCATTTGGGTCCATAATTTGGCCATTTTGTGATATCCGAAATAGATCGAGAATGGAAAATTGGAAACAGAACAGTAAAGAAGACAGAAAGCAGAAAAGACCCAGAATCTACGGCAAGAATCGAACCTTCCACCCTCTGACTACTAGTCTAGCACACTAGCCACTATTCGTATCCTTTTCAATTCTACTTCCTTAGTTTGAACGGCTTAAAATATTGCATGAAATTCTAAAATAAAACAGATAACATAGTATTTTGGAATGAATTGTCTTTCGAAAACTTTTAACACTTTTATAGACTTTGGAGAAAACTTATTTAATATACATAAGGAAAATTTTTAAAATCTTACTTGAGTTTGTAGGAGTGTTGAATTTGTCAATTCAGATTAATAATTTCTTAAAATTATGTTCGAGAACATGGAACACACTGCGTTAAAACAACAGAATTGAAATTTGCCAAATAAACAATTACAATATTTCCATGGCTTGTTGGCAACTAATTCTCTATATATCTATATCATAAATTTAAAAACACTGTAACATTTGGCGCCATCTGCATATACTTATGTCAGGCAATTCTAATTAATCATTACTTTCACCACCTTGGACTTAATATGGAAATTTATCGGTATTGTACCCATAAAATATTTGAACTTTTCAAATTTGTTTGTGCGCCTTTAGCTGTTCGTATGTCGAAATTTCATTGGTCGCTAAAGCAAATCATTAGTGGATGAGCTTTATGAAGTTTGAAAACATTTAACCTCATATATTTATGCCAAAATAATCAAATAGAATTTTGGTACTCTCTAGGGTGTGGTGAAGAAAATTGGTCGTATTACACTAGCAGAACGGAGAAGTACTGTTCCAAGGTCGCTACACTATCACTATCAGCATTCATGTGTCTGTTTTTTGCTATTTTTCAGCTGCTAATAAATGGGAATATGCGTATGATAAAATTTTTTTATTTTTAACAACAATTCCAAAATATGTTAGAACGAAATTCCGATGTAAGTATTTATTATTCAGCTTTTTCGCTCATTCACAGGTGTAGACTCTAGGTTAAAAATTGACTCTAATTTGATATTTTTTTCTTTATTAAGTAGGAATGTCGAATTTATATCATGATAAAAATTCATTACGTATTATTAAGATTATTTCAGCGTTACAATATAATTATCAGAGAGCACAGTCTGCTATACTCACCACAACATTTATTTTGTTAAATAGTAATGTTGCTGTTAAGAAGAAAATCGAGAGGAATTAAAAATTTCGATCTTCACTCTTTTCTAAAGAGAAAATTGTTCAAAGATTTAAAAATATTTAAAAAAAACACACACACAAGGTACTTTTAAAAAGTTAACTCCACGACGAGGCCATGATGAACGTCGTCTACCCCATTGAAACATTTTAAATATGCTCTGTTATGATGAAAAATCATCAGGTGTGGTCACTGTGTTACATTTAAACGTTAACGAATGACAACAAAATATAAAAGAATAAGAGAGAAAACAATTAATTTATAACAAAAACTTCTAAATAATCATCAATTTGTTTCATAAATGAAAAAAAAAAATTAATTTTCGACTACCATTTTTAAAGCTGTCAGAAAGGCATGATTTGAAAACTGAAAGCGAGACATTAATGGAAAAAATATATTAACAATAATCCGCGTCGAAAAATTTAAAAGCATGATATAAAAAAATCAATGGCAAATGACTAAATAGAAAGAGTTAATTTGATTTTGCACGCATACAATTACAAACAAAAAACAATTATTTTGCAGCAACAGAACCTTTGCAACAGCAGCAGTAGACTGTGACAGCAGAGATGGTCTTTTGTTTCAAATTGAAAGCAAAAGCAAATTATTGAATAAAAATAATTTAATAGTTATAGTAAAACATTAGACAGCACCGACTTAATGATGACCTCTGCATGATTTAACGATCGCTTCACAAAAAATTCAGAGACCCGCACCAGTTTTTTTTTTATTTTACAAGAAGAAAAAAGGTTTTAATAACAAAAACTGTTGTGCTTTTCATATTTTCTACACAAATAATTGATTCTTTAATATGGCTTCGATGCTTCCATCTGGAGTATGTTAAATCGCGTACTTTGCAATACCCCAGTCCAATCATGCCTAAATATTATAACTCAAGAGTGTATTGCATCAAGCCGCCAATTTATAAAATATTACATGATATATACGGTACTGTTAAGTTCGACCATCACGAAGGGTAAAATTTAGTTCAAAAATTGTAATACACATATTAGGACCTTCAGCACTAGTGCAAATAGGATGGGATACGAAAGGAATCAGATACTTTTCTATTGGATGATGAGGCTGGGTCAATGTTGTCTTAATATAAATCCACGAACTGACCAGATGTTTTTGAAATTCAACAAGCCTTTGCCTTCTTGTGATACAATAGAACGGATGTTTTCTCTTAGCGGAATTGTAGACGATTCTCGAAGAAATAAATTAAGTGATTGCAGATTTGAAATGCTTGTTGTTTAAAGAACATAATTTGTAGGTTTTTTATTTCTATTTTGTTCTCGATCTATTTCTTTTTTGTTATTTATCGATTACTGCGAGATTTTGATTTGCTCGAGTATATCCTTTTGTTCCATTTTGTTGTTTTAATTAGTGTAGAAAAATAATCATAAGTTAGTTTGCGTTTAAAATTTAGGGGCAAAATTTTTACGTCTCACTAAAATTAGCGAAAAGAAAAACATTGCAGCCAATTTTCAGTTCGCTACTAAATATCTGTAAAATTAGTGCAATAATTTTGCAATATCACTGATGGCAAGTTTTTGATTTCGTATTTAAATATTTAGTTAATTTGTATTTAAATTAAGTTTTATTTAAATACAGTTTTAGTTTAACAGTAACAGTTTGAAAATATGGCAACACTACAAAAAAATGTCCACAGTTTTCCAAAAACAGCTGTTTAATATAAATAAAGAAATAATGCAGAAGACGATTATGATTTAAAGACAGAATAAAATTTACAAAATAAATATTTAAAAGACTCAAAAAGTTTGAATGAAACGTTAAAACTATTTTTTTTAATGTAAGACAATTTGTCGCTGGCCAAACAAAAACAAATCAACAGAATAATATGGTCAATCAATCATCAGAATACATTTACCATAGTAAATGTATTTAACTTAAATATACTTTAAATTAGTAACTTTGGGTATTTAAGTATCATTTAAGTTTCATAAAAAGCACTGAAAAACTGAAATTCGTTTTTAAGTAGAACTTAAAGACAAATTTAAATACGAAGTAAGAAAACTGGCCATAAATGTTGGCGAATACTGCGAATTCAGCTACCCCATCTATTGTGTGAAATATCAAATATGATCTACAAGAAATTTCGGGATGAAAAAAGTATTACAAACATTTCAATCTGTTTTAAGATTTTCTCGATTTTCATATTGTTTTTTTTAATTTTCATGTTTTTATTTTTTTAATTCAAATACTATTGTAATTTATTAAAAAAATTATTGTTTGCTGTTGTCTTAGCTGTTAATCTGAAGCCATTTGGCGCTAACCAGATCACCAGTAGACTGTCGAATCATGTTTGAATAGCATTCAAACTCATATACTTATACTAAAATCAACATATACTATATGAGAAATATATAGAACTCAATCATATTTTTTCTGCTTTTGATTTATAAAACATATAAGTATAATCGTATTAGAACACTTTTATACAAACAAAACACAACAAAAAATTATAATTGACTTTTTGATTCGGCAATGGAATGCAGGCATATACTCATACACAGCTTAACTAATAACAAACAATAAATTTTTAACAAATTAGCTGGGACAATAATTATTGATAAATTTTGTATTTTATTTTCTATTTTTCCCTCTAAGCATTTACGTGTTTTTTTAATTAGATCAATTTTAAAGGGTTTAGTAATTTAATAAAATTCTTTGATTTCATGTAATTTTTATATTAAATGTATTGTTTCCGATTATTAACATTTTCTATTTCTTTCTAATTTCAATAAGTTCTAATCTTGGCAATTTTTTCCTCGTTTTATGTAAAATGGTGAAGCAAGAATTTCTTTTTTAATGATTTGTATCGTTAAATTTCTCCCAAGTTTAAGTTTGTTAAAATTCTGGTCCTTATGTACATTCACATACAATTACCTCTTTCACACTTTTGAGGATGGTTTTGACAAATATATATTAGAGAGACGGAAACATATGTTATTATCATCGGAAAAAAACTCTATTAAACTATTATCTAGATATTTGGAATTAAAAATTATTAAAAGCTAATGTTAATGAAAATCTGCGAATTGTTCATAATACATGATAAGGATCTTTTCCCTATATTGTTTAATATGGATCTGGTATCCATTCTAAATTAATAATAAATAGTGTTCTGTTAAACCCAAAGATAAGGAATGGTTTGTGTCTCTGCTACTTCGCAAACATTATAACCTCAATCCTTCGTAACGAGAGATTAAAATTTTAGTTTCGCATACATTCCTTATTTAGCAAGAACTTTTTAAATAATTTTTGCATTTTATTTTACGACTGTTTGGGATTAACTAAACTAAAATAGCGTACAAACACTACAATACAAGTGTAGTAGTCAACATCCACATTAACAATGAATTTCATAGTCATTAAAAATTTTAGCTTTGCAAATATAATGTAAATTGAGTCTTTTGTTCACATGGAAAATTCATACTGAAGCAAATAATACAATTGAAGCAAAATTGTTAATTGGTCGATTTGACATCAAACGAACCTGAACTTTTCTCAACATGAGCTGGCAGACAAAGTGACAGTCCCACAAACAACAAATCAAAATGTTTGAACACATACATAATAGTGCGCAGTGGAGCAAAGTAAACTAGTCTTTCATTTTCTAAACATTTTTAGCTGCCGACACACATATTTATATTTGGAGGATTCACGAGGTATGCTATCATGTCATATTGTCATAATGTTCTAATATTTTACAATAGTTTATAAATATTGTTGTTCAGTTTCAAACAAAAAACGTCCTAGAATAATAAACATTTGTAGTGTGTTTATTGCTCTCTTTGTTCATATTTACACTATGGATTTTTTCATGAAATCTGTTGCATTTGTCAAAGGGTAAAACAGTCGGTATGAGGAATATTGTAAAATATTGTATGAAATTTCATATACTGCCAGTTTGCTTCAATATTCCTCCCATCAACGAATAAGAGAAGTTGCATACAACAAATTCCATGAAAAAATTCATCGTGTAAATCCAGTCTTTTGCTTTATTTCATTATATTTGAAAGAGTATTATTCATATGTATTATATATTTGATTTATTGTACATTGGAAAAACAATTATACAATTTGGTTTTATATAACTGAATTAGCGTAGATCTATTGTCATTATAAACTTTAATACTTTTAAGCTGTTGAACTTTTAGTTTAATACTTGGTAGTAGTGTTTGGTTCGTAGTGTTTGTTTAGTATTGCTTCTAGGCTTGCCAGATGGCCGGGAATGAGCTTGATTGTCAAGATATTTTAGTGAATGTCAAGTTTCAAGCTCAAGCAATATTTGTCAAGCTGAAATTGAACATTTTCAAAATTAAAATTTGCAGTTGGTTACATCTAAAAAATTTCGTTTTTTGGCACTAAAGTTTAATTGTTGGCAACATATAATTTTATCCCTGTATCAACACACATAATTTGACTCATCACTGTATTTAGTACGAACTAAGTCCATTTTTTTCCAAATTTAGTTTTCATTGAATTGAACTCGAACGGAAAGAATATAAAAGGTTTTTTAGTTTTATTTTTTCTAAATAAATTTTGTTATCACTTTTAAACAATATTAAGAAATAACTTTCTACTTTTGTTGCTTTTTTATTGTTTAAAACATAAAAGGCATTTTTTGGCGCCTACTGTGCATACAAATATGTATGTTAAAAATATACAAACGTACATTTATAAGTAACGAACTGAATGAATTTTATGTACTTTTCCTGTAAAGAAATGACTGGCAACCCTAATTGCTTCCCCCAGATGGCAATAACAAAATTAGCTTATTTTATTGAAGTGTTGACGAATAGCTTTCAGGTTGCTTTGCTAGTGGAGAGTTTAAAAATATTTGTGGATCATGGCCGCTCTCTGGATAACCTCCAGCCACTGTTGCATATACTTAAAACAATACAAACCAGTTGTATTCCCTCGATATTTGGAAATAGAAAAGTATCTGATAGAATTAGAAAGTCCTGTAGCGTCTAAAGGCGAAATCTTTCACTCCTCCTTGATTGCGTTGCCTTGCTTGCTTTTCATGCCTGAAATTTCTTACACATGCTGTTTTATATTCCCCTTCGAAATGTCTAAACAGCAAAAAACTATCCATTGTTATTTCTATAAACTGAAAAATGCCTACTCCTTTAGGGATTTACGCGCATAGATTTAGTTAAAAAAAAAACTTTGAAAAAAATTTTTCTGATGAAAGTAAGTTTTCAAACTCGAAATACAATACAATTCGGAAATTTAAAGAAAACTTGCATCCAACGTAACATCTTCTTTAATTTATGCAGCTGAGTATGATTTTTCATATGAAAATGATTTAAAAGTGTTAGAAGTATTAAATAAATGTGCAGGTATGCAAGGTGCCCTTAAAAAGGAGTTTGAGGAATAATCACAAAAAACAATAGTTTTATACATCGAAGTCAAAACAAACATGACATTAATATTTTCTTCAAAAGTTTAAAAATTTCAAGACCAGGAGTGAAAAGTGCAGCAGATTGCACAAGATTTTAAAGTACAAGAACAGATTTTAAGGAACAAGAGCAATTAAATACAGCTTTTGTGCAGTTAAGTTGAACGTGCTCTTAAAGAAAAGTCAGCCAAATTAAAACTACTGTAATATAAACTGTTATATCAGTTAGTACATCTCGCGAATTCTTTTATTTACAAGTATATAAAATCGCCTTAAGCACATAATTGAATAAAATAGTTTAATTAATATGAATAATAGTTTTCTAGATCAAATAGTCACGTTATACATATTCATGAATTTGTTATTTAATTTGAATAACAATAAAAAATTATTCAAATTAACTCCGCTTTTGAACTAAAACGAATATAAATTATAATGTACTAAATTATTCATTATAACAAAATGGGTCAGTAGGTCTGAATAAAGCTTTTATTAGCTTTAGTTTTTTATGAGCAGCAGCTCAAAGTTGAGAGAATCTAGGATTTAGGGGGCTACTCGATCGCGGGGCAGCAAAACTTATTTCTGTATAGCGAAATTTTCAACTGACGACTACTATATAGAGGGAAGTTCGTATTTTTTGTGTGATATTGCGCATAAGAGGAATAATGTAGGTTATTCTAAAATTCTGTTGCGTTGTTCGCAATTTCAAAAATTATTTTAGATGTATGACCAATAGGACTATAATTATGACCCCTTAGACTGCCATTCCTATATATTGTAGCACGTGTGTAATTCCATATTTTACCAATCAATATCAATCTTCTCATGAAATTTGTTTTACTTTAAAAAAATTTTCTCTTGTTTTTGCAATCGCCATTCCCATATTAATAACTAAAGCATTATCAGTTGCCTTTCGGAGGCCCTTTGTCCACTTTTATGTTCCAAATCTTATTTCATTTAATTTTATCCTTAACAGTGCTCTGTTAACTTCGAAATTGGCTCTGTTAAAAATTGTAGTTAGCATCCCTGTTAATTAAATTCGCAAATAGGAGCGACTCTCGGGAACAAGTTCTCCGATTTTATTAGAGCACATTCATATTAGTAACGACAAAACAGCGAAGTAGAGCCACGTTGAGTCGATGCTACAGTAAAACAATAGAGTTGCCTGCAATACTGTCTCGGATGAGCATCTCCGGCCTATCCTGTAGGCGCCTGAGCAAATTTAAAATAGAAATTAAGCACCGACCCATACATGAGAGTTGTATTCCATCTTCATACGAATAAAGGTGGTAAGGAGATCAGAAGGAGTAGAGTATCTCGTACACATTCTTAAAAAACTAAGGCATTTGAATGCTTATTTGGCCGCATTAAAGATGTGCTTAGTACAACCGATATCATACTGGACTTTCATCATTTCTCCGAAAGGAGTACTAGTGGGTCACCCATAAAGCACCCCCAATGCCTGTCTCTAAATAAGCTGATTGGCGGTACATACCTCACAAAATGGAAATTAAGAATATTTTCTATGAATTTGGAAAATGCTGAGCAAATTGCAATTGGGCGGTAATTTTTACGGTTTATTATTTAGCCTCCTTTTTGGGAATTGGTGTTACATTAGCAACCCTCCAGCGCTCTGGAAACTTACCAGCAATGGTACGGTGTACTGAAAGGAATGGTTAATGGACGAACCAACGTTGCATAGTACTGCTTCGAGACTAGTAAAGTCTCGTAGCTGATCGTGAGGTGTTGTGAATTGCGGAGGTCTATTTACACTCACTTCATACTTTTGAGCTTGTGAAGTGAGGAAATGATCGATATCAATGGTTTGGTGCCCTGCAACACACGAAATATGTGTTGGTTCAAACACTTACGCGAATTTATTGTTCGCTGCCGAAAACTCTTCGATATGGATTCCACTTTCCGAGAAAAACATTTGCAAAATGTATGACCTGATTATTAATTCAATTTCCTAATGAAAAAAACTACCCATGCACATAAAATGGTCCCAAACTCCAAAATGAAAAGTGGTTCCAAAAAACGGAAAAAAATTCTCACAAGTTAAAATAATAACATTTTGCAAAATGCATTAATTGTTATGAGTTTAGCTGTTCATATGCCGACATTTCATTGCTCGCTAAACCAAATCGTCAGTGAAATTTAAGTAGTTTGAAAACGTTCAATCTCCGATATTTATGCCATACAAATCAACAACAATATGAGAATTCAGTATTGTATATTAATCATAACATGGAACGCATGGAAGATGTTGAAAATAATTAAACATATGTTTATCTTGCAACATTTACCATAACATCATTTTACAAATAATACAATACATATTACATATACACATAATTATTTTGTCATAATGAAAATGACATTTGATGCAGTATTCATACAATAATTTTATATCAATTGTCAATTGATAAAAATAATGATGACACCGACATTATCAAAATGAATGAAACAAAAACATCTCTTAAAAATCTAGAAACAATATGACATTGATATTCAGCCCTGTATATTTCTTATGAGAAGATGTTAAGATCTTCGCAAATCTATGGTTGATGTAAGATGTTGCTCAGTGTAAAAAGGCTAAAATAAAAAATTACAATTTTGGCCAGACAATTTGGATTTTGGACCATCGAAATATGTGTGAAATTTTACCTTATCGTATTTTCATAAGTTTATAAAAAAAAGCTGACAAGTGCAATTCAGTCAAACTGTAAACGCAGTTTAATAACAACGTCTATTGTCTGTATATTCAAATTGGTTTTAATTTGAGTAAAAAGGGTGTGGTTATAGTAACAGTATTTGCAGCAAATTTCTGAAAAGTTCGCAGTATGTACTCGTAAACAGTGAAAAATTTATCGCATGTGGAATTTTTTTAAAAACATGGTATTTTTGAAGTCAAATCTTGAATATTAATTCAACTATGTTAATTGCTAGAGCAATGAATTTCCAAATATTTCCAAAATTAATGCAGCAGTAAGTTTTTGTTACCAATTTTAAACTACAACTCATGTTATTATATTTTAAACATAATTAAATTAAAATTTGTTTGATTTGGTAACCATATTTTTTTACAAACGTAAACAAAAACGGTTAATTGAACAAATTTATAATTGACCTGTGCAAGAGTACAATCCAAAGTTGTCTTGCAAATTTACAAAGGTTGTTCATAAATTTTTGACAGTTCATTATTTTATTTTTCTATTTATAAATAATCGTACGTGTACATATCTATGTATGTATATACCCTGAAGGAAATGTCACTAGTGATTCACTAGTGATTCACTATTGACAAAGTCACCAGTACTAGTGACAAATTATACCCCAGCCAATGCTTTTTTCTGTTGACATTTAACATGCACTTGTCATTGAAAATCCACTACTGACGTTGGAACTAGTGACGAACTAGTTCCAATGGGACCATATGACGACCGTAGAACTAGTGCTTCCCTGTAGACATTGTCACCAGTATTATTGACATACTCTACACAATACTTGTTTCTATTGAAATTTAAGATGGACTTATCATTGAAAACCCACTACTGAAGAGGTCGTTCTAATGGGTCCATGTAAACAATTTTTGATATACATATATCCCTGCAGTTTTAGCTAAAATAAATTATTAAAGATTCACCATAGAACAAATAAACCCAATTAAAAAATGAAGAGGCATAAGCGTGCTCTCAGAAATTTCTCTGCTCATCAAACAAAAACTTGTTGACAACTCCGTTGACGATGTCTACATATGAGTCACCAAAATAGTCGACAAAACTGGTGACTTGGGTACACTTGTCCCCATGTTTCCTTCAGGGTATTTATGTAAACGTAGGTATAAACACATTTTTTCAATATGATAAGAGAAATTGCATTTTTTCCTCCTCAAAAATAATTTTTGATTGTGCATAACGGAAAGTTTTCATTGTCCAATTAGACAAATTGTTTTTTCTTATTTGTAGGAAAATTTTTTTTAATCAAATATTGACAGCATTTAAATTAAATCAATATTTCCTCAAAGGAGATGCACATACAGTTTGTAAAAATTATCTTTGCACAGAAAAAAAACGTAAAAATCATTCAAGAATTTCAACAAAAAGAATCAGTTACATACGGTTTATTTGTTGCGCACATCCCATTACGGTACTTGGTCGCAACTATTAGGCGCCAATATTTTTCAATACACATTACAACAGAAACAGAAGTTTACTCAGTATAAAAAGTGAAAAAAAATCTTTGCATATTGAGTGAAGGCAATCAAAAAAAGGACAAAAATGCCGTCATTTTGGAAGCATTTTGTGTATTTGGGTTTCCTCATAAATGGAATGGAATTTGAAAGAGGTAAACAAAGATTCAGTTTTAAAGTTAGTTAATGCAACAAGTGACCTCATATTTGAATATAAAAAATGCCAGGAATACGAGTTTGAATTGGTCTATTTCAATCACTACAAAGGCAACTCTGTCAAGGAAATCGCCGATAAGTTTTCCTTGAAAATCAGAACTGTATATAATATCATAGCCCGTGCTGAAAAAGAAGGACGACTAGAATTAAAAGGATCCACAGGCAGGGCGAAAAAGGTGATATGGCGTGTTGAATGAAAAATAATTAGAACTGTTTATGATAACCCCCAATACAGCACAAGAAGATTAGTTCTTCAAGTGGAATAAGACTTTGGGTTACGTGTTTCTCATGTAACAATCAGAAATATTCTTCAAAACCAAAAGTATTTATCACGAGTGCCAAGGAAAAAACCCCTGCTCTCAGCTCAAAATATTGAAAAGAGATTAAGTTTTGCCACCAAACACGTTTCACTTCCTTTTGAGTAATGGGACGATGTTATTTTATCAGAATCATGCTTTACAATCATGACAAATCGCAAAGAGTTTGGCGCAAGCCCCTAACCTCACTAGAATATAAAAATGTTATTCCTACAGTAAAGTACGGAAAACTGTCCGTAATGGTATGGGGCTGTATATCCAGCAGAGGAGTTGGTGTCATCAGTATTTTGCATGAAACAATGACTAAAGAAGTATATCTTGATATTATAAAGAACAAACTGACCTTCAAAGTTATTGATACTCCTGATCGAAGTCCAAATATTGTGGGTTCATCTAAAGAAAAAGGTAGGGAAAAGATCGCCAACGAACAAAACGAATTGATATGGTTTATTAAAGAATGGGAAAAAATAACGTTAAAATATAATATTCCGAAGCTAATTCAATCCATGCGAAGACTTCTGCAAGCTGTAATTGATGCTCGAAGTGGACACATAAAATATTAGAAATAAAAATTAAAAAAATTTACATCAACTGAACTATTTTTATTTTTTAATATTCTACATTAGAATTTTTCATTGTAATAAAAGTTAAAAAAAAACATAAAAATTGTTTATTTTTATAAGAAATCAATTCATCCTTTGAAGTTGTTTTATTTTTCTTTATGTGCAAAGATATTTTTTACAAACTGTATTTGTAACCAAATACTAAAATAAATTAATTTGTATAATGATTTGAACTTTAAGCTCGACTATAAATTCATATACAGTGGCGTTTAAAATTATTCATACATCTTGCTTTAATAATAATTGATTGCCAAAATTAAGATTCATTAGAAACTGGATATCTGAACATTTTCTTTTTGAAACTTATTTTAATCTGTTTGGCATAGAATTAGCAAATTTTTCCGCGACTTCTGCCTAGTATTTCTTTTTCTATTCTTGTTGAAGAATTCCTCTAAACTGGACCTTACTACAAATATTGTGATTTGCCATTTTCCCTCCGAGTTCATCCCAAAGATTATCAATCGGATTCATATCAGGTGATTGCGGAAGGGTTGAAAGAATATGAGCAACATGGCGAAGTTACCAATACCGGCCGGCGACATACACCCCCACGCCAATACCTCCCCGCCACCATGTTTCCCTCTTTTCGTAATGTTGTCTTTTTTCTATTTCACAATTTGGATTTCTCCATACGCAAATCCGGCTATCAGATTGAAAAATATTGAATTTGCTTTCATCTGTGAATAATAATTTATTTAAATATTATTTTGCAAAATCAATTCTTTTCTTCTGATTCACTTTGCCTAAAGCAGCTTTTTCCGTGCGGTTCGAGAACTAGCACGCACGTCTTATTTGCAAATAAAAAAGAAGAATGTTGCCGTATAACTTTTTTATTGTAACTTATTAATTCGCTTAACAAGTCGTGAATAACGACTCTATTTGCAAATAAAAAGTAGGACGTTGCCACTTCATGAACGTTTTTTGTGTTTTACTTACCAAACAATCATATTTTCGTCACATGGCATCACTAATAATAACATAAGTTCTGTATGCAATTTCCCGTATAAACAGTGAATTAGTTATTTGCAAATAGTTCTATTTGCAAATAAGACGTGCGTATAAACGTAGTAACAGTCTTGAAATATATTTCTTTTCTATTAATTGTACGGCCAACTGGGAAGACGTAATTCTTGGATCTCACCTTGCTGTTTTTTCTCCTCCTTCTCCTTATTGGTAAGTTTTCGAGGTGTACTAGTATCGGAAGGTCTTTTCATTTTTAAATCGCTTCATGATGCCGTGTATGGTGAAATCTATTCTATTTACTTCTGTTCACATGCATGATTTCTTTTGTTTCTGCAGCACCAATATTTTTCTCTCAGCCTCAGTGGCGTTTTCTGTTTCGCCCTCGTTTGAACGGGCACAAGGGTTTTTGCCTATTTTTAACTATTCTTTTTTAAACAAACAACGTTGCTATATCATTTTTTCAGATAAGTAACACTAAGGCATTGAATGCCTACTACTGAGTTGTATAGAGGGGATATGTGGTCAAATCAGAACACAAAGAGAGAGAGAGAGAGAGAGAGCTTAAATTATTTTTTACAACTCTACTATTCCGCTTTCTTATAGCAGATATGCAGCGCCTCTGCTGTTAAGGAGACGCATTAATTTCCCTAAGCTGTATATGTAGCCATTTTATTAATTGTTTTACTTCGCCGACGACTCTGCTAACACTACCGACGAAGGAGGGCGCCGCACATTGCGGTGAATGGTATAGAAAATGGCGATTAATTCAAAAAATTAACTTTAACTTCAAAACCGTGTTTGGTACCATATGAAAGTAGATAAAATTCTACATCACTAACTGCAAAAATAAAAGTTCTAAGTTGTTTACTTTATTTGCAGTGTGTGTTTAAAGTTTAAGAATTTTTGTTACTTTCGCGCGCATTGATTAAAAGAGAAAATTTTGATATTTCAAATGATTATATTTGTTACTAAGACTTCTATAAGTAAAAGTTTTATAATGGAACCTTCAACTTCAGGTAGATGAGCATATAAAAAATTATTTTTTGTTTGGATAAATGTTTTAGAAATAAAAAAATAAAGAAAAACAAAATTGCTCTAAAGTTGTGGTATTTTTGATATATACACTGAGTCTCAACAACCTTGCGGATGAGTGCAGGAAAAAATGATTTTATGCTCTTAAAATATGATATTTTAGCTAATAGATCCCAGAATGCCTAGTTGCGCATTTGTGCGATTTTTGAGTTATGAAGGTTTTTGGGACACAACTCCAGTTGTTAAAAATCAATATGAAAAAGCCAAACAAAAGAACAAGTTGCTTTTATTATATTTTGCTGCTATTGTTGTTTTTATTGTGGCTAATTAGTGTGATGTTTATTAGAGGTTGGTGCGTGAGTATCTTTAAATCACACACAAAAAAATAGTTCTGATTTATTTCCAACGAATAGAATTTTTCATATGCTATAATGGCATAACACGTTTGAAGTTCACTCACGAACGAGAAATTTTCTCGTAAATAGTAAATATGAGTTACATAAGACAATTCTATTCTACACACGTACACTGTTTGTGTGGTAAATATGGTCACTCTTCCACCTCTATTTATATTTATTGTTCATTTGTACACTACATGATAATTGTTGGTGATAATTGTGCGTGAGAACATGCGAGTACTGTTTTTATGTTGGTTTATGCTGATGATATGAAGTATATTAATGTATTGACAATTAATTTTCGAGAACTACTATTACTAAGTAGGGTATTTAAGATTCCGTACTGCCACGTTCATTTGTTTTTTGTGTTGACTGTGAATGTTTTGTTTAATGTGATGTTATTTATTTAAAGTGTTGTACAAGTGTGGATTATTCGGTAAAAGGGAAAACAAAAAGTACTTTGCAAAATTTAAATTTTTAAAGCGATTAAAAATCTAACTAATTTTAGGAACAAGTCCCAAAACAATTTTCATTTCTCGTCATGAGTTACATAATTTTATAAAGAACTCAGATACTAAATTACTTCAGGATAAATTCAAACTTCTGAGATGGGAAGTAATCAGATGCGCCGACCCTTCAGATATGGTAGATTTTATGAACAGATTTAATTCTTTTTGCAAAGACTATAAGCAACGCTGGCTAAACGGTCAAAGAAAGAATGACTATTTTTTAAAAAATAACAAGAATTGGCTTGATGCTTCAATATCCTTCATTGCACCACCAGCACCAATTAAAAAAAGGGGTCGGCATGATCTCTCATTTGATGAGTGAAAAGAAAAAACTAAGGTAAAGAAATGTAAAGATATAAGAGATAATACTCCATTGCCTGTTTTGACTTACGCAACTAAATGAGCTTGAGAGCTGTTGGAAAAACAGATGCGTCGAAAATAGTTAAAGAAATAATGTCAGATCCTACAAGAGCGAAAAAATACCGAACAAGTTTAGAACAGGTATCCCCACAGCAATTAAGTGCGGAGGAAGCTCTTTCCGTGTTTGTAGAAGCGAAGTTAACTCGATACCAGTATGATGTAATTAGAAAAGCCGCGCCTGAGAAATTTCCATCATACAAAAACATCCAAGAAGCAAAAAAAAAATGTTATCCAGAGCAAGACGAAATAAAAATTACTGAAACGTCAGCCCAAGTAAATCTACAAGCACTATTAGACCATACCACAAGCGTATTTTTTCGATACAAAATGCTGATTTAAATTCGTTAGGTAATGAAGAACTCTCTAAAATAACTTTATACTCTAAGTGGGCTTTGACGGCAGTTCAGGACATAGTTCATATAAACAAGCCTTTCATGACATTAACGCCTCAGACTCCTCAGTATTTATAACATCGATTGTATCATTGGAACTAGTTTGTGAAAAAAAAACTATTTGGCAAAATCCTCGACCGTCTTCAACTAGGTTTTCCAGACCCCTGAAAACTGAATTTTTGAAAGAAACGACCGACAATATTAAACTCGAAAAAGCAAGAGTGGAGACTGAAAAAAGGCTCTTGTCGATTCCGTAGTATTAGTTGGAGAGAGATTAGTGAAAGTTAGGTTAGGTTAGGTTGATTGGAGGGGTGTGATAGCCCATGTCATACGACATACACTTAAGCCAGTGAAGGCTTGTTGTGCGCTCCCTTTATTATCAGACACAAACTGCCAGAGTTCTGCGGCAGGATTCGAACCTGGGACCTTCGCACTACGAGTCTAGTACACTACCTACTAGTCTACGAAGGTCAGTTTTAGTGAAAGTTAATCACGAACTATTTCTAGTGATGATTGACGGTAAAGTTTGAAACGCTAATCTGTCCACACAAAAGTGCAATATATGTGGTGCCACAAGTAAAGAGTTCAACAATATTGATAAAATGATTTCGAAAGATGTTAATATAGATGACATGGAGTTTGGTTTATCTGTCTTCATGGGTGGATAAGATTTTTTGAGTGTCTTATTCACTTATCAATTAACTCCCGATAAAAAAATGGCAAACTAGATGTGATGACGAAAAAAAATTATTGCTGATACAAAAAAACGCATTCAAAGGGAATTTAGAGAGAAAACTGGATTTATTATTGACCAACCAAAACCAGGTTTTGGAAACTCAAACGATAGGAATACTGCAAGGCGTTTTTTTAAGAATGCTGAAGTATCTGCAGAAATTACAAAAATTGATTTGCAGTTGATAAAAAATATGCATACAATATTAATGGTTGTTTCCAGTGGCATTGAGGTCAATATCGAAAGATTTTCAAATTTCGCTAATGATACTACCAGGATATTTGTTAAAAATTATCCATAGTATTAAATGCCACCTACTCTACATAAATACTTTACTCACGGGGCAGAAATTATATCGCTTTCACCATTGCCTATTGGCCAACTAACTGAAGAATCTCAACCGGCTAGAAATAAGGACTTTAAAAGTTATAGGGAGCACTTTTCGCGTAAATGCAGTAGGAAAAATACCATAGAAGACGTGTTCAATAGATTTCTTTTTAAGTTGAAAATATTTTCTCTAAAAGCACACGAAGTATGCTCTAATTTACAACTTAATTTATTTATTTATCGTTTTTCGTTCAAAAGTTACAGCAGAAATAGTCAAATACGACCATTTTTGCAAAGTATTAAAAAGCCCATAAAAGGTAAAAAACTATATATGTATATGTATATGTATATGTATATGTATATGTATATGTATATGTATATGTATATGTATATGTATATGTATATGTATATGTATATGTATATGTATATGTATATGTATATGTATATGTATATGTATATGTATATGTATATGTATATGTATATGTATATGTATATGTATATGTATATGTATATGTATATGTATATGTATATGTATATGTATATGTATATGTATATGTATATGTATATGTATATGTATATGTATATGTATATGTATATGTATATGTATATGTATATGTATATGTATATGTATATGTATATGTATATGTATATGTATATGTATATGTATATGTATATGTATATGTATATGTATATGTATATGTATATGTATATGTATATGTATATGTATATGTATATGTATATGTATATGTATATGTATATGTATATGTATATGTATATGTATATGTATATGTATATGTATATGTATATGTATATGTATATGTATATGTATATGTATATGTATATGTATATGTATATGTATATGTATATGTATATGTATATGTATATGTATATGTATATGTATATGTATATGTATATGTATATGTATATGTATATGTATATGTATATGTATATGTATATGTATATGTATATGTATATGTATATGTATATGTATATGTATATGTATATGTATATGTATATGTATATGTATATGTATATGTATATGTATATGTATATGTATATGTATATGTATATGTATATGTATATGTATATGTATATGTATTTTTCAACATTTTTTTTAAATGCTGTTTTTTTATGTATTTATTAATATCCATCAATAAAAAATAATAACATTTTAATATTGCGACTTCTATGAATTAAACGCCACTTTCTATACCATTTGCCCCAATGTGCGTCGTGATGTAGTACATTAGCGTAGAAGAGTATCAATCGATGCCGTCACTGTTCAGTGGCAACAACATTTAACACAATGCCACACTAAAGCAAATCAGAAAAACTCATGATGTTGAACCGGGGCCGAACCCAGGTTCTCAGTCATAAATCGCTTTGTAGTCAACGCGTTGTAACATTTTTGACTTAATATATTCGCAAAACATTCATATTTTTACTTCTGAATGTTTTACTAATAAAGGAATAATTTATTAATTCCTGTTAACATTGTATTTTGCTATGTGAGTTTTATAAAAAGATATATGTAGATTATATAATTACAAAGTAATGTGTGAATAATTTTGCCCCCATCTGTATGTAAGTATGCATGTAAAAGTAGAAAGAATTATGGGAGTATTCTACCTTCCATGGATCTTTTGGTTAAATAAAAGATGCTTTTTTTTGAGGTATACAACTTTAAATTGACATAAGAAGATAAATTATGTTAATTGCCATGAATTTGGTTTTATTTGAAAGATAATTCTTTGTACTTATATGATTTAAAGCATATGGCCACTTCGGCTGGACCGGAGGAAGTCTAATCGGCAAGTCCTTACACATGGAAACCATGTGTGATAATGCACCATCTTATTGAATCCAAAAGGTGTTCTACATTAAGTGCATTCAACTAAAGTACAAAAAGTCCGTGATCATGACCCTGTAGCGGTCACCGTTAACTGCAACGTTCTGACCGGTATCGTTTTTGAAGAAATACGACAGTCTATGATGTCTGGAATTAATTGCTCTGATAGACGATTATGCCGATCGTAAAATGAACGATGAGTTTCTCGAGCTAAACTACATTTACTCGTCGTCAAAAAACTGCACAATTTGCAGGCTTTGTTCAGGTGACATTTTATTCATGATAAATCAAATAAAACACAAAAGAGATAAAAAAAAATAAAAAAACTGGCTGCCGATCTTGTATGAAGGTAAATCTACCCAAGTGAATAGATAATAAAGCGCTGACGACAGTCATGACGAAACCAGAAATATACTTTTGTTTTGGAGGTTCTGATTAGACAAATAGCATTTCTTTTAATGTTTTTTTTAAGTTTTATGTCATTACTGGAAAATAAAAGCAGACTACAACCTGAAAACAAAGATAAGGCTCTCGCAGACAGTATTTATGATTATTTACTTATAATTGACATTTTAAAAACATTTTTATGAATTCTTGAATTTAAACACAAGATTCAATGACAAACGACAATAATTAAAGCCCCAATATAAAAAATAACAATGTACAGATTATTTTTGCAAAATCAAAAATAACAAGTTTGTGGTATTTGTATTTGATCTTTTATTTTACAACATTGAAGTGTATTTGAAATAGTGAACGAATAAAAACTTTTAAAAAAGCAACCCAATGACGAAGTTCTGCAATTATGTAATTTTTCAAGTTGGTGTTCGTACATGTATTTAGTAGTTAAAATAAATAATTTCCTATAGATTTTTATATAAAACAGAAAAAAGATATTGTTTGTTGCGGGTTCATATATCAATATTTCATTGGTTCTAAACAAAGCAGTGGGTCACACATTATTTTATGTAGTGCATATTTCGCTATTCTAGGTACTATAACAGCGAAACGAGTATTAAATTTGGTACCATATTGAATAGACAGCTTTGTAGTTTCATTGAAAAAAACTTTTTTTTTCAAAAATTGTATAATAACGTACGAAAACAAAAATATCGCTTTTTTACTCGTACATCTCACAGCTTATTTTATGCATCCACTGACGACTTTTGACAATTAGAAACGATTTCTAATAGTTTCGGTTTCGGTGTTTGACTTTTCGGTAATTTAACGTTAGTTAAAAATGGTGTAAGATAAATGTTTATAAGAAAAATCATGGTGCGAAGTTTGTAAAAATCTTAGCCCCATTATTACAACTTGCCCTTAAAGTTTTGCGTAGTTAAAGGTAACTATGTATATAAAACTATAAAATAATATTTAACAAAATTTGGTTATTACAAAACAATACACATATGTATGTATATCCTTTTTAAAATGTGGTAATACTCTTCGCAAGTTCAACTTTTATCATGAGGATTTGTTTATTTGAAGTTGCTACATTTATAATGTGTTCGCTAACAAGCCTTTTCCACTGGACAATTCAACTTGCGTAATTCTTGTGTTTTTAAAAGTGAAATGTGAAGAGAGTACCAGAGATTACAGACTTGCCCGTACTCCGAAAACTCGTTGCGTTGTCTTACACCCCGTCCACATTTGCAATTTTGTTGCAGCAATTCTTGGTTTTTTTAGGTGAGAGAGGTAAGAAGCTTGGGGAGGGGTACAGAGTTTCATGTTCTCTGCAATTCTCTTTTGCTTTGAAATTCTCCCTATTCAACATGATGTTTGGTGTTGTTGTATTTGACGTTTTATATATATACGTTTTATACAAAAATTGCAATACTAGATTTTGTTTAATTTGGACACTAAAGCAGTTTCAAAGCAGAATTTTAAAAAATGCATGCAATAAAATTACTAATGTGGACGGGGAGTACGGGGAAGAGAGAAACTAAAAAGAGTACACATAGGCATGTACTCTTGCAATTCGTTTTTCCTAAAATTCGTAATACGCAAATTCCTTGTTTGTTTACCGTAAGAATATACTTAAAGAAGAAAATATCAATAATTATATACGTGCATATGTATGTATGTATGTATGCATAAAATATCTGCGACAAAAATCGTTCAATTTAAACGCAAACACAATTTTAAAGAAAGATAAATATTGAAGCGACAAAAATCGTTCAATGTAAACTGGCACTTAGAGCTGTTTCACACACGTCAAGTTTTCTTGATAAAGTTTCAATTCAGCTGGGAGAGCGATATGGAGAGTATGTATTCCTTTCTTTATCTTTCTTCCAGCTGAATTGAAACTTGATCAAGAAAACTTGACGTGTGTGAAAGTGGAATTAGTTCATTTATATTCATTTTCTCAATTTTAGTGCTACGAACTCGGTGGTCCTAGTCACGGCTGCCAGATTTGACGATTTATCGTCATTTTGACGATTTTGACTTCAAAATTGGCATATTGACGATTTTTTTTAATTTGACGATTTTAGTCCTTCGAACAGTGGCAGCTTTAAAGCATTTCTTTATGTTAATAAAGTGCTTATCATTTGGTATGTTGTGGGCATTTACTACAATATTGCTTCAAAAAAGATCAACCATACAAAAGTAAAGAAAAAAGGCGAGGCGAAAAAGTTCACGGTCGTTTTTCTTTTGCGGGTATACATAAATGTATGTATGTGAAAATGACTCGGTTGAAGGTATCCTTTATTCCAAAGACTATTTGAAAATAAATAATTCAAATTGTTATAATATTGTAATTAAACCTGACATTTTAAGTTCAGATATTTATTTGTAACGCTTTTAAGTACATCATAAATTTTTATTTTTGTACATATCTATATTAATTGTATCTATACGATACAATTAAATATTTGTGGATATGTAGGATTGAATTGTTAATTTTTTTTATTGTTTTTTAATAAAAATAAAAGTGTATAAAAATATTTAATAGCCTCGTTTTCGTTCATTCGCACAGTTACATACATTTGAAACAAGAACAAAATTTTGAATTTTGATTTCAATGTTATTATGCGAACGAAAGAAAACGTTCTTAAATCAGAAAAAGACAATAAGTATGATTGATTTATGTTTCTTGCCCTATTGTTTTTTAATAATAATAAAAAAGTGTTTAAAAATTACATTTTTACAAGTTACCCGATTATTTTGACGATTTTCAAACACGAAAAAGACGATTTTTTTATTTTTTCTCAGCAAATTGGCGATTTTTCAACAAATTTTTCTGGCAGCCTTGGTCCTAGTATCGTTTTCAGTGCTTTTAAAAATTTTTGATAAGGATATTTTTCGATTAATTAATATTTATAAAACACAGCGCAATATCTACATATTTATGTGTTAACATAAATTTTAAATAAATTGATTTTGGTGAAAGCCAGAGTTGGCTTAACGTTTTTCACACTCTGTGTACTCAGTTTTAAGCTACATTAGCGCCATCTGGGAATAACCTGCACTTTGTGAGAGATAATATTATGAAAATCTAAGTCACCAGAGTAAAAGGAGTATTCTGAAATATAATAAACTTATCTATTATATAATAATATTATCTATTACCTATTTTATCGGCTATTAAGTGCACTTTTAAAACAAATTTAAAAATCATTAGGGATTCATCAAAATGCTGCTAAAAATAAATTCTGTTACTTTTAGTTGTATTGTTGCCATAAGTATTTTTATAACAACAATGCCACGAAAAAATTCATATTATTTTACATCAAGAAAAACAGATTTTTTTGAAAAATATGCTGTTTTTATCAACATATTACAAAATTATCTGCTCAAGTCGGCGTACAGCCTAGCTTTGGTCATTGCAAAATAAAATTATTTAAGAAATATTACATTTTATTTATATGAAGATATTGTGTAAATAAAATGTAAATTTTTATCAAATGCAGAAGGAGCAAAACTTTACTTTTATGTTGTTTTAAGAGTTACATATTCATATGAACTTCCACTTCCTTTTATTTACAGACGTTAAAAAATTAAGTTATAAATTTATCAAATAAAACTTATAAATCAAACCAAAGCTAAACCTTTTAAATTTGGTGCTTTTTGTTGAAAAATACTTTCTTTTCATCGATTTTAGTGACTTTTTAAATTTAAAAGTTAACAACTTTGGTTTTTGCGCAAACATACACAAAATATTAATTAAGAAGTAAAAAAAAAATAAACATTAAAAAAAATTCCAAAAAAAGTTCTTAATTTTTTTACATACACATGAACCAAACAAAAATATAAACAAATTTTGTTACATGTCACTTTACAGCTCACTTAAATTCACTTTACAGGTCACTAACGTTATCTTTCCATATTCGGTACCTTGAAATAGAAGTTGTAATAATGGGCCTAAGTGGCCTGAATAAGTAACAAAATAATAAAAAATCCGTAAAAAATTGAAAAATGTTTTTAGTTTGATTATCAAAATCGCAAATACAATTTAGAAATGGCACGTACATGAATAGTGAAGCAGTGAAGACTCTTGGCTTAATTTTACATATGATTTGAATGAGTGACAACTAGAGATGGTCTCGAAATATGGCCAAAATCCCTCACAGACCATTAAAAAATTTCAAGCTGATATTGAATATATTGCCTGAATTTAAGTAAAACGTGACGTAAGCTTTTAAGTCGGAACGTATTTAGCTCGGCATATTTAGCTTCACATACATATTATTGATTATCGAATTAAATAGACAAAGTCAAAGACAAATAAACATTAACCATTTAAATATATTGCAAAAGTATATAATGCTTTAAGTAAACATTTCAATTCCTTTTATTTTTTGCTTTGAATGCTCATTACATAATTTACTATTTCGGAAATTAAAAAAATTAATAATTAAATATTTCTCAAAACAGAAGCGTACGCCAAGCACAAAGACACAACACCCCTGTTGATAAACGTTGCACAGTGGAGTATTTTGAAAAAATGGAAATAAATTTGTAGTTTCTAAATGAAGGTCCGATTCGCATAACATTAGGGTGGGTACTGTTTAACTTAAGTTTAGAGTTTGGATTTTTTGTGCCACAAAGTTTGCGGCTGAACAAGACCTCAAAGTAGGGCATCTCGTGTTCAGAAAAATGCAATCCTATGCAAGGCTGTTGTTTTTGATCTGACTAAAAAGATTTCTTGTATGAATATTTTCCTAGCTAAACAAATTAAATGCGTGTATGGAGTGGGAGATATTTGACTTGAAAACCTGCAATTATAATTGCGAAATTATAATTTCAATTATATTTTCAAAAACTTAGTTCTGTTGGTTTTAAGACTGCATTTCTAGTATGTATCACAAAAAAGCATTACTCAATCAGGAGTTATACGTTGCTTAACTTATAAACTATAAAGAAATCGATTTTTAGCCGTTTTTAACATGCGTTCATCCTTCCTATTTATAGAAAAATATTCACAAAAGTAAAAAATTTCGATATTGAAGGAAACAAACATTTTGAGGCATGTTTTCTCAAAACACGAGGCCTAAATAGAAAAACCAAGACATTTTTTTAAGAACTAATATGCTGTAAAATATTTGGCAAGAATTTTTTCGCTTAGCAATAAAAGTGGGAAATACAAAAAAAATACTAAATAGAAATCCCATCTTCGGGATTTATCGAAATATCCGATGAAATCAAATTATCAGATCCCAAAAAAATAATAAAATTATTCCCAAATCTGAAAATGAAATAAAACCCCAATTTCGGAATCTTTATCATAATTAAATAACCCTCAGGTATGAAATAGTTCCAAAATGTCCCGGTTTGGACATGCCTCTGAGGTGAAAATTCTCTTCGAAAGCACCAACAATGCTGAAATACTTCCGAAGCATAACCGTTCCTACGCATACTAAAAAAATTATGTGGCAGTAAGCATTATTCCCCTAAGTTGACTTGACCAATGCAGCATTTTACGCTACTGCTGAAAAATTTAAAGGTAGCTTTCATATGGATGACTCTACTTTCGTGTGATCCTTTTCTTGCATATGTAGCAATGCCACCAGTGCAACTTCACATAAATAATAGGACACAGTACATCATAAGAAAACTAATAATTCTTAAGTCGATTGAAGCGATCAATTTTTTTTTTTGCCACAGTATTATATAACCTCCCAAATGTTTATTCTAATGATATATATATATATATATATATATATATATATATATATATATATATATATATATATATATATATATATATATATATATATATCCTATAAATACCCTAAAAACATGCGAAAAAATTATGGAAAAAGTTGTTAAGGAACAATTGGAAACGTATATCGAGAGCTTATATTCAAAACCCTCTATCTTCAATTTTTACGAAAATCGCTTTTTGATGGTAAAATATTCTGTAAAACCAGACTCATCTATGGTACCAATCAGGAATTAAAAAAAATTAAATTTGACATTTTATTGTCATTTGTTTTTTTCTCTCTCTTACACACGTACTTTTTTTTGAAAACAAAACCCTCTATCTCTCCAATGAATTTACTATTTTTTTCAGGAAACTACTTGCAATTTTAATTCTATTAATTTAAATAAATAGTAGACAAAGAAAAAACCATTATTTGTCAAACGCCTTATCAAATTTCGCAGTTAAATATCAAAAAGTCGTTGAACAAAAATTTTTGGAAAAAGGTCATACACAAATGGAGTGTGATAGTGCCCATGCAAAAATTGAGATCAGATTGAAAAATCAATCAATTTACTTGCCACATGATTACATTCGAGTTACTAAACAGGACAGAAAAACTGTTAAGTCAAAAATAAAGTTATTAAAAAGCCATTTGATGCTGTATATTTAAATTATGATTTTTTTAAAAACTATAAAGATGATAAGATTCTACGTTTTTCATCTATAAGACCAGGTCGTGTTAGAAATGATCATACAGTATTTGACTTAAGATCCCTGTTATATCTTCCAAATGGCAGTGTTAAATATAAAGTAAACTTTGATCAAAACCATGTTAATCTACCTAGTCGCATTAAACCATACTCTTTCCATATAGAACCAAAACCTTTATATTCTGCTCCACTTGCAATATCTTCAAACAGATGGAAAAATTTACAAGACTTGAAAACTGTGATTCCACAAGAATACCATTATTTCTATAATAATTTGAAAATTGATTGAAAAACTTAGAACATAAATTATTCCACAATATTCGAAATTTTTATCACTTTAATTTTTATTCCATTATAATATATTGCGTAAAAATCTCTTACCATCTCTAGATAATAATGAAATTTCATATTTGAGCTATTTTTTGTTTTGATATTCTAAAAAAAAAAGTTATATCCTTAATGTACAAATATGTATAACTACTTGCTTATATTATTAAGATTTTTGGATTTGGTGGTTATTTTACTAATATATAAATATGTATATCAATAAGAACTTTGAATTCATTAATAAATATTTTATTTTACTATGCAAAACCCGCTATCTTTCTATACACGTTAAGTATTTTCAAATAAGAAAATCCTCTATCTTCCATAAAATGGCCGGTGATGCAAATATAAACAAATTGCTTGTCAAGTAATTAAATTAGTCAGTTTAAATAAATATCTTAGAATATACAATTTTCATTTTCTTCGAAATAACGAAAATAAACGGTTTTTTTGCTCCCCTGAAAAACTACGTTTTTTAACATAGAGGCTTTTGAATATAAGCTCTCGATATGGAACAATACAACTTGCTTTCAAAATATCAATCTGGATTCAGAAAAAATTTTCATGCGAATCCACTGTAAATTATGTAATAAACAGATGGAAATTTATGGATAGAACGAAAAAGATAATGGCAATATTTTTGGATTTCAAAAGGGCATTTGAGACCATTGACAGAGAAATACTTATTCAAAAATTATATATGTATGGCATCAGAGAAAGTGAATTAAAATGGTTTAAATCATATCTTACGAATAGAAATCAAATTACAAAAGTCAATAATGTAAAATCACACAAAGTAAGCAATGAATTTGGAGTACCTCAAGGTTCTATTCTAGGCGCACTACTATTCATAATATATATAAATGATATGCCAAATATACTGGAGAAATGTGAAATAGTTTTATATGCGGATGACACATTAATCTATTCTGAAGGAGACACAGACGAAGAATATAGAGAGAATCTAATGCACGACATAAATAAAATAAATAACTGGCTTAAAATGAATAGATTAAAACTTAATGAAAGCAAAACTAAATTAATGGAAATAAATATGGACAGTGAAACAATAATTAAAATTAATAATAAAGAAATAGAAAAAGTAACAAAAATTAAATACCTCGGTTTTATAATCGATAAAGATCTAAAACTAAAAGAACACATTGATTATATATGTAAGAAAATTGGGAAGAAAATTGGTTTTTTTAAACGGGTTAGAAATAAAATATCTCAAATAACGGCAATACATATCTATAACACAATGATAAAACCACACTTTGAATTCGGCTCCACAATTTTATACACATGCTGCTCAACAACACAAATAGAAAGATTACAAAAACTACAGAATAGAGCTATGCGGGCGATACTAAAATGCAACATATACACCCCAATTCAACTAATGCTAGACACACTGAAATGGTTAAATATTCACCAAAGACTGGAACTAAACACACTGCATTTCATTCAGAATATGAAAATGGGAATCGCACCGGAGTATCTTACAGAACAACTAGGCTACGTGAGGGAATTACAACCATACAACCTTAGGAACACTGAAAACTTCCGACTACCGAGGGTAACAACAACAGCAATGCAACGATCTCTGTTCTTTAAAGGACTTAAATTATACAATATGTTACCAAATGATATAAAAACAGAAAGAAATATTAAGATAAGTAGGAGAAAAATAACACAATTTGTAAAAAATAACACAGTCAATCATGCATAATAGAGAAAACTCTAATTATATATAAATATGTAAATTTGTAAACTTGTAAAATTTGTAAAGTATTGAAAATACTACTAAATAATCAACTAAACTAAATATATATATATATATATATATATATATATATATATATATATATATATATATATATATATATATATATATATATATATATATATATATATATATATAATTTTATTCAATTTTAAGTATATTTATAAAATTGTATACTTCCAAGTATAAAATGTAATAATTATTCCCAAAAAAAAACATGCAATAGATTCCAAAATATTGGGATTTATTTCATAATTTAGTAACTCTCGCATTTTTGTTTTTGGGTGTTATTTCATACAGCCTTAACATCTATTACAAACTACAGTGCGTCCTCGATAAATGAAATACGCGAAAATTATATTCAAATTGCATTTTGAAATCTTTGGAATGGTTTTCTAAACACAACTTTAAAATTTAGTAAATTTTCTAAAAATTTGTTGCATTGCTCACAATTATCGTGTTAACCCTAATCTTCAAATTCAAATTCCGAATTTCAAAAATTTGGTTAACATTTTTCCTTTATCAAATAAATACAGCTTCTAATTCGGGCTTATGTAAAATACCCTACGTTTGATCTCTTACCGGGTAAGAAAATATGAGCAAATGAAACAATTTAGTACCCACATGAGAAGATTGTGTACTCTTTTGGTACTAAATAATACCAAAAGAAATATTTGATACAACATGAGAGTTAGTTTTTTATAAGTCGAAATATGACAAAAACTATAAAAATAAAACCACAGGATGGGCATAGAGAGTGTATCATTTTGAAAAGTTTGTGTGCAATAAACATATTGTGTTTTTTTTATAAGAAATGATTAGTTTGATAAAGAAAACAAAAAAAGCTTTTTAAGATGACATAATAACTCCTAGTCACGAGTCCCTCGATAAAGTGAAAAAAAAAAAAATTCACGAAACGTCGAGAAATATGAAATAAAAAACTTTGCGTTTTTATTGTCATAAACAACACGTTAGGCTTAATTAGCTCAATAAAATATATAACTAACATAATTATAAAAATATTAGTTTAATTAATTTTTTCTAATTAAACTTTTTTAGTATATTTTGGTTGAACTAATTAAATGAACATGTTTTTGGTACTGTCGCCATATGAAACTCAATTTTATATTTCAACTCTTTTAAGTATATATGCAGCTTCATGAGTAAAACTTAGAAATAACGACGCAAAAGATAATAGTATTGACATTAGCAACATGAGAATGTCATAAAATTGCAAATGTAGAGTGGCCACATATTATTAATATAATGTGTGATAACTAATACACCACAGGCGTTTTTGAGTTCAAATCTCACCAGGCTACTTTAGAGAATGATGTTTTATTTTGTACTGTTTTTCATATAAGGAAAAGTCAGGAAAGTAAATTTGACAACATATGCAATCATGCAATCTTGTCATAGCCAAGACAAAAAAAGTGCACTCAAATTTCTTCCAGTGCAAGAAGAGGGTAAAGACTATGTTGTGTATTTGATAATTGATAATAATTTTTATGTTGGAAAATCTCAAATACATTTATTAATTCCAATTTTTTTACATTTCGCGAGTTCTGTATATTTCAAGTGTTAGACGGATAATGCAAAGAATAAAAGGAATGTATACATAAAAATATAAAAGCTAAAGGAGAATTGAATGACATTAATAATTAAGTTTGCCATTTTAATATATTACAGACTAACAGATCAGAAACAAGGAAATATGATCAAATAGCTGACGATTCATTCGTCAACTCTTGGTGTACACTAAGGAGTATTCGTAGCCAAAAATGAACTAGATTATGTCCAGGCGCAGAATGTTACTCTTAGCTAAATATATATGCGGAATAGCTATTCCATATATATATATATATATATATATATATATATATATATATATATATATATATATATATATATATATATATATATATATATATATATATATATATATAGGTATGTTCATATATGTATATATCTACTATGTATTTACCTTACCTGCTGTGTGGAAGTAATCATTACACCAGTCGCTGTAAAAAGTAGCCACCAAGAAGACTCGCTGAAAAATATGTATATTAAATATAAAGAAGAAAGTTATTAATTAACAAGTCAAAAAAAAAAATTCAAAATCAAAAGCATACGCTTAAGCTTTGACGAAATGTTCTAACGCTGCTTCATTCAATATTGTAATGGTTGTGCGTGTTAGAACAAAAACTTTCATAATAAAGTGTGCAACACACATTAACAAAAATAAGATTTTTCCGTTTTAATTTTTACATTCAACAAATAAAAAAATAGAGATTACACCACAAACTTGCAGCAACAAGTGTTGATTTTTGGAGGCAGAGGAAAAATCGTTAAGTAATTACAGAGTTAAAAAAAATCCATAAAATATTGCCAAGTTAGCAGTTTGCCTATCAGGAACTTGGTCCTCATTTTGATATCCGTACTTTTAAGGGCCGACATTTTTGGATGAGAATTTGACCTTATTTTCACATTTGTTTCTGTGCGGATTCAACTCCTTTTTTTCAAGTTATTTTTTATAGAAGTTAAATATAACCCATGGAAAAATTAGGAGAGCAGGAACTTTTCCCCTCCAACCCTTCGTAACACTCCGTTATATACCTACAATCAAAATCCTAAAAAAGTTTGGTAAATGCAAATATATAAACTATATAAAAATCACCTGTTTTCAGTTTTTTTTTCTGTAGCTACAGTGAAAGTGTCCCATAATATTAAAAAACAAAAAAGTTGGAACCGCTTAAAATTTAAGAATTTCTAAAAGAACTTGACTCGACAAAAAGCATTTTGTATCACCCTAATCCTAGAATAAAATTAAAACGAAGACTTAATTTTTCTCATTTCCAGATTATCAACTGTTTACTATTAAAAACAATAAATATCTTAAAAACTAGTGACTGACATGAAAAATTTTTTCAAAACGTTTGGCCTGCAATTCTCGACATGTCCTACA
>OY813002.1:33428748-33581248 GCA_963681545.1 Germaria angustata
ACCTTGGTACACCAAAGGGTTAAAAAAGTTGAAAAATCTTAGAAACAAGTTCTATAAACAATTTAGAGCATCCATTAGTGAATCGGACAAACGAAATTATCTTCACTATGAAATAAGTTTCTTTACAACCAATATATTTTGCGTATAAATAATTCCACTAAATTTAATCCTAAGTGTTTTTGGACTTACGTAAACTCCAAAAGAAATAAATCATCAATTCCGGTTACAATGCAATATGATGACATGCGTTCTGATACAGTGAAGGATTCTCTTGATTTATTTGCAAAATTTTTTCAAAGCCATTTTAGCAGTGATCATAATCATACGGATTTTAATCTTGATAATGTTTTAACTTTCTTTGACTTTGGTTCATTTCAGATCTCGGAAGAAGATGTTCGCACTGGAATTTTTAAAGTCTCGAACTCATATAAGTGTGATATGGATGGTATTTCTGTGTTTCTGTTAAGAAAACTTGTTTTTTCCTTATCACTACCATTACAAATTATATTTAATCTTTCACTAAAGGAAGGTTTCTTTATTCAAAAATGGAAGTCTACTTCAATTGTTCCAGTTCTGAAAACTGGGAATAGAAACTTAGTTACAAACTACAGACCAATTGCTAAATTAACAAATATTGCTAAAGTTTTTGAGCATATCGTGTATGACAAAATATTTTTTAATTTGAAAAGATATTTTACTCCATCCCAGCATGGTTTTATTCCTGGTAGATCGACTACTACTAATTTAGCAGTTTTTACACAATTTTGTACATCTCACTTTGAAAGTGGTGCTCAAATTGACTCTACACTGATTTTGCTAAAGCCTTTGACCGCGTTCCACATGATTTGTTACTACTAAAATTATCGAAAATTGGTTTCCATTCTCAAATGCTTAGATGGTTCCGGCATTATCTAATTAATAGACATTGCGTTGTCACTATTAATGGTCTATGCTCTGATCCTGTTATTCCTACTTCCGGTATTCCTCAAGGTAAGTGTTTTAGGTCCGTTACTTTTTAACATTTTTATTAATGATATCTTTCACTGTTTCCACTACTCTAAATGTCTTTTGTATGCCGATGACTTAAAGATTTTTAAGCCTATTTTCTGTATTCGTGATTCTCAGGAATTACAGGAAGATGCTAGTAGAGTTGTAGTCTGGTCTAAATTAAATGGCCTTCCTTTTAATATTAAAAAATGTAGACAAATGACTTTTTATAGATGCCGCCATACTTTAAATACTTCTTATCTAATGAATAATCAAAGTATACAAAATGTTAATGAGATCCTTGACCTTGGTGTTGTTTTTGATAATAAATTATCTTTTGTTAATCACCTAAGTTATATAATTCCGAAAGCTTATTCTCTTCTAAGCTTTCTTAAGCGGAATACTATGAATATTGATTTTTATACTAAAAAAATTATTTTCTCATCCTTTGTACGATCTTTATTGGAATATGCTTCCTTTATTTGGAGCCCTAATGCTAAGATACACATAAGTATATCGCCTGGAAAAAGTTCAAATTAAGTTTCTAAAATTTGTGTTTTCTTCTTTGTATTTTTCAACTCCTTTAACTTCTTATGAGCATAGATGTATATGGATCTCAATGAAATCCTCTGTTATTCCTTCATGGAATTGTCAATAGTAATATTGACTGTACTGAGTTACTTGCTAATATAAAAATATCTGTTCCTCAGAGATCTCTTAGGAAATATTACTTTTTTCATATTGAATTTCATAGAACCGATTATGCAATTAATGAGCCAATTAATAAATCACTGAAATTATTTAACTGCTATTGTGAATACTTAGATTAAAAATCGCAATTAAATAACTTATTTTAGTTGTACATTTACTTTAAGTCTACGTTCAGACACATCATGTCTTATTGACATGATTCTTCCTTTTTCTTCTTTGAACTTTCTTTGGCGTTCACACAAGTCATGTCTTGTTGACGAGTTTTTTTTATGTATGTGTACATAAAAAACGTTGTTTGAGCATTTTTGACATTACGAATGAGAAAGCAAAACGTACTGACAGAGTACATAAACATGCGTACTCGTTTCTTTTCCCCTCGTCGATCTCGCCTATAAAATAGCAATCATGTCAATAAGACATGATGTGTCTGAACACAGTCTAAGTTGCTAGTCAGTAAGGATTAGTATTGTATCCATTGACTTAAATAAATAAATAAAAAATAGGTAGCAAATTTATTTTATTTGTTTGCTATTTTTGTGAAATCATTTTGTATGATTGGTTTTTACATTTTTCGTTACCTGCGAAAAAACATGTACAGTACGATCCCGAAATGTACGGGTATGTTCTAGAATCCGAATTCACTGGAAAGTGGGTTACTTTAGCATTTTTTGGTGTTCTGCAATTCACATCCCCATGTTTTTATTCGTTTTCAATTAGTGTAGTAAGGGGTGGGTGAAAGTAAAACGAATCGTACTTTATTCTTATAAATGCTAACATTAAGAAAAATGCAATTTTGGTTTTTAGTTTGAAGTGTTTTTTATTGAACTTCATCAAAAAATTTAATTTTTCACAGAAATATTAATGCAAATTTTTTTTTAAACTTTGCCAAAAAATTTCAATTTGGTTTTGGCAGATCTCAGTTGTGTAAAAAACATGAAAAAAATACAACAATTTTGTTTATGTTCGAAAACACAAAGTTGCCCTACATAATAAAGTTTGATATGTCAATCTTTTTTGAACTAAATCTTAATGCATTTAGATGTTATTGAAAAAGAAAAATGAATTTTTTGAAGGAAATTAAAACTAATTTCATATATATAAATCTATTTAAACCATAATTATAATAATACGATTGCATTTAGCCGGCAAACAGCCGCGCTGATAAATAACGCAACTAGAAGAAGAAGAGAATAAAATTAATAATCTCTTTTTAAAAAATTGTAAAATCAAAGCCAGCTTGTAAGGTCTTTGTATTTGTTGATGTGAATTTAAACTAACAAAAGCATGTTTCATGTTCAAAAGTTGTACTAGAGCCCCGACTTGCGAGTTGCGTCATTTTGACACCGATTTCCGTCGGTTCGATTTGCATCGTTTTGATTTCGATTTGCGTCGTTTTGATTTCGTTAAATTGTTTACTGCAGCATTTTGGATTACCATTTTTAGCATTTGTAGTGCCTGATATAGCATATTTTCTGTCTTTTAGCATTTTCGCAACTTCTGGCCTGTACATTAAGAAGTTTTCAAATTGCGTGAAGTAAGGGGAATTCCCTTTTCTTTGTTATATAAGTGGTGCTAATTACAACTATCTGGTTATGGTAAGAATTTAGTGTGTTATTCCCCAAAATCCATCCAATCAAATGTTGTGTTGTTGATTTAGATTTATCATCTGAAGAGAGCTCAATGTAAGCTAAATAAATTAAAATTTTTAATGCATCTACTTTTTATGAATATACATATGTACATATGTAAATGAATGTAATTTTTATTATGTTTTTTTTATTAATTTATTGTTTTATTTCTTTATAATAATTATAAACATTTGTTGAAGTGAACGAAATAAATATAAATGTATTCATGCTTGTTTTTTTTTTATCAAAAATACAAAATTGTTTGCTTTGTTTTGAACATTTCCCCCAATAAATTAAATTTCAGTGTGTTTATATAGAAAATGGTGATTCGATTTGCGTCGCGTTTCTCCGGTCCCCATTAACGACGCAAGTCGGGGCTCGAATGTATTAATTTTGTTTTTATTCGCGTAGAAAATTAATTGAAAAATTTGAATATCTTTTTTTTCATACTCTGTAAATTGTTTTACTTTTGTAATTTGTTAATTTTTTTCCAACTTTTTTGTCGACCGCCGTCGATTTTTGCGTAGCTGTAGCCTTTGATATTTAGATTTTTTTTCGAACATAAACTTCGAATGTGGAAAAACATGCTGAATTCAGAACACCAATTTATAAATTATGGGGATTCAAAAAATTTTTCGTTTTCAATCCGAGTCGAAACCTGGAACATACCCGATATTCTTATTTATCTTAATTGCATATCACACAGCTTATCTTATACAGAATGGAGGATTTTTTTAATATTGTTATAGCTGTGAAAAACTTGGAAAATATTCAAATAAATATGCACATATTACAAAAATATGCACAGAACTTAGTTTTTTGTTAAAATATGCAAAAACAAATTGATGCCATTTTACAGGAAATCAAATGAAACGCAAAGAAAATTGTTCAGAATAGCTTTTAAAGTATGGACAATAAATATGCATTTGCATTGAAATTGTCGCCCTATACATCATAGAAAACATCTGCTCTTAAATACTATTTCTTCCATTATTGGTCGAATTTCCGAAAACCCTTACTTTTTTTATAAAAAGCAAGCAATATAATTGGTTTAGCATAGTAGGAAGTGAATAAGCAAGTTAAGAAAATTTCTGGAACAACATGAATGAAGATTTTGATGAGGAGGATGATATTTCATCGTTTTGTTTAATACGACAAGCTTGAGAGATGGTATTCGGCTATTAAGCGCGCTGTTTCGAAATTTTAAATGTTAAAAATTTTAATATTTTATTGTTTGTTGTTGGCTTAGCTAAGTATATGCCTGCATTTCATTGGCGCTAACCAAATCATCAGTACCCTTTAGCCAAATCATGATTGAAAAGCACTCAAACTCGTATACTTATAAAGAATACAAATTAATGCTGTTCAATTATGATTTGGCTAAAGGGTACTGATGATTTGGTTAGCGCCAATGAAATGCAGGCATATACTCGCTAAGCCAACAACAAACAATAAAATATTAAATAATTATTTTGCAGAATATCTCGAATAACAAATTTCATAAATATTGTTAAAAACAATATTTTATTGTTTGTTGTTGGCTTAGCTAGGTATATACCTGCATTTCATTGGCGCTACCCAAATCATCAGTACCCTTTTAGGCAAATCATGATTGAAAGCATTCAAGCTCGTATACTTATGCAAAAGACTACAAATATATATGAGCTTGAATGCTTTCAATCATGATTTGGCTAAAAGGTTACTGATGATTTGGTTAGCGCCAATGAAATGCAGTCATATACCTAGATAAGCCAACAAAAAACAATAAAATATTAAAATAGTTATTTTGTAGAATATCTCGAATAACAAATTTGATAAATATTATTGTTAAAAATTTTAGTTTTGAAAAGTAGTTTGTTTCGTAAGATTTTAGATAACATTTAATGTAGACGATGTAAACACTTGAAATGAGGATATTATTGACTACACCAACCAAACCAATGTATTTTATGGTGTCATCAAAATAATATTGACTGCGGAATATCTTCAGCAACGACATATTAACAATCATTTAGTATATTGAGATGAGAAATAAATACATTCAAGCATAAAATCAATAGTAAATAAATCTATTTCCTATTAAAAATAGTATTTTTGGTATAACGAATTTCCCATTTTAACGAAAGCATCTAACATATCATTCGTTATATTGAGCTTCAGCTATATGTTTTAAATAATTAATTAATTGTGCTTAGATATGTAAACTCGTAGCGTATGACGTCTAACATATTTAATTAACTTCGCATTTTATCAATCCACTAAAAATTAGACTTGTCATATCACACAATTGTCCTTTACAATTTTCAAACTTATGGAACTATAATAGTACATATGTATGTACATATTTCCAAAAAAAAAAAATGCTAAATAAGTTGAAGACATTCTATATTTGTTTATAAAAATAATTTGTTTAATTTGATTTATTCCCAAAGAACATTTTTGAATTATTTGACTTAACTAGATAGTTATTCCTACACTAAATACAATAACTATTTATATTTTCATATTACAAAAATTTCTTTTTGCAGTCATAAAAAATAAGCAACAAAGGATTTGCAATTACATACTTATACATACATATGTATAGGACAAAATTTACATAATTAATTAATAAAAAACAAAGATGTCGACATATAGATTAAAACTACGCTTGCGTAACAATAAAAACATCACCATTGCTGTTGACCACCTCGTGCATGGTTACAGTCTGTGTTGACGAATTACCATCGTTTTGTTCATTCGATAGATTTAAGTCTTGGCCCGAAGAGTTGTCAGAGGTAGTTGTGCCATTGTTGACATCACCATGTCCGGTGATTTGTACATGTTCTTGAAGGTCCTCAACGTCAAAGAAGAGATTATTGCACTCACCACATTTAAATTTGGGTACATTTAATGCTTGCGTGTGTTTACGTTCAGCATGAGCCTTAAGAGTAGCAGCACTTGAAAAGTGCTTGCGACAATTGTCTATAGCGCAGGCATAAGAACGTTGTTGATGAATGTGACGATGCCTATAGAGAATGGCTTTTGATTTAAACGTCTTGCCACAAATGTGACAAGTGGGTATTTTCGAGGCTGATTGATGGGTCTTCATATGCATGCGCAACATACCGGGACCCTTGAAGGTTTTGTGACAAATTTCACATTCTGGCTGTTTTTTACAATTCGCACGTATCCAGTTTGAATGAGAGTGCATGTGATTGTGTAATCCTTTGAACTGTTTGAATTCTTGATGGCAAAGATTGCATTTGTATCGTCCTGTGCCTAGCACAGAAGTTTGTTGATTAATGAATTCGGCTATAGTTTTAGAATCGATTTCAGTGTCATCATCTAGAGCAGCAGCAGCTGCTATCGAACAGGCCGTCGCTTGCAGAAGACGCGAGGATGCTAGGGATTTATAAGGAAGCTGGTTATTTGAACGTTTTGATTTCTTCGAAGGCGTCGTCGTCGATGACGGGGACGATGTTGTGTTTGTCGTTATTGTGGTATTGTCAGATTTTTGTATTGTTTCATTTTGCATATTGCCGCCTTCATTTTCTGATATAATTCCACCACCACAAGCAGCGTGAAGTACTGCATTAACTTCCGCTTCTTCCAGTGCATCGACATCATCTTCTGTGCCACAATGTTCTACAATTGTATATTGAGCCAAAGCATTTTCATGTTCGTTCATGTCTTGCTGATGTTGACATAAATCACCATCGTCATCTACTGCGGCCAACATTTGATGATGATGTTGATCTAAATGGTCGTCTGTTATAAACTCAGAACCGCTTGATGTCTCCAAAAGCACAGCTCCAGCATTATCATCATCTAGCATTTCCTCTTCCATATGGATTTCTTCTATTATATCGTCATGGTCGCGATCTTCATCTTGATCGTCTTCATCAACAACTTCATGCACAACAGTGACATCCTGTAATATCAGCTGCTGGTGCTGAGAATGGTGATGATGTTGTTGTTGCTGCGACGTAGTTACAGTTACATCATCCAGATACTCTAAATCTTCATTATGCTGCAACAACTGGTGATGATGGTGCTGCCCATGATGCACTTGCATTTGTTCCTCCTCAACGACAATGGTTTCACAAATTTGCTCCCTTTGATTATCAGTGCCAGTCTGATCATCGACATCATCATCATCGATCAAGTGGTGCTCGGTTTGTTCTATTAGCGAGTCATCGTCCACCATCGTTATGTGATCGTCATCAAGTAAGGTAGTGGTTGTATTTGAATTAACTGGTCCACCAATTGAACGATGTGGTACAATGTGCACTAATTGCAGTATTTGTTGACCATTAGGTTGTTGTATCAATTGCAAAGTCTGTCCACTTGTTGTTTGTATTAATTGCGAAGCAAATTGTGTTTGCTGTTGCGGTGCGGGGGGAGGTGCTGCTTGTTGAGGATTGATCAATTGCGCTAGTTGGGGTTGCCCACTGCTGTTAGTGGTTAGTATTTGTGTTGTGGTTAAGATTTGACCATTTGGTAAGACTAATTGTTGTGGAAGGGAGGTAGTGGTGTTAGTATGTGGTACAATAGCGTTGGTGGTCGTGGAAGATGTTGGTACAATAGGTAGAAGGGGCGGAGAATTAATGAGAGTTTGTGTGGATTGCAGTCGAGGGCTTTGTAAGGTAATAGTGTCGGATAGAATTTGTTGTTGTAACACATGAGGATTTTGCTCTGGTTGCAAGTTTTGTATTTGATGTTGTTGTTGCTGTTGAACAACAATTGTTTGTTGCAGTTGCTTCTTTAGTAAGGTTTGTTGTTTTTGTTTATTTAAAAGTAGCGATTTCTTTTTATTTTGCAAAGCACTCTGCGGTTGCATTATTAACTGATGCTGCTTTTCATCCTGCTCCTGCTGTTGCTTCAATTGTTTTTGTAATAGCTTCTGTTGCTTCTGCTGCTCCTGTTGTTGCTGCATTAGCAACTGTTGCTGCTGTTGCAGCGCTAGTAATTTAGCTTGGCTCTGTTGCAATTTTAAACCTTGTGCTTCATCTAAAACAACCCTAGTATTTGCTTGTTGCATTTTAATATCCTTTTGAGGTGGCGCTGGCGTTGTAACAGCTGGCGGATCTTCAATCACAACACGAACCGTCAAAGACTTGATATATTCTCTCAATTCCTTATCACTCCGTTCCACTTGCATCTTAAAAGCATGACAGCGTGAAACAGCATGTACGCACTGTACACATATTTTATCAGGCCATCCCTCGGTGGGCTCAACATTTACACTTGCACATTCCATTAGCATATCGGCTACTTTTTCGCTAAATAATGGTCGCATGTCCTTACGCTCAGATATACAAACACGGCATATTTTATCCAATTCTAAAACTTTTTTACGTTCCATTACAATGTTTCCTTTATTATGGGTGAAACTGAAAACTGCATGAATAGATAGAATAGTGTAATTAGAATTGTTTTAATAAAAATTACTTGTTATAATTGCTAAGAGAAGAAAATGCTTTAGTTACATTTAAAATGCGTTCACCAAAAAGTAAAAAGTGCCTATAACATGTATTTATAAGTATGTACATATATAGAATATAGAAAATGAAATTATTAAGTGTCAATTACATTAGAATTCGGTCACAACAAATTATCACGTATTTGTAACGCAGGATACATTTATAAAGTCTGTGTAAAGCGAATAGATTGCAACAAAGCAGAGAGAGAGAATGCAGTCGTCGAACTCGTTATAAAATAATTGACGGAAAATTTTTTATAAATGAAGTTGGAGAATCAGCTTCTCTACCACCTGCGTAGACCTTGTTAATGGCGCTTGGTATAACGAAGAACTTCTCCGATACCACTTTTCAATTCCATTTAAAGTGAGTGAAGATAAATATCCAGAAGTATATATGTTTTGGCGTTCATTAAATATTTATAAATAGCTTTTTAGTATTTGTGACATATTTGCAAATACATTTTCATGTTTGGGACATATTTATTATATCTAAGTGCTCATATTGCCTCATAAGCTTTTACAACTAAAAAACTAACTTTATCTGAAAACGGTGGCTTAAAAATAATGAAGTTAAAGAGAAAAAAGAATCCAAGCTTCCATAGTAAAACAATATGTTTTGGCTTCAGATGTTGATGTATAGCTACACGCCTACAATATAATACATAAGCCAGCCACGACACCAAGGCGAAAGTAGAGGTAGCACTAATCTAGAAGTAGATGTTTAAGATTCCGTTGTTACCAACTTGCATATAGGATTCCCATGGAAAATTCTTCACGTTTTAAACAATTACGCCCTTTAGTCTCATGTGCAATACATCGCTTGCAGAAACAATGAGAAATGAGCGTATAAGCTATCATCAAATAATTGATGTAAAACCAAACATGACTCTGGTTCGGTGCAATGATAATGACGTCATTACCATAGTATCAACCAGTGAAGACCTTGCACAACCTTGGTCAAGCAGCGAGAAGAAGATATCGATCCAACATTCGTTCTGTGTACAAATTTATAACAAACTAGCTGACCCGGTCCGCGTTGCTGGCCCTAAGCAAACATTAGTGTTATATTACCACACGATTTAAATTGAGCTTTTAACGAAATTTACGGCCTTTAAATAAAAATCCATTGAATATCTATCATAAAGTTTTGGAGTCCATACGTTACATATATATATCCTGTTTTATATGTATAGATCTTTAACTTATTGTACAATGTTGCACCTTAATAAGCGCGGAATATCTTGTTATCGAGTGATGTAAATATTTTGTAAACAAACCGAAAACTCGGATTTTTTAATGCAACATTTCGAAAGTTTTAAAATTTTGGTATTGAATCATTATTAACACAGATTTTTTGTAAATATCTTCGGAACTACATAAGCGATTTAAGAGTTTCATATCTCGTTTTGAAGAACATGATAACGGCTTTCAAAAAAAAGTAAAATAACATGATAGCACAAAAAATATTGGTGGTGCAATATGAAAATTGGGTTTTGCCACGCCCCTCCGCCCACAGACCGAAAATCAGACTTCACAGTGTCACCCGCCCGAGTATTCTAAAGGTTCCCTGAAAATTTCGTCAAAATCGGCCCAGCCGTACATACATACATACATACACACATCCTATTTTATATATATAGATACATTGGCTAGGTGGATCACTTTTTACCACATTGATATGAACAAAATAAAACAATATTGGCAACTTTTGATAAGGCCCTTAATTGCTTCAATGAATACTTATTTTCAGTTATATACACACATGGACAAAAGTCACCGCCATTTGGCGCCCAGAACGTTTGAAGGGCAGTCAGGCTAAGAAAATAATTGAAACACTAAATTTAATATATTCAGCAAAAAAGTATAGTTAATTTAAACTTTAATTTAGTTAAAACAACTCTTCTCACTTTAGCCTTTTTTACAAAATCCTATATTCAATCTTTTTAATGCATATTTCTGGTGGATTATTTTTTATAACATCTTGCAAACGTTTCTGCATCGAATGTAGCACATTTTTAGTTACATCTGAACCATTCCATATTTTTTGAGGTAATATGGTGCTCTCGAACTCGTCGGTCCAAATGGTCCTATAAATGTTCGTTGTGAGGGGTGTTGTAGAAGACCCACAAGGAAACTATTTCTGCCGTGTGTTTGGGGTCATTGTCATGTTACAAGAAGTGGTCGGATTAAGATAAAGTTTTTTGTCCATTATTTATTCTATAAATACTAACTCTCCGACGTGCACACCCACACCATAACTCCAGCACCACCATGTTTCACAGTCGGTAGAATGTGCTTGTCTTGTAATGCATCGCCCGTAGCGGTAATTTCAGATGGCGGATTTTTTAGCTCTTTTTTGTAATTTTTATTATTTTCTGTTTTTCCCGAACAGATAGTCCTGGCAGTCGACCTCTTCTCGGTTGATATATGAGGCGTTAGTAAAAATTTTAATATAAGTACTGTTATTAAACTTCGACAGGACAAATTTAAAGTTACCATGTTACACGAATTTATTGACAAAAGAGTTCAGAGTGGCAAAATAGCCTTAAGTTTAGTATACATATGTACATATACATATTTGTGTCTGAAGATAAGCTGGGAAGCAGTGACGGTGCCTTTTTTCCACCAGAAATATGCATTAAAAACATTAAAAATTTGATTTTGTAAATAAGGCTAAAGTGAGAAGAGTTGTTTTTTTTTTGTTTTTTGTTTTGTTGTTTAAATTAACTATACTTTTTGCCGAATATACTAAATTTTGTGTTTCAATTATTTTCTGGGCGTGATTGCCTTTCAAACGTTCTGGGCGCTGAATGACAGCGACTTTTGTCCATTTGTGTATGTTATCTCCAGCTGGCCAAAAAAACTTGCATCTATCATATTTAGCTTTCATTAGGAAACTACTACTTATTTAGTGAGTAATGCACCGACTTGCTGTACGGGTCGTTGACTGTAGCCAGATTCACGGAGAGTTCAGATGCCATACGCCTCGATTGAGCTGGTCATATACATAATTATTTTTATTGCAAATCAAATACGCTATGGCCAATGCTAAACAAAACTACGATATAATGTTAAAAATGCGATTTGATATACAACACTAAACCTTTCACTGCTAAATATTCTATAAATGCCCATATTTGTAATAAATTAATTATTGCTTTTTAACATATATATGTACGTGTACTCTCACATTGCAATTTTCATGAAAATTCTATATAATATGGGTCGACGAAGAGCTCAGCGCCCCAAAATCTAGGTATCGGAATTTACCAAAGCAACAAATTTATTGCACGTCACATAAACCCTTATAAAAATAATTTCCAGTTTTTACGAAGAAGAAAAGTTAAACATTAACGAGCTAAAGTAGCTAATCCAAAATACTAGTCAATTTTTACGCCTATAACGGACAAAACAAATTCGCAAAATCTTTCTGCTAATACTCTAAACCTTCAA
Source organism: Germaria angustata (assembly GCA_963681545.1). NCBI lineage: Eukaryota > Metazoa > Arthropoda > Insecta > Diptera > Tachinidae > Germaria > Germaria angustata. The sequence goes on from OY813002.1 coordinate 33,440,992, forward strand.
AATACTTGTACTTGTTCATCATTATTTAACAAAGCGATAAATATAATTGAAAATAACATAAGTTTGTAAATAGATACATATTTAAGTACATAATATGTCGGTCAAACGTATTGAAAATTAGTACATAAACTTTTGTTTATTTGAAGAAAAGAAGCGATTATAATGTACTTCGTCTAAAACGAACAAATTTGCGGTTACCTCGGAGATCCTTATAACCGAACTCCATTGTATTATGCAGTATTTTATGAGTATGTACATGAATATTGTTCTTAATGCGAATAGGAAAGAGTACTTTCATTTATTTTCAAAAAGACAATCATTTACTTCTTCAGTGTTTTTCGTACAAATGTTCCTATAAGGGAACGTTTATTCCACTCTTGATCAGGCCTGCCCTTTATGATGTGATAAAAATGTATTTCGGCCCTAATTTTGTATTTTACCAAGGCGAGTCCTTGAGTTATTTTTGTGTAGAAACAAAAAACGAAACAATTGCTTTTGTTTGTTGTTTAAGCTCTTAAGGTGAATTCACCCATTCGTTCAGAACGAAATTTTTGTTGTTGTTCCGCATTAAATTTACTCTCTTTCTCAAAATAGAGACGTCAAACTACATATAAAAAAAATCGTTCGGAACGTTCAGAACGAATGGGTGAATTCACCTTTAGTTAATATGCTGACATTTTATATACGATAGAGAATTCTCAGATTGCATTTGATTTGTTTGGCATAAACATATAAAGTTGAATGTTTTCAAACCGCTTAAAGTTTACTTACTGACTATTTGGTTTAGCAACCAATGAAATGTCAGCATATGAGCTGAACCCACAACCAACAATACAAGCTTTTGAAACTTTAATTCTTTAAACGATTTGTTGCGGATAATGTCCCATACAACAGATCTCAACATTAAGTGTTTAAAAAGGAATTGTATTAACGCAACGGTTCACCACAGTTAAATACAAAAATAGGTCCCTAATTTTCAAATTACCGGCCGGATTTAAGAGCCTTTGTCAAAAATTTAGTGTCCCCTTACTGAAATAAAGGACGTCAACATAAACAAAAAGAGACGGAAAGAGAACTGTGCGGAAAGAGACGCACACGCCATTGAATCAATTTACTATCGTAGTTTTATCTCATGTAGAACTCAGCGCAAATTCCAATTAAAAGAATAAAGTAGACGAGATAAAATAGCACTTTCAGTAAAGAAAAAATACAATTTTTATGAAACTAAATTCCGGGTTTAGTAATGGATAAATAAAAATTTGTAAAATCGCGATGAAATGCGAAAGGTTCAAGTAAAAATATGTAGTATGTAAACTTAAGCATTTTCTTGCTCACGGCATTTTCACACAAGTGCAAAGGAAAACATTTTACTTACCTGGGTAATAAATATAGTATATAAGTATGTATGTGTATATCGCGGTCAAACGAACTAATATCTAAATGAATTTATGAGTATTTCTATTGAATCTGCTCATTCATTTAGCATTTTTCTTTGTACGTGAAAAACTATAATTAAATCGTTTTCATGTTTTATAAATACTTATGTATTTTAATTTGTTTTTAATTTTTCAAAACAATAACAAACTCATGAACCGTTAGAAGAGTTTGTAGTAAAAAACACTTTTCATAATATACGTGAACGAAATAACTAGATTTTCATTAAATTTTATGAATTTTATTAGAGAAATGTGAAAATGAAGCCATGAAATATAAAATTCGTGTAAAAATTTTTATACACGCACGACCTTTTGTCTTCTTCTGACGTCGGTAAAACACAATGGCTGCCAGCAAAATGAAAACGAATTTGTTTCGTTTTCAAAAACAGAAATAAAAGAGGAAAACGAACTGCACTATATTAAGATTGACATAAACCCATCTCTTTTCTTCTAATGCAGTAGAGGAAAGTAAAACGAGAGGAAAATATATGACAGCTGCAAACAGCTGGTGCTATGCTTCAACGCTGCCAGATAAAATTGCAACAGAAATTGTTTACAATAATTACTTACATTTCTGGAGTTTACTCAAACAAAATTTATAATCAATATATTTTTTATTTCTAAATCAATGTATATGATTTTTGTAATAATTTATATTTGCTCTCGTTTTGATTTACACACGTTCGCGCATCACCATACAAAACATTTGCACTACATTAAGAAATTTTGTTTTTTGTTTAATTAGATTATGCGGAAGGTTTTTTGTGACAATTTTTTTATATTTGTTTTACCACATGGGGTTTTATTGTTTTTACTTTAACGATTAATTTGCATTTTTATTTCCAATTATTGAATTTTGCGATTAAGAACCTAATGTTTATCAAGAACCGTGTTACAAAACTAAGCTATCCGCTTGTTACCTCCCCGCCCATCATTTTTTGGTTTCTAATCAGAGAATTTTTTTAGTTTCAAACAGGCAAAAGTTTGTCGTAAGCGGGACAGAGATAACTAAAACTTTTATTGTAATATAGTTTACCAGAGAGCTGCCAGGTTAGGAAAGTGTAATAATAGAGATGGAGCTGCCAGATATCCCAAGGTACGCAAGATTACTTATTTGTGACATAATGTTAACGTAATAATATATGGGTTCTTCAGACGATAAAGAGTACCATGCACATTGAATATATTCATCCAGCATTGAGGTGGCTTGGGTAAAATTTTGTATGTAAGAGGGACACAAACGTTGTTGTACGTAAAATAAAGTTTTTATTTTTGGAATGAGTTACGAAAAATGCTGATGCATGTATGTTGCATTCACTCATCAAATACGTATACGTTGAAGAATAGGAAGATTATTTTTAAGAAAATTCACATATGATGGCGACAACTCTAAACAATTGTAGTATATGCAAACAAAAAACTCGCAAAGGCAATGGTACATATGTACATGAATTTTCGGCTAGCATTTTTTTGTTAGCAAACAACATTAGAGCTATGGGATTGGATCTGTCAATGTGACCCATCAACATTAGTTTTTGAAGTATAAAAACATAAAATTTCCCATCGATAAATTTGTAAAGGAATACGATATCCCGTCGGCAAAAAATTTTCAACTGTTAACGATTATAGAAGAAGAAAAAGATGACAAAAAAGTGTTGGTTCATTGAGCTTAGCAATAAAAAAATGATAATGAAAATATCTCTACATATATAAAAGTTACGTGTATGTTCGTGATCCCTAAACTCAAAAACTACTGCACCGATTTTGACCAAACTTTATATACATGCTCTATGGGGCGTGAGAAGTGTTTCTGTGTAGTTTGAAGTTCGTCCGACAGATGGCGCAATATTTAGTTTTTTTGTGTTTTACACGATGGAGATTAGCGCGATAAGCCTATGCTGTGTTTCGCTGAAGGCGTTGGGTCCTTAATCAGCGTGTGGTGGCGTTAATTAGCCCGATATCGGTCTTTGAACAATAATTGCCATGTCGATTTAGTGCACCTTTCATTCTTCTTCGAAATATCAATCCGCCATGACTTTGCAACGAAACCAGACTTGCAGTGAAAATAAAATTTAAAGGCAAAACAACGTTTGCCCGGGTCAGCTAGTTATATTATAAAATTTTCTTTTTAAATTTATAGCACATAAAATTTTCCGACGGCAGTCTGCTGTTCGTAACCTAAAATGTTTCAACTAAAGGTGAATTCACCCATTCGTTTTTAACGTTCCGAACGCTCTTTAAATATGTAGTTTGAAGTCTCTGTTTTTGAGAGAGAGAGAAGAGAGTAAAAACCAATTCAAGCAAAAATTGTTCCGCATTAAATTTACTCTCTTTCTCTCTCTCAAAAAAATAGAGACTTCAAACAACATATTAAAAAAGCGTTCGTAAGTTAAAAACGAATGGGTGAATTCACCTTTAAGTGGCATATTAAAAATTCTTTACATATAGTCGCTACATACTCTTTGTTTTTTACGTCCCATAAGACCGGAAATGAGCGATAGACTTCTATTAATTCAACTATAAGAATTTAATTGCCCAGTTTTGGATTTTTACTTTAGATTAAAATGACACAAAAAAATTGTTTGTAATATTTTCGATCTGTGTAGCGGTTGTCTGATATAAAATATATAAATATCAATATATCAATATTTTCTTAATATAAAGAACTACCGTCAGTACAGCAACAAAAAAAAATCAATTATCAGCAGCTGCAAACGTAATTTGAAAATGTTTGATTTTAAATTATTAAGTGGCACATAAAAAGTCTTTTTTTAAACTTTTTTCTGCTATTGTCATATCCTTTCTACACTGGAGAAGATCTGATTACAACGCATAGATGTTGAAAAAATTTACATGTTTACGTCGCAGCATCTAACATCATTTTACAAATAGTTTGTTGCATGTTCAAACATTATGTTGAATTAAATAAAAAAAGTTAATATTGAAAATTCATTAATAATGTCTTCAAGATCAAAATCAATTGTAAATACATTATAGAATTCAAACCATGACCAGATGAAATTCTATTTTTATTAAATTCGCACTAAACATTTTCGCTCATACCAATACATTGTATGTACATAATACTTTTTAATAATAATGACATATGATAAAAAAAAATAACAATTGTCGTATATCAGTTGTCAATTAATAAAAATGTAAACAAAATTTTTCTATCGAATGTCATGTTTATAGTGATACACTAATATCGAAAGATGTTGAATGGAACTGTAACAAGCTTGGTAGTAAATAAAATACGTCTTATTTCCAGTTTTTAACGTCAAAATCATATGTTAACTTTCTGGATAAACTTTAAATGCCCAATTTTGCTCATTTAAGTTGCAATTAAATAAGCCTTGAAGAACTGTATTTCGGATTTAAATGGCATTTAAAGCTAAATGACATTTAAATACAAAGTTAAAAACTGGGCATAATTGTAACATGTGTACATGTTGACAGGCATAACTAAAAGGAAATGTCAAAAAATAAGTAAAAAGAAATGTCAAAAATATGACAAGCATAATTAAAAAGAAATGTCAAAGAAACTGTAACGAGTAATAATATATAAACTTACAATTTTAAATAAAAATTATATTGTATTGGATTTAAATAAAATTTAAAAAATAAAAAAAACCCAAAACTATAAATGAATTATTACATGGTGTCAGAAGTGGGATATTAAGGAAAATAAATAAGGTCAGGAAGGTAATACGAAATGGCTGACGAAGGGCAAAATCGAACACCACGTTCTTTGGATTGTTCAATATGGCTGCGGAGTGGCTAAAATGGAAACAGAATTTTATGGTGTGGATGTTTGCAACTGGAAAGATGGAGAAACCGGAAAATAATAAAATTGCAACCTTTATATGGCTTATTGGTGAGTAAGGTGCAGTGATTTATAACACTCTTTTTTCAAATGATGGCACACAAAACTCAATGTTGGGCGAAGTTCGCTCTGGTGAAAATGCTGTTGTCCAAAGGACATTGGAAGATGTTATAAAGAAATTTGATGATTACTGTCTTCCCCAAAAGAACGTGGCTATGGAGTCATCCAAATTCAATATGATTCAGCAGAAAGAAAAACAATCAATTAATGAATTTGAAACAGGGCTGCGTAAACAATTACCATTTTGTGATTTCAAGTGTAGTTGTGCATCTTTGTATAAGGAGCGAATGCTTCGAGATCGTATTATTATTGGTGTGTACGACAAAAAATTGCAGATAAAGCTCCTACATGGTAGACATGATACTTTGACAAAGGTGCTCGAGACATGTAAAATTTATGAAGCCGTCAGTCTTAATAAAATAATTTGGAAGCAAAAGCACCAATTATAGCAAGTCTAGAAGGAAACATAAACGCTCAGTTCTGTAGCTGCAGTTGAGTCAACTAAGCTTTTTTGTTTTAATTGTGGAAATGCGTGGTCTCCAAAACATATAAGTGAATGCAGGGCGAAAGATATTGCTTGTAGAATCTGTTCAAAGGTTGGTCATTATGCCAGGGTGTGCCGTCAAAGGGGAAAACAACAACAAAGAAATCCAAGAAGAGATGAAAGCAACAACAGCAACAAAAACAGTAGCTACAATAACGGTGGACACTTTAGCAGCAAGACGGGAATTGGGAGTATTGCTTGGAGCGAAATTCAAGGTATGTCTGTTGACAATGTGATGACAAGAGGAAAGGTTTTAAGTAATAAACATTATTTTAGAATAAATTCGGTAGAAGCAAGTCGGGCAAAGTGGATCAAGAAATTTCTGATTGCAGGAAAGATAGTGAATTTCAAACTAGATACTGGAGCGGACGTAAATTGTATTCCTTTTTCTGTAGTTGATAAACTAGGAATAAAAATTTAAAACAAAAATATTTGCTTCCCTGTTTATGATTATAGTAATAATAGTCAGGATTTTTGGTACTGTGAGATTATGTTGTAGTGATATAAAGAGACAAATATTATTCCTGGTTGTGGACGGTAAATTTGAGCCTATACTTGGATTGGGCAGTTGTATTGAATTGGGATTGGTTATGCGAATGGATGTTGATAGGATTAGCTTGCCGGAGGTGTCGGAAGTTTTCATAGGAAAGTTTAATGATGTGTTTCAAGGATACGGTAGATTTCCGGGTGAATATAGGAAATATTTACATGAGAACTCGAAACCTAAGTTGCACTATAGGAAGCGAATTCCACATGCATTAATGGAACTTGATACGATGGTAAAGGATGGGATAATTTCCATAGTTGATTATCCGACTGATTGGGTTAATAATCTTCAGATAGTGGAAAAGTCTGATGGCAGTTTGCGCATTTGCTTGGATCCAAGACCACTAAATGAGTGCATTAGGCGGGAGTATTTTCTTATTCCTACCATTGAAGATCTGACGTCTGGCTTGGCAGACGCAAAGGTCTTTACGGTTCTTGATCTTAATAGTGGGTTTTGGCATATGTCCTTGGATAGAGCATCGGCGGATCTGACAACGTTTATGACCCCATTTGGTCGGTACAGATTGGATAGGTTGCCTTTTGGCTGGAGACGTGCACCTGAAATGTTTCAGAGAACTATGGACAAGATTTTTGGAGACATTCCTGGTATTTACATTTATTTTGATGAAATTTTGATCTTAGCAAGGGATCAAGAAGAGCATGATAATGTACTTGGGACGATAATACAACGGGCGAGGGAAAATAATGTTAAATTAAATTCTAGAAAGATACAATATCGGAAGGACACTATAGAATTTATGGGAAACACTATATCGTATAATAAAATTAGGGTAGGAAGGAAATATTACGAGGCTATATTGGGCATGGGAAGACCAGGTAAAAGGCAGAAGTTTTACGTTTTCTGAGCATGTTAAAGTATCTGGCAAAATTCATACCAAACCTATCAAGAATGACGGCAGCGTTACGTAATTTGACGAGACTTGATGTTGAGTTCTCATGGAATGAGGAAATGAAAAGGAATTTAGGGATTTGTTGGACATTGTATCAAAGCAACCTTTTTGGCTGCTTATAATCCTAAATTGCCTGTAAGAATTCAGACAGATGCATCCAAGGATGGACTGGGATGTGTTTTATTTCAAGAAGGGCACCCTGTTTTCCTTTGCTTCAAGAACATTATCAAAGAATGAACAGAAATGGGCACAAATAGAGAAGGAACTATTGGCTATTGTTTTTTCATGCCAGCGGTTTCACTATTTTGTTTATGGTCGAGAGTTTACAGTTGAGAGTCATCACAAACCCCTAGAGACATTGGTCAGACGTGATATTGATGATGTCACTATGCAAAAGTATGAAATTTAGCATTATTTTCATTATATAAAATTTTGGTTTTAAGTAAGATCGACCATCAAGGTTTAAAATCGATTTCAGTATATAATCGTCAGTATATTCCCGAAGTGCACGACTGTCTTTTGATAAGCTCGTAATATTCTTCATATGTTACAAAATAAAACAACAAAAGACTCATTAAATATAAATTGGGGGCTAATGAAAAAATGCAAAAATGAATGCTAAACAGATCCATGAAAATATAAAAAAAATAAAACTTTTTGCTGCAAGGACTGTCTTTCGCGCTCGGTCATGTTTACTTTCCTTACTAGTGGTGACCACTAACCACCAACTTGGTACAAACACTGAACATAAAATATGTCTCACTTGAATTTGGCTCATGAGACCACTCATGTTCATATTTCGCATACAAGTATGTACATGAACATATTACTACCGTTGCTATGCAGATGTTATGTTCATGTCATGTCCAAATCGATTGGTCGTGAAGACGTGGTGTTACTTACAGACAGTGGAGTTGTAAGTTTAATTCCTTCCGCGAGTAAATTGGTGCCCAGAAGAAATAAACTTCATCAACCAGGCTTATAGTACCTTAATTAACCCACAGACGGCAAAATCTATAAAAACTCAATTTGATGTGAATCAATTAATTACTATCGGTTGCATAAAATCAGAGAGAGAGAGAGAGAGAGGGAGAGAGAATTATAATTTTTTAGACGATACATGAATATTATTGTCGCTTCTTATTTGTTTGAAAAAGTGCATGAAGCGCTTAATATATGATCGACAAGTAAATAAGTATGCAGAAACTGTACAAATTAACGGACTACATCCACTATTATAAGAATAGTTATTGTAGTTCCCATTTTTTGTGGGTTTCTTTTCATCTGATTCGGTTCATTACGGGGTTGTCCTTTCCAACTGAATTGTCATCAATAATTTCGAAACAGGTCCTCTGCAGACTCCGACGCTGATAGTGAATTCACCATCTTTGCCATAGTGTAATTCAAGGATACGAACGAGCTCTCTCGGGGATCTTGGTGGATCTATGTATATAGCAATTCAGAACTATACAACCCAATGATAGAGATAGAAGACATCAATTTATGCGAGGAGTCAATTCCGGTAGATAATCGTGCCAATCAAATGCCCTTGATTTGATACTATCATAGTCATCCCTCTGAGGCGCACTGCGAACTGAAAACGCTTCCTCGACGGATCTGATTCGTACCAAGCCTCACAGTGAGTGTTCCTAATCGACCTGTGAGCATCCTTAAATATTCTCTTTACAACATTAACTAATTTCTCCATTATTTTCCTGTGGCAAAACTTTGCAAAATCGTTTGAATTAAAATATGTAGGTTCCCCAATCATTTATAATACACCTCGGTCAGCTATATGACCTGAAATAATCCTTCAGTGCTATGATAACCCTCTTCGTATTAATAGTTCTCGCTGAATATAACCATATATCTCATGCAAATCTCTGTGTTTAGTCGCTTTGGTTCTAATCTTAGGAAACCAATAATTTTTCAGTCATTTTATCAGTACCAACATGTCCCATTTCATCATGTATAAAATATGGTTTTCCATGTCTTTGGGAAGGTTAAATAATAAATTATCATCTCCTGTCTTCCTATATAGACCAACGTTTCTCGTCTCATACAGACTATAAACGATAATTTGAACCCTTTCCTTTAGGTCAACTATTATAAAAAGACTACTATATATTTCAGTAGCTTTAAGTATTCTGAATTTTATTACAAAAAGCCAAGCGATACATAAATATCAATGCCTACTAATACATACTTATGTATGTATATAAGATTAATACTGAGTAACAACATAATTCTATAACATCTCCCTTCTTTATAAAAATACTACACAACATTATCCAAATTAACATTGTCCAATATCTTAACATAGCAACATGAATGCAAACATACTTATTAAATATTTTATACAGAATTTAAAATAATCATAAATTGAGTTTTTTGGTAGCAATTACCCGTCTTCCCGATCTGGTATTATACATTGTTATACCTGCACTATTCCCATTCTTATTTGTATCCCCATTATTAGAATTATCATTATCTATATTTTCTATTACATTCCCATCATTTACATTTTCATTATTAGAAACATCATTATTTACACTTTCAGTGTCTGTGTTAGTATTCCTACAATCCTCACCTGTCTGACCATCATGAGACACACTATCATTGTCATTATGGCTATCCTGATTACAGTTAAATGACTTCGCCGACTTCTTCAATATATGTTGCCTATTTCTTCTATATTCCACTCCTTGAATTATTTGTATAGTGGTGGAACTCACAATATATTTATTAGTACTATTTCACTTTTTTTTTTATATAAATATTTATTTTCTTTTTAAAATATATTTTTTATATTTTTTTACAATTTTTTTGATGTTACTAAATTCAATGTTTTATATCAATTGAAAAATTCTGACTGACAAAAATAATTATGTTTTCTTGAAATTTTCAATAAATACTTATATATGTATATGTAAAGTAGATTTATCAAATAATATAATAAAATGTACATATTTATGTATGTATATATGCTAATATATATAACTCTTGGTTATCCTTTATTACAAACGACCGAGGTTCCTTGCATTTATAGAAAATTCTGCCAGGATACCATAACGAGGAGGGATTTTTTTTTTAAATATACCCCTTCTTCTATACCCACTTCTTTCAAATATCTTGAATTTTTATTATAGTTTTTAGATGATCTGACTTGTTTCTCTTCGATTACTTTCTTAATATTTGACCAATTTGAAATTCTTGGCTTTAAATTGTTGTTACTAATCGGAATTTTCGTTCGCAATTCAACTTCAAAATATTTTGAATAATAGTCAACAACAATCAAAAAATCCTTGCCCTCAAATTCAAACAGATCACAACCAACTTTTATCCACGGTATGTTGGGTATGTCATGACTCTTTAATTCCTGTTTCGGGTTGGAGTTTCTATGTCTTAAATAAGTTTCACAATTGGACACCCTATTATAAATGTTATTATAAATATTTGGCCAAAATATAGAGCCTCTCGCAAAGCTCTGGCAGCCGCTTATTCCCATGTGTCCTTCTGCCATTAATTATACTTAATTCATCCTTAATCGAATAAAACTGTCTAACTTGAGCATCTATTTGCTTTTCCTTACCTGGCCACCCATTCTTTATAAAATCAATTAGCTTTTGAAAAACTTCATCCTTCCGTGTCTCAGTCCTCACTTCCTCTAAACTCCTGCTTGATAACGGAAGTTGACAAACTAAGGCATTACATTGCAAATCAATGTCCCTATCAAAATTCGCCAAGGCTTTATCTCCAAGTGGTGCCCTTGGCAGAGTATCCGCGATAAAAAGATTTCTACCCGGTATATAAGTAACTGTCATATTATAAGACAATAGACGTAACATAAACCTCTGAAGGCGTGTGGGTTGTTATATAATGGTTTGTCAAACAAACCATTATATGTGATCTGTCCCTACACTGAAATTTCTCCCACATAGGTACTGATGAAAACGCGTGCAGCCAAACAATATGGCAAACAGCTCTTTCTCAATTTGAGCATAATTAACCTGACTGTTTGTTAACGATGAAGATGCATATGCTATGGGATTTTCCCGTGCATTATCACTGCTCCCACCGCAAATTTCAAGGCATCGACGGACAACGTTATTGGTTTCTTATTATCGTAAAAAGCTAAAACCGGTGCTTTCATTATGATTCTTTTTAAATTGCCAAACTCGTTTTGCTGCTCATCATTCCAGCACCAAAGGGGGTTATCTTTCAGTTGTTTCGTTTTTGCTGACATGTTATCAATAAATGATCCTAAATAATTAACCATACCTAAAAAACGCTGTAAGTCCCTGCTTATTCTTAGGAACTGGCATAGATGCAATTGATTCTATTCTATTCTCGACTGATCTAACTCCATGTACATTAAAAATATGACCGATAAACTTGATCTCAGTCTTGAATATTTTTGCTTTATCTCTATAAAATTTAATTCCGACCGATTTGCCGCGTTCCAATAGCTGATTCAAAATATTATTATGTATCTCCACACTAGGTGCGTGAATCAGAAAGTCATCCATGTAAATTACCAAACCTTGAATATCTCGAAAAAGCTTTACCATTTCAGGGTAAAAAATTTCTAGAGCTGCACTTATACCAAAAGGTAAACGCAAAAACCAGTACCTACCAAAAGGCGTATTGAACGTACACAATCTAGACGATTCCTCATCAAACTGTATCATCAGACCTACACTTCGTATCTAACAAGCTAAAAAACTTAGAACCACTCATTTTTGATTTACACTCATCTATAGTTGGAATATCAAACGTAGGTCTCACTATTACCCTATTCAGATTTCTTGGATCCAGACCAGTCTTAATTTCCCATTCGATTTCGTTACTACAACCAACGAGTTTACCTAATCTGTAGGTTCCCTTACCTCTTTTATGACATCTAATTTTATTAATCTCTCTATTTCTTCCTTCAAAGGTTGCTGAAGGCTGAATGCAACTCGACGCGGTGGATCTATTACAAGCTGACTATACTCTTTTAACTGCAAATGACACTTCCCTTTCAGCGATCCTAATCCCTCAAACATATCAGAATATTTTTCCAAAATGTTATCACAACTAATTGTGCTAACTGTTTTTATTAAACTCATGTTAGATGCTAACTCTAACCCTATAACATTGTTACAATTCATATTCACAATATAAAAGGAAGTGTTGTATATAGTGTTTTTGTAAACAATTTCAGCAAATATTTTAAGTATAATAGGTAACTTCTCACCACTAAATATAACTACATTAAGAAATACCTTATAATACTTATCTCAATATCAAGTTTTTTTAAACGTTTTTACTGACATCAATTTAGCTTGAGTGACGTTTACGTTCTTTATTTTTACATCTATGTTCCATACATTCATTTTATTCTTACTATCACTCACTGACCCCACAAATAAGTAATCTTCTTCTTCTTCGGATTTATCACCTTCACGTAAGTTGTTAACATATTTATAATTCTGATTCGTCCTCTTATTTGCCCTCATGAAACACATCCTAGCATAGTGATTTCTTTTACCACATGAATTGCAAACAACACCTTCTGCTGGACATTTAAACCTACCACACTTACTGCAGTCTGACAGTTTTCCATCTTGTTGACGTTGCCCATCAGGCCCTTGCTGACTTTGCTTTGGATACCTTTGGTAGAAATTTTTCGTCTTATCCTGTCGCCAAATTTTCTCTTGCATTTCAATACTCTTTGAAATTTCTAATACTTTTTTCCATTCAATATTTCCTTCACTTAAGAGACGCTCTTTTATGTTTTTGTATTTTTCGGACAACCCACATATAAAAATATCTTTAAGCAAACTTTCCCTTAAATTTCCAAACTCACACGTACTGCTTAAATTTTCCAATGAAACAGCATACTGAACAATTGTTTCCTCTACTTTTTGTTTTCTCACGAAAAATGTGTGCCTCTCCATAGCCAAATTTATTTTCGGAACAAAATAGGAATTAAATTTATCCAGCAAATCTTCATACTTCACCGTATCAATGTCCAAATTGAAAGAGTTAAAAATCTGCAAAGCTGCAGAACCCATGTAAAGAAGCAACAGCGCTACTTTTCTTTTGTTCTGCTCTGCTTCCACATTTGTCGCCAGCAAATAAATTTTAAACTGCTTGCTCCATTTCCTCCACTCCTTGGCAAAGTTAAAAGCCTTTACATTAAAGGTAGCCATTATACCCATCATTGAGTTTGATTGCGCCTGCTTCATTGTGACTTACAGCGATTCCTCGTCCCCTGTGGTGCGATTCAGTAACTTTTAACGCTTAGACTGAAGCTAAATTTAACAACAATAGCTGTGGTTTGCACTAACGATTGTGCGATTCAGTAATTTCGTTTTAACATCTTTGTTATAATTTGATATCAAGTGGCATCTCTGTTAAAATAAGAGAAAAACACAAAGAGGAAAACAAAAGAATGTGTGACGACCAAGCATTGTATAATAATATATTTTCATGAATTACTTTAATTATGATTATTAAAAGTAAAATTCTATAAGAAAATAATATAAATTATTTTGTATATATAAAATGTTCTTATAATTTTACATATTTGCTGCAAAATAACAACTTGCCCTCTTTGCAAAAGAATACGTGCTTCAGCTGATTTGAATCGTTTCAGTAACCACACAAAAATTATTGCGGTTAAGATAATCCCAGTGGGCCTTCACACATGGGAACAATTTTTTAGCTGGCACAATTTTTGTTCTTCTGACCACACACGAGTCTAATTCATCTGGCATAACATGTATGTATACGTATACATGGCTTTGTGTGTATTAGTGTATTACATTCATTTGATTATTGTTTTCGTTAAGCACATTTCGGCGCATAATCAAGTAGTAGTAAATTATTAAAAGTTGACAGAAATAAGGCGGAGTTAAATAATTATGATTTGGCACTTATATTAGGACCAATTTCAAGTGCCTGCAATTTTGAAGCTGCAGCTTTACTCTTGGAAGCAGAGACAGAAGAGAAATCCAGATCTTGTTGGGTTTAGCCATGGAGGGAGTCTCGTTATTCTGGTGGTAATATTCAGTTCCTCCTGCAAGAGTACAACCGGTTTGACGATGAAGAAGCGTATAATTCGTTCATAAAATTCCAAATTATCTGCATCGTATTTAAACTCTGCTGTAATGGAAGTGTGTACCGCAATTGGATAGGAACCGAATTTACTGAATATTTTTGTGATGAAGAGAAACTATAAATTATGTATATTTTAGAAAACTATACAATTGTGTATTATTTATATAAAAAATCAATAAATATTAAATTGAAACTCAAGCTATTTTAGTATAATTTATTGAAAACGGTAAAAAAGAAAGTAAGTTAATTTTTTAAATATTTGGTTAAAGAATTAAATGTGTATGACGAATGTGTGATTTTTATAGAACTTTAGGAAACAACATTTTGATTTATGGACGCTTGTAAATAATGCAACAAAGGTGCATAACTTCATATAAACATAAGTATGTACCTATTTCATTTTTTACCTCAAATTTTTTAATTACTTTTTAATGATTACATTTCGCCATGGGCGTAGCGAGGTGTGGGCCTAGAGGGCCGTGGCACCCACCTACTTCTATAATAATTTTTTTTACATGCATACAATATAAAATTATTAAAAAATGCACAGGGTATTGTGGACGTATTGCTTTTTTCTATTCAAGAAAACACAGTCAATTTAGGAATAGAGATGTCTGTTCCAAGGATAGTCTCTCGTCAAACGCACCGTTCAAATCCCCCATTTTCATCACCTGCTGAATACTGTAAGCGATCTATATACATTCCTTATATAGATTCTTTAATTTCATCACTGGACAGAAGATTTAATGAAGAGAATAGGCCAGCGTTTGCAATTCATTGTTTGCACCTGTCAAACATGCTTTCTTTAAAGCTGGAAGAGCTTAAAGATGCCACAAAAACGTTTGAGCATTTTTATGAGTTGGATGATTTGGAAGGAGAAATTGAGCTTTGGTATAATTCTAGGCAAGAAAAAAATGGGTAAAAACGAATTACATCACTGACACCACAGAAGTGGACCAAACACAAGAACGCTGATGATGAAAGTGTAGCGGCTTTCGAAAACAGCATGTTGTTCCGTTCTGCTAGTGTTTGTCAGAATGATTTACACATTTGTCTTTGTTGTAATTTGTTCTTTGATAACTATCACATGTAATTTGCCTTATAAAATACGATAAAGTTTGCTTTACTTAAATTCCTGAAGAAGAGAACCGATGGTAATCGAAATATGGAATAAAAAAATAAAATTTAAATAAAACAAAAAAAAGAAGTTTTATTTAATATATGACCTAGAGCCGGAATAAAAATAAAAACAAAAATTACATATCATAAGGTCGGAAAAATTAACAAATATATACTTAACTAACGGAGGGCACGCCGAAGAACATCAATATGAAATTAATAAAATATACATACTTATAGTAACAAACCAAACAAGTTTGTCATAAGTAAAAAATAAAATAAGCAAATTAAAAAATAAGCATGTGTATGGTTGGTAAAGAGTAAATAACAATGGTAAGACTGTTTGTTGTAAGTTAGTGAGGTGTAATTTGAGCTCTTCATTACAAAAAAAGTTTTCACAAATTGTGATACGATGAATCAAAAACAATTCTCGTATTACATTTACAGTGAAGGTTTGTATGAATAGCTGAAATATACATCAACTGACACCACAGAAGTGGACCAAACACAAGAACGCTGATGATGAAAGTGTAGCGGCTTTCGAAAACAGCATGTTGTTCCGTTCTGCTAGTGTTTGTCAGAATGATTTACACATTTGTCTTTGTTGTAATTTGTTCTTTGATAATTATCACATGTAATTTGCCTTATAAAATACGATAAATAAAATTTAAATAAAACAAAAAAAAGAAGTTTTATTTAATATATGACCTAGAGCCGGAATAAAAATAAAAACACGAATTAGCCGACTTAGAGCTGGCGAGTATTTTGAAAGACGCTGGATTATTTTATCCAAATATAAGGAAGGCGTTATTAATTTCATTGTCACAGCCGTGCACTACTACAACTGTTGAGCGATCATTTAGCAATTTAAGGCGAGTAAAAACATGGTTGCGCTCCACAATGACTGAAGCTCGTTTAAACGGTAAAATAATATGCAATTTTACTTATTATCAAAAAATATGTATATTGCAGGACTATGTATGCTAAGCGTCCACCGAAGATTGGTAATCGAGAAGAAGGACGAATTTTTGGAAAAAATTCTAGCAAAATTTTCAGAAGATCCACGCAGATTACTCCTCAAATAGATCAAAATTGTAATAATCATAAAAAATCATAATCATAAAAAATCATAATTTTAGTGGCACCACCCTATTTCATATCCTGGCTACGCCCTTGCATTTCGCAATCGTACTGTAAATGTTTTTTTCGCAGATAACGAGAAGTGTAAAAACAAAAGGAATTCACGAAAATAGGGAACAAACAAAATAAAATAAATTGGCTACCTACCATAAAATAAATTGGCTACATATATGTAAAGCCTTAAGACTATATGTATGCATGTTGCTTGCGCGACCACCCACCTGAATGAAGAATGAATAAATACGTTCCGTAAAAAACACAACAATCGAACCTGTTTTTTATAAATGCACATGTATTGGTTTTGTGCTGCTATTACGGGGTTATGCCTGGTTGAACAATTGTGCCAACGAAAAAACCAGTCTCTCTTGTCTACAAAGTATGATGTTATGCCAGCATACTTGTTCTCATGTGTGAAGGCCCAAAGAATGTCTTTAAAGGTGAATTCACCCATTCGTTCTGAACGAAATTTTTGTTGTGAGACAATTTTAGTTTACTGAGAGTTTGTTTTCAAACGATTCATCCTCTTCGAACAAATGTTCTGGAGAAACAAAGCTACCATATGGAACAACTCTGTAAATGATATATGTTACTTTTACCAGCAGGCAGCACAGTGGCAGATGATTGCCATTTGCTGTGTTCTAAATTAAACAAATTTTTATAAAATAAAAAATATAGAAATGAATAAAAGTTGAGTGCATGTTCTAATAGCTATTTTGTTAAATAAACATAAAAAATTTACAAATATACAAATATGTACATATAATATGATGTGGCAGCTCATTTACATTTTGCATAAAAAATTTATATATCTGGCAGCACAGTTCAATTCGTTCGGGACGATAAGTCCCCGTCCACATTAGCAAATTTGTTGCATGCAATTCTTTAAAATTCTGCTTTGAAATTGCTTTAGTGTCCACATTAGAAAAAATCTAGTATTGCAATTTTGTATAAAACGTATATAAAACATCAGATACAACAACACCACACATCAAGTTGAATAGTGAGAATTTCAAAGCAAAAGAGAATTGCAGAGAACATGAAACTCTGTACCCCTCCCCAAGCTTCTTACCTCTCTCTCATAAATAACCAAGAAAATAGAGACATCAAACTACATATAAAAAAGCGTTCGGAACGTTCAGAACGAATGGGTGAAGCCACCTTAAAAATGTCACTGAATAGAAAAACCGTTAATTTTGCTGTTAAAATTTTTAACCAAATCAACAGTCTGTAAATAAAGTTACTGAATCGCACCATTGGTTCATTCTGCTTTTTTTACAGAATTATGTTTGCCTTCTTTTAAAAAATAATAATCTGCTTCGATAATTTCAATTTTGTTTTAATATTTCGTATTTTTAAAACTTCGTTAAGTTTTATTTGAAAAAAATTTTTCACACCTTACCTCATTTTATAAAAAGGCTACTATATATTTCAGTGGCTTAAAGTTTTCTGAACTTTATTACAAAAAGCCAAACGATACATAAATATCAATACCTACTAATACATATGTATGTAAGTATATAAGATTAATAGTGAGTAACAACATAATCCTATAACATCAACTACCTTTTAATCCATATTCTGACAAATTATCAAGTTCGAATCTGTTATAATTGTCCACAATATCATTTTGCATCCTTCTTCTTGAACGATTTTCCAGCTCATACCTTTAGTTCTGGTGTTCCAGGTCCAATGCTTGGGTTCAAATCTTTTCTGTTCAATGTCATAGCGAGCAAGATACAGTCAGTCACAATCTTAAATCTTCTATCCTGAAAATATATACGAAATCGTTTCAATATGCAAATTTGTAACGGCTAAAGTCGGGACCTCGTTTTGGCCTCACTTAGTTATAGCCTAAGAATATTTTTAAAATGAAAATACAACACAGCACCTATAATGTAACATCTCACAGCTGTTGCTTATATAAGCGCACACGTATGTGTGTGGCTGCTGTGACTCGTATAAAATACCGAAACAAGTAGCGATCCGTGAAAGTTGGTTTTTGGCTGTCCAGTGTGTAAGTGGTTTATGAGAACTGTGGGTTTGGCTTTTCTTATAATATCACTAGAGCAAGTTTGGCTTGTTCTGTTAGGTTATCGCTGTAGAATAGGGGCTTTAGGTTTGGTTTCCTCTACACCTCCAACAATATATAGTCACAATCTTGTGGGAATTGCTGGTTTGGTTTTTCCTACAGGGTTGATATTTTGGGAGGGGTAAACTCCTCGTTTTGCTTTCCGTCCATCTCTGAGAGGGAAACTGCATGTTTTGCTTTTTTCCATCTCTGAAAGCGGAGCTGCTGGCGTTACGCCTAGACCATCTCTGAACGAGATTTTGCAGCTTTTGCTTTTTCCCATCTCTGAGAGTGAGACTAATGGCTTTTTTCTCCCCACTCCGTGGACAACCCTAGTGTGCCCGTGGTCGTAGCGTCGTATTATGCTGTTTATTCTTTATTTTGCTCTTGAATTATTTGTGCTTCTTTTGATCCCGAATGCACGAGAATAATAAATGGTTTAAGTTTTATAACGTAAATATTGGTATATTATTTGTTTGTTAATCTCATTTACGGGACACTAGGATTTTCTTCATTTATTTAATTTTACTTTCTGTAAACGACTTCTGGACTCTGTTGACCTACCCCAGCTAAGATGAGAAACTCCTTCGTTACAAATTATGATCAGTGTCTGAAGCTCAAAACTATATTATTACTCTGTGCACGTCATACTCTTTGAAAACTAAAAAAAATGTTCAGTATTGATTTATTTGTACCTTCAGCTGCGAAAAGTCCAAAGTTCTTGTAGTTATATCATCCTAATTTTCTTTTTTTTCTTTCTTCAGGAGCGGCGTCTTGTTGGAGTAACATTACAAGCTAGCTTGCACTCTCAGTTGTTCATCAGGAATACCTTCAACGATATTGTCAATTAACTAATTATCCGTAACATCAACATTGTTAGCCAAAATAATTACATATATACATATGTATGTATGTCATTGTAGTAATGATTAAAGGCTTCACCAAATTCCCATAGGAGTATTTCAAATTTGCGAAACATCATTAGTTTGTACAGAAAATTTCTCTTATTTCACTTAACATTCCCTCGACACTTTCGTAAACGAAATTTGGTTTCGGTGGATGTAACCATGTCTAAGCTTTTACTCTCAACTTGTACATTAATTAAGGCCTTCACAGCATTTTCATCCACACAATATACATACATAAATTAATTATACTTTTAAATGGAGTTCTTCGTTATTCTGGCAATAACCACCGTCGTAATCAGGTATCATAGCTTACAATATGGTGAAGGATGCACTTGGTCTATTTCTGCTCGAATCCGGAATAAATTCCTTTACCATTTGATACACACACGCTCACTGTCTCTTCGTCTTTTTTATTTTCAATAGCATTCTCTGCAGTTTTATTTTCATGCGTCTTTTCAAATAAAATAATCTATTTTAACATGTCATTTCCTTTCCTCAGTAACTCTTTTTCTCCCTTAAGAAGTTCCATTTCTTTTTTCAGTAGTCCTTCAAGTAGATCATAATCCTTCTTTTCTGTCATTCGTAGCATGTTTCGATAATTTCTCTCACACTCATTTTTTGCATCAAATTCTCCTTCACGCTTATTTGTTTATTGTCCACCAGTAGGATGACTTTCAGAATTTTCATCACTAATATCTTCACCTTCGTCAATCGAGTTGTTTTTCGGGTAATCCCCTCTTTTTCTTGACAGAACTTCTTTCAATCTTAAAACAGGCAGGCAGTTGAGGGTAAGCCCGGGTTCTGCAGCAAATGGCGTTATTGCGCAGCCGTATTACTGCACGCTTTCCATGTTTAGGGAAATAATTTTTTTGTATTATTTTTCCAACGTTATTTCTTTCAGTCCTTCGTACTTTTCTCTGTTTTCAAATTCTTAGTTTTTCTTACTTTTATTTCAATTCAATAATTCTTTCTTCTTTTATATTTCTCTTTTAATTTTTTCAATAATAAGTTTTTCACAATTGTATGAGATATTTTTTCTTGCCACTTCACTTTTTTTAATTATTTCGGTATCCCACTTCTGAGCCTTTAGGGACATACTTATATAAGACACAGTACTTTCAATGCCTTGAAACGAACTGAATTAGGCTTATTTATCTACTTTTATTTTACAAAAGAAGGATAAAGACATACTATGAATATTCTAAAAGAATCGTATATGGAAAGAAAAACCATTATCCTAAAATACGCACATATGTAAATCATTTAGAAGAAATAAATACCAAAGATTATATCTGTAGAGAATACATACATACATATACAATTAAGTGATACACTACAAAACCTACAAGTCAATAGTAAAGCTTTATTTTGGTTAGCATCACAGGTTAGGTTAAGTTGATTGGAGGGGTGTGATAGCCCATGTCATACGACATACACTTAAGCCAGTGAAGGCTTGTTGTGCGCTCGGTTAACATCATAAAGAAGCGAATGTTCGTCATAACCTCAATAACTTCCACAAATTCTATTTATAAAACTATTGGGACCGCAGAAGTTGTTCGTTATCTACGTAAACTCCTATAGCTTAAGAATGCTCCTAGTTCTAATGCAATTGATAAGTGACTGCAAGAGGGAATATCCTCCTTCTAAGGAAAAAAGCTTGTAGTGTAATAAAACACGTGTTGTTTTATCTGCTGTTAATCAACGAATGAATCCACCTTTTATTAAATCCAAAAATATGTACATACAATCTAAAAATGACTTTACTAATCTAGAATGAGAAAATACAATGTTGACTACACGGTTGTTTACATAAGGAATATTGCTGATTTACATTTACTTAAACCTCGGTCTCAACGGCTAACAATAATTTAAATACAAAATTTGATGAATGCTTGTGATCGCATATTACCCCCCGGCTAATATTTTCGTCATTCGTAACGACTCGGGAACCTCACATGCCTTCCATACCGGCTCACTCTTTCAGTACTTGGGATTTCCGTATGCTCCTTTTGTTTTCATGCCACGAGGGACTAGGGCAACGGAGATCATTCATAACTTGTCGTAGTTTCTGTAAAAATTCTATGTGGTTGTCCTTGCTTTGACTTTGTACAAAAAATTCACCTGGTAAACGTAATGAGGTACCATACAATAACTCTGCGGGGCTAACACCAATATCTAATTTAACTGTGGTACGAAGGCCCAAAAGGAAGAGTGGTATAGCAAAACACCAATCTTTTGTAGCATAGCATTTAATGGCATCTTTAAGAGTGCGGTGCCATCTCTCAATCATACCATTCGCTTGGGGATGGTATGCCGTGGTTCGTAAATGCTGCATACCAAGTATTTTCGCTAGTTCTTGGAACAAGTTAGATTCGAATTGTCTCCCCAAGTCTGTCGTTATCTTCTCTGGTACACCATACATCGCTACCCATCCAGTGACAAAAGCTGCTGCGACCGTGTGAGCCGAAATGTCGGGTATAGGGATTGCTGTTGGCCACCTAGAGAAACGATCAATGCAAGTGAGGCAGTAACGATTTCCAGCTGAAGTTGGTAGCGGGCCAATTATGTCAACATTTATGTGTTGGAAACGCTTGTCGATTTTGCCGTAACTGCTGAACGGGGCCGAGGTGTATCTGTGAATTTTTACCTTTTGACACTGTATACATCCTCGGACAAACTTTCTAATATCTTTAGATAGGCCTGGCCATACGTAGCGGTCCTTTACCAGACTTCGCGTAGCCCGAATCCCTGGGTGTGTTAAATTGTGAAGTTTCTGCATTACATTCATGCGCAGTTTAACTGGTACATATGGTCTTATACGTGACCCGCTAACTTCACAGTGTAAAAATTTGGTAGAATCTGGTATAGGCAGAAGTGTAAGTTTAAGAGACGAGTCCTTATCCGCATTAAGGATAGATTTGAGTTCATCGTCGTTTTCTTGTTCTATAGCCATTGTGTTGAAATCTACTGTTGTAATTTTGTTGATCTGGCTAATGAAATCTAATTGCCTTACTCTTCTTGGCGGTGCCTTTTCGCTATTTTGTTGGAATGCAAATACTAATGGTTTGTGATTCGTGTAAATTTTAAATGACCGACCTTCTAAGGCATATTTAAAGTGTTGTACGCCCTGATAAACTGCAGTTAATTCACGATCGTAGGCGCTGTACATTTTTTGAGCATTAGTTAGCTTCTTTGAGTAAAAACCTAGTGGTTGGGGCACACCTCCAACGATCTGGTGTAGCACGGCGCCAATTGCCGTATCAGATGCGTCTACTGTTAACGTAAGCTCACTATCTGGTGCCATGTAGCTCAAAACCGCAGCACTGCATAATTCTTCTTTGCAAGATTTGAACGCTTCTTCTGCTCTAGATGACCAATTAATTTCTGTTTTATCGTTTTTCTTATTCCCATCTATTAATTCCTGCATGATACTCTGACGTTTGGTTGCGTTTTTAAGGAAGGGACGATAAAACTTTTTTAGGTCTCGAGCAATAGTAGGTTTTTTATAATTACGTATTGCTTCCACTTTGCTTTGAAGTGGACGCAACCCTTCGCTTGTAATCGTGTGTCCTAAAAAAACGATTTCTTTTTGACCGAGCCTGCATTTGCCAGCGTTGATACATAAATTTGCTTTACGTAGTCTATCAAAAACAACTCTTAAATCTTTCTCATGTTGCTCTTCATCGGTCGAAGCCACTAAAATATCGTCGATGTACGCAAACGTAAAATCTAAACCTCTTAGCACATTATCGACATATCGCTGGAACATCTGGGCAGCGTTTTGTAACCCGAATGTCATGTATACGAATTCGTATAAACCGAAGGGCATTGTAATTGCTGCTTTCGGAATATCTGCCGGCTCGATGGGAATCTGGTGATATGCCCTCTGCAAATCAATTGCAGAAAATATTTTCTTACCATGCAGAATCGTTGTTACGTCGTGCAGATACGGGATCGGGTATCTGTCCGGAACTGTTACAGCGTTTAGACCCCGGTAGTCCCCACAAGGCCTCCACTCACCGCTCGCTTTTTTTTACTAAATGGAGTGGACTGGCCCACTGACTTTTCGACGGACGGCAGATACCCTTTTCCTTAAGGAACTGAAACTCATTCTTTGCTGCCTCAAGACGCTCGCCAGCCAGTCGCCTCGGTCGTGAAAAAACATGTGGTCCCGTTGTGACTACTATATATGGTGTGTTGTGCTATTCATTAAAGGACTTTTATTTGTATTAAGAATGGCCAAATCGCTATACTCACGTAAAATATTTGAAAATTTTAAGTCGATCTTGTGTGTTAAGATTTTGATTGTTGAATTTTGCGTAAAACTACCTTTTGCTTCTAGCATTGTTTTTCTATCCACGAGTTTGCCTTTTTTTATATCTACGAGCAGATCATACGCTTTTAAAAAATCAGAGCCTATGATAGCAGTATTGACGTCGGCAATATAAAAATTCCATTGCAGATTACGGCGTAACTCTAGCGATAAATACAGACGGCGTTGTCCAAATGTTTTAATAGGCGAACCGTTTGCTGCGTAAAAATTTGGTGTTGTGTGTTTCTTTTTTCTGTCGGCCGAGTTAGGTGGAACTACGGACACATCCGCGCCCGTGTCTATTAAAAATTTAATGCCTGTTTGCTTGTCACACACGATGAGTCGGGCAATTTGAATGACATTATCGCCTGCGCTGCCCGAAAGGTCCGGCGATTTTTTTAGTTTTTTGCATGATCTGCTGAAAAATTACATGGGTGCCGACACTTACGTGCGTCGGTCCCGAATCTCTCGTGATACCAACAGTGAGCGCTGGAGATGGCAGGCGACTTTGACCGTCGCTCTCTACTTCTAGAATTGCGATGACTGCTTCTGCCACGGAATCGCTTCTCTCGCATACTTACTAGCTGGCTCAGTTGTTGTTCTATTCTTTGTATTCTGAGATCCATTTCACTTTCTCGAGACTGTTGTTTGGCAACCGCTGCAATTTGCTGATAATCGGACACTTCTAAAATTTTGTCAGCTAGTTTAGCCAGCTCCGGAAGATCCGCGTTCGACGCTTGCAATATTGCTCTGGTTTGTGCTGGTAGCCTCTGTAACCACAGTGATTTTAAAAACTAGTCATTTATCTTACCTTTTGCTAGACTGCTTAATTCATTTAGAAGCTGTGTAGGTCGTTTATCCCCCAAGTCGATGTCGGTGATAAGCTTTTGGATTTTCTTTTGTTCGCTATCGCAGTATCGTTCTATAATACATGACTTGAGGTTATTGTACCTGTCTCGTTCCGGAGGATTTAAAATTGCATCCGATATCTGAGCCAACACGTTACTTTCAATAGCCGCCACCACTGTATTAAACCGAGAGATATCACTATTAATGCCGGAGATACCAAACTGTGCCTCCACTTGTGCAAACCATATTTCTGGTTGCTCTGGCCAAAAAGGAGGAACTTTAACAGAAACTCTGTTAACAATTGTGTTACTCTCTTGATTAAAAATGGGAGAATTGGTTAATGTGTTAGGTGCAGTGTCCAATTGTCCAGGAACTGACGTTTGCCCTGGGTTTAAATTTTGGCTTTGCTTCCCGTCGTTCATAGCGCTGTTCGTTGTTTCGCTCGTCGGGGTCACCAATTGTAGTGTAATAAAACACGTGTTGTTTTATCTGCTGTTAATCAACGAATGAATCCACCTTTTATTAAATCCAAAAATATGTACATACAATCTAAAAATGACTTTACTAATCTAGAATAATCTATATTACAGCACTTACACTAATGCAATCAATGAGAAAATACAATGTTGACTACACGGTTGTTTACATAAGGAAAATTGCTGATTTACATTTACTTAAACCTCGGTCTCAACGGCTAACAATAATTTAAATACAAAATTTGATGAATGCTTGTGATCGCATAAGCTTATCATAAGCATAGAAGAATCGGTGTTTATTTCTCAATGGTTCATGACGTCTGCATTCAAAAATAAGGTGATCAGCAGTTAACGGGAAAATTTTACATGCATCTGACTGTATCATTTTTATCTTGAAAAGTTGAACGTATTCGATAGTGTGTCCAGTCACATAAGCCTATTTAGTAGTTTTAGATCAGGGATCGGCAAAAATACATATAAACATTTTGTTTGCGTTCACATATACACATAAAGAATCAGTGTTGCCAGATCTGAAATTTTCATGTCATACCTAAATTTGAAATCTTAAATCTCCATTCCCATATTTATTGTTATTGTTCATAGAAAACAATGTGCCGTAACTGCTACGCTGTGCAGAGGTGCGGCTATAACCTCCTCGTGGTGGCCACCGATAACAGGGACCCAGTACGGTCATGTCTCTGCTGGGTACCTGGCAAATATAGTCGGGCTAAGAGAGAAAACTCTAAACAAACCCCAATCCAAAAGGGAACAGCATATCTCGAGAGATGAATGGCTAGTGGGTTAACTAGTTCCTAATATGCGAACTTGGGACGCACAGGCGAGGTCCCATTTCAATGAATGCCGTACTGCGCTACTGGGGTTCTGACGTAGTTCTTCCCCTTTACTCGTGGGAACAAAATGGAACACAAACAAAAAACAATACAAAACAAAAACAATAACAATGAAGAGGCAAGAAAATAGAGGCGGAAAAGCTCTCAAATAAAACTGGGACGGGAGTAACTCCCAGTAAAGAAAAAAATGATGAGAGGCCAATGAGACTCAGTGGAGCAGGGAAGAAAAGGCTGGCTTACCTACTCAAGAAGGGCATTAGTAAGGAGGAGGCATACGCCAAGGCCTTGCAACCAATGGCCGTAGACCAGAAGACTGGGGGCATTACACATGGCCCAAAAAGGCAAAGGTCTGAAGAGGAGACGCCACCTGAATCCTCATTGAAAAAGAGGATCAAGGATGATAAAAAACCATCCACCTCGCGAGCTGCAAAAGCAATGCAGCCAGACAACCCATTGGTGTCCACATAAAGGCGGCCCACTGCCTCATATAAGGACATAACAATCGGAGTCAAGACTGTGGTTCTAGCAAGGGACTATCCAAATACGTCCCTCACAACACAGCAAATGGATTCTATCCAGAACATGATTCTGGAAAAAAATGAAGGTGGCAAAAATCAGGCCATAAAACCTGCTTTTCTTGGCTGTACTTACAAGGCAGGATATCTAGTCTTGCACTGCAATGGCAGCATATCAGCTAAGTGGGTGAAAACAAATATCACCAACACATCACCATGGGAGGGAATCTCACTGAAAGCCATAGAGGAACATAAGATTCCTCAATCTCGCATTGCATTGGGATACTTCCCAAATTCGACTGCGCTGGAGACGAGTAAGATCTTGGATCTGTTACAGGGACAGAATCAGGGTCTCCTCGTCGAAACGTGGTGATTATTAGAAAGAGTCGAAAAAGGCTCTCTGGTCACGTTGGTTCTTACCGTGGACCAAAAATCAGCGGCCAGTGTGACGAAGTCAAAAGGGAAGCTAAACTTCCGGTTTTGCCAAGTTGTACTCAGGCTCAAGGCTGAGAACGTAAATGCGGATGCGCTGGTTCAACAGATGGAGGCATTGGAGTTGGAAAAAGAGGACGAAAGCCCTCCTTCCACATCAGAAACTACCACATGAGGTGCATCCAGGCAAATCTTCACCATGCTAAAGCTACATCAGCCGAAATTAGCAGAAGATTTGCCACCATCAACATAGGGTTTATACAAGAGCCCTGGATATCAAGAGGCCGCATACGAGGCCTCAATGTACAAAACACTCAGGTAATTTATGACACGAGCGCAGTCAAACCAAGGGCTGCGCTTATCATAAACACCGATATTAATTACTTGCCTCTTACAGAATTTATGGATGGCGACAGTGCAGCCTACTTCCCGGGGGACACAGACGAAGTACCACCTCTGAAAATTAAGGGACTAGTGGACTACTGTAAATGCCATAGAAAACCCCTCATCATTGGCTTTGATGCGAATGCCCACAATATAGTATGGGGAGGCACTGATACGAATAAAAGAGGTAAGTCACTCCTAGAATACCTATTACTTACTAACATGGCCCAACGTTTTGCAACGCCATCAGGGAAGAGGTTCTCGATCTGACACTTATAACTAACAAATCTCTCGATATGATCAGGGACTGGAAGGTCTCTGAAGAGGACTCCATGTCGGGTCATAAACACATCTTTTTTGAAGTTAGGGGACTAGTGAAGAGTCAATCGCTCTACAGAAACCCCAGGGCAAAAGATTGGATAAGATACTCGCAGGATCTGCAGTCTAGGATCACTGGAAACACATCTTCCATTACATCACCTAAGAAATTGGATGCATCAGTCGAGAGACTGACTGATGCAATCATATCCTCATTTCAAGACAACTGCCCTGCCAAGATAAAATCCCCCACGAAGAGGTTTACTTGGTGGAACAGAAATCTTGGGAAACTGCGAAGGAAGGCAAGACTGGAATTCAACAGAGCTAAACCAAGTGGAAACTGGGAAGGGTACAGGGAGTCCATAACTACTTACAACAAGGAGCTAAGGAAGTCCAAGAGAAAATCATGGAAACTTTTCTGTGCAGATCTTAAGAACGTCCCGGCCATAGCCAGGCTGCACAAAGCCCTTTCGAAGGGGGGCACGAATACAATAGGCACACTGAAGGGGGCAGATGGCACCTATGCAGATACTCTCAACGGGACACTAGAGCTTCTACTTAGAACTCACTATCATGATTGCAGGTTTGGAGCTTCGGACACTGACACCCCAGCGACATGGCCGCATGCTCAGCGAAGGGCGACGAACCAGGTCATCAGGAAAATAGTGACCTTTGAGAGAATAAAATGGGCTGTAAATTATTTCAGACCATACAAATCACCGGGGCCGGATGGTATCTTTCCGGACCTGTTGTTAAAAGGAAGTACTATCCTCTATCGGGAGATGGTTAACATCTTTCGATCAAGTTTAACAATAGGATATGTCCCAAGGACTTGGAGAGCGGTAGGGGTTATATTCATACCCAAGGGTGGAAACAGACCCCCAGAATCTCCCAAGTCCTACAGACCAATTAGTCTATCATCTTTTATGTTGAAGACGATTGAAAAAGTATTGGACCAATACCTCAGGATAGAGGTACTTTCCATGCGACCTCTGCATAGGCTTCAATTTGCCTACCAGAAGGGCAAATCAACTACCACGGCGCTGCACAATATTGTTCGGGATATTGAAAAGGCCGTGGAATCGAAGGAAATAGCCCTGTGTGCATTTATGGACATTGAGGGTGCCTTCGACAATGCGAACTTCCTCGCAATGGAAACAGCACTCTCTACTAGAGGAGCTGATCCTGTGATAGTACGATGGGTCAGCCGCATGCTGAACCAAAGGTCGATTAGGGCCTCACTTGGATCCACGGATCTCCTGTCACCGCGGTTAAGAGATGCCCACAGGGCGGGGTATTATCTCCCCTTCTATGGTCTGTATTAGTGGATGACATGATCGGGCTACTTAATCGGAGGGGGCACAGAACCATCGGCTATGCGGACGATACCTCCGTAATAATCAGGGGGAACCATGCAGGGACGATTGCGGACCAAATGCAAGACGCCCTAGACAAGATGTATGAATGGTGCACCTCGCAAGTGCTATCTGTTAACCCAGCGAAGACGATCATTGTACCATTTACCAGGAAAAGGGTGATTAATTTACCCAGTCTCTGGATGGATGGCATCGAGATAATTCACAGGGCAAGAGTGAAATATCTGGGTCTCGTCTTGAATATGAAACTCACCTGGGAACCGCACCTCGAGTCAGTACTGAGAAAGGCCATGAGGAGCCTTTGGACAGCGAAGCAACTACTTGGTAGATCCTGGGGTCTAAGCCCCAAAATGACCAGATGGTGAGACCAACCATACTGTACGGGGCTCTGGTATGGTGGAGCAAGACTGAGCAACGTACAACTACATCGAGACTGTGCAGGCTACAAAGACTTGCATGCCTATGCGTCATAGGGGCCATGAAATCAACCCCAACGTTGGGTATGGAAGCTCTTCTGAACCTTGCACCGCTGCATTTGGCCATACGAGAGGAGGCAGCTATAAGGGCAATCTCTATCTACGGGAAAGAGAACCTTAGAGCGGGCAACCTTACTGATCATCTGGCTATCCTCAGGGAAATCGGGGACATACTTGATATGTCTCAGGCGGGCGACCATATGGAACCAGTACACTGTTTCGACAGGAAATACAGGGTCATCTTCCCCACAAGGGAAGAATGGTGCACAAACCCAGGATGGCTAAGAGATGGATCGCAAATGTGGTACACGGACGGCTCAAAAACGCTCCAAGGAGTTGGGGTGGGAATAGTGGGGCCTAGAGCACACAGGTCTATAACATTAAGCAGGGATACGACAATTTTCCAGGCGGAACTTTATGCGATACTGGAAACTGTGGGGATCCTATCCGAGTGAGGACACAAGGGAATACGGGTTAAGATATTCTCGGACAGCCAATCGGTTCTTAAGGCCCTGAGAGGCTGTACGTACATGTCCAGATTATTATTGAAATGCCACGACGGGTTCAATGACCTCACGACTCTTAATCAGATTACTCTGATATGGGTACCAGGGCATCAGGGCCATGCCGGGAATGAGATGGCGGACATCTGTGCGAGAAGAGGGGCTGAGGGAAACTTCATTAGACCCACCCCTTCTTTTAGGTTCAACAAAAGTCTCCTTTCGAAATGGACATCGTCCAGGATTGCACAACATTGGAATGACATCAATGGATTACGTCACTTCAAGAAATTTCTACGCTTTGACGCTGGGAGAGATGATTTGGCTCTAAGACTAAACAGGAAAAGACTACGGACGCTGTTAGGGGCGCTCACAGGCCATTACACCTGCAAAGCCCACCTATACAGAATGGGCTTATCTGACACGGACATCTGCAGATTTTGCGGTGAAGATGAGGAGTCGATGGAACACTGGATAGCAAATTGTGGGGCATTGTGCCACACAAGACACAGGACTCTACATGCATATACGCTGAGTGAAGAGGATCTGCTAATGCTCCCATTGAAGGAGCTGATCCTATTTGCGAACGTATTGGACTGCTAGGGTCAGGGGAAGCACAATAGATCAACAATGGTCGCAGTGGAAAGGGCCATTCTGGGCCAAACCCCCATTACATTACTTACTTACTTAACATACAATATTTTTTATGAATTAGGCCGCTAAAGTGAAACTAATAGGGATTCCCTGCATTTTTCTCTAAACCAAATACACACAAATTTTTGTTTTTGAATAGTAATGATATACAATTAATTATGCAATGCAAATCATAAATATTTTAATCAATTTTTACCGGATGTCCTGTTTTCGATTTACACATGTAAGTTTGAAAGCGGATGTTTGTGTATACAATTACAAAAGCATGTAAACATAGCACGGTGGGTTGCAAAAGAGGTATCAAATTGGATGGTATTAATGATAAATTTAAATAAATATATAGAAAAATTTGAGAACTTCATAGTTATAAAATTTTTTATATACGTAGAGTATATTGTAGAGAAATTAACAACATTAAACAGTCTATCTTAGACATTTAAAAAGGAAGGACATGTTGGCGCTTGCTATTATAAAAATTAAGAGAAGTTCCTCTCAAATTAAAAAATGCTGCCCATATGAAATAAATATTGAAGACGTAATGCAACACGAAGAGAAATTCGTTTAATTGCATCAACTTACACATAATAGTCATAAACAACTCATTTTTTTTAATATAGGTAATTACCGTCTGACAAAAGTTTTACTGTAGAACTTTACTTTCAACTTTAAGACTTAGTTTGAGTTCTAGTTTTAAGTAATTTCGACGAGGGCTGTCTGTCAGCGTTATATACAGAAATATAGCTATATATATGTATGTATATATCAATTTATTTAAAGAAGATTGTTTTTGAAAAGTTGACGCAAGTTTTTTAGCTGAGTGTCCTTTAATAATAGGACGTATGTTTGCCCTTATATAAGGAAAGCCCTGCTACTTACTACCTACTTTTAATAATTTTTACCTCTCCAGATATTAATCCCTTTTTTTAATCTAACATACTATGGCATGTGTATAAGCAATAATAATCATAAAATAATTCCCTCATAAAAATTTTGTTCATCAGTGTTTCCTCAGGTTAATTTCATATGAATTGCTGGGGATCTCACTTTTTGCATATGGCAACGCTAATTTCTAACAACAACCGTAACACGTCCGTGTTGTTTTAGTGCTCGAATGAGACTGATTTATGTTTTTTATTTCTCTGCAATACATGTGCACATGTACACGATAAAAGAGCGTAAGCATTGGCGGGGCGCCCTTGTTTTGCGGATCCCTGGTTTAGATTCAGTATAGCAAAACTAACTAACTAAAGGTGAATTCACCCATTCGTTCTGAACGAAATTTTTGTTGTGAGACAATTTTAGTTTACTGAGAGTTTGCTCACAAAAGATTCACCCACATCGAACAAATGTTCTGGAGAAACAAATTTACCTTATGAAACAACTCTGTAAATGATGGGTGTTACTTTTACAAGCAGGCAGCACAGTGGCAGCTGATGCCAATTTGCTGTGTTCTAAATTAAACAAATTTTTATAAAATAAAAAATATACAAATGCATAAAAGTCGAGTGTTTTTTTTAATAGCTATTGAGTTAAATAAATATAAAAAATTGACAAATATACTCTGTATATTATTATACATACATATGTACATATGTATAATAATATTATGATGTGGCAGCTCAGTTCAATTTGTTAGGAACGAAAATTAAAACAATTCAAGCTGAAATTGTTCCCGACAAAATTTACTCTCTTTCTCTCTCAAAAAGAGAGACGTCAAACTACCCTACAAGAAATGGATGACCGAAACTAACACATTTGTATAATAAAATATTTGACAAACCATATGATTGTCATTCGTGAAGAATTTTCCGTCATTGTTGTATTTTTTGACATTTATTGACGTTAAAATTAAGTGATTCCCGGAAAACTATTTTTGTGGCGTTCGTGTATTCAAGTGGCAAAGTGTTTTATTGAAATAATATAAAATATAATATAATAATTAAAAATATAGAAAAGTATAATTTAATATAAAATGAACAAAAAGCATTTTGAAAACTGCATCACAAAAGAAAGAAAGACCTATGAGTCCAAGTGAAAAAATATAAAAAATTAATGGAAAAGGTGCGTGAGCAAAGTGTTTTAAAGTGTCCAAAGAATATAGAATTAGTGCCAATTGTTGATTTTGAAGAAGTAGCCTCCACATCAGCAGGTTATGTTTCGAATGAAGTAGAGGTTATCGAAAATGATAGTGTTAATAGCGAGTCAGGTATAGACACAGGGAAAAATAGTGATTCTGAGGCAAAGTCTAGGGAGATAAAATCGTGGGCTATTAGAAATAAAATATCCCAAAGTGCGTTAAAGGATTTGTTACACACTTTGAAAAGGGTAGGTGTGGAAGATTTGCCGTTGTCTGCTAAAACTCTGTTAGGTACAAGTAGAGATAAAGTACGTATTTCTACAATTTCTGTTGGACAATTCTTATATTTTAGGTATTCAAAATATTTTCTTTCAGGCCCATTCGAATATTTAAATGAAATAGAAGAAATTTCAATTGATATAGGAATTGATGGGTTAAAACTATTTAAAAGTTCAAACATATTGTGATATTGTGGCCTATTCTTGGATTAATCGTAGGCTTTCCGAACGTTAGTCCATTTGTGATCGGCTGCTTTTCAGGTTCTACGAAGCCCAAAAATTTGGATGATTTCATAAGAGATTTTTGTGCAGAAGTGAAGTCTCGTAAAGAAAATGGTGTAAAAGTAGGTTTGAATGGAAGGTTTATGCGGTTCAATGTTCGGTTATTTGTTTGTGATTCGCCAGCTAGGGCATATGTTACAGGTGTAATGTCGCACAATGGGAAGAATGGTTGCTCGAAATGTAGTCAAGAAGGGTCTTACAAGGAGAAAAGGGTGTGTTTTTTGAAAGAAGTTGGTCTTCCAAGGACGGATAAAACATTCCGTTCGAGATATAATCCTTCTCACCACAGGGAAGAATTTAAAGTCAGGAGAAGTGTTTTAGACTATTCTGGTTTTGGAATGGTTTCTCAGTTTCCTATAGATAGCAAGCATTTAGTAGATTTAGGAGTTACTAAAAAGTTGCTGAAACTTTGGATTTGCGAATCAAACATTCCGAAGATTAATGAAAAAATTAAATTTATTGCTAATTATGTTCCATCGGAATTTTGCCATACACCTAGGAGTTTAGATGAACTTAATAATTGGAAATCAACTGAATTCAGGCAGGTTTTATTATATTCTGGGATTTTCATTCTAAAAGATTGTATAAGTGATGACCAATATTACCACTTTTTACTGTTGCATTGTGCTATAAGGCTTCTGTCTAATAAAAAGTCCCATAGAATACAGGCAGATGTTTCCCAAAAACTGTTAGAAGATTTTGTAAAATTTTTTGGTACTTTATATGGTGACGAGCTAATCAGTTTTAATGTGCATGGTTTACTACACTTACCAGATTGTGTCAAACAATTTGGGCAGCTCGATACTTTTTCAGCATATAATACATGCAATATATTAAAAAAATTATTAAAAAGCCCACTAAAATTTTACAGCAGATAGCTCGTAGGCTTGAAGAAAGGCAAGGTTTGGAGTCGAGCTTTCGAAATGTCAGCTCGGGAAGTTTTTCTCTAAATTTCAAAAAAGAAAAATACAATTATTGCTTCAGCAAAAATTCAGGGCCAATTAAAGTTGTCAACAAAAAAATGCAGAATTTATATGCAAAATATTCTGAAAAACAGAAAACGTTTGAGCAGCGTTTTCAGTCCTTTAGAGATCTAGGCATAGTTGTAGCAAGCGACTTAGGTAGTGAAACCATAATAGCTAAGAGGGAAGATATACTTCATAAATATTTCTGCATTCCTCTTGATAATAGATTTTTGCTGATACCCCTTTTACACCACCTTTTCCACGAATTTTCGTTTTAATTATTTATATTATATATAATTATTATATTTATAAATAGACTAAATATAGTACATACTAATAAATATTGTAGTATTTCAGGAAATATTTTCGAGGCCGAGGAGTGCAGCGATGAAATAAACGAGGCACAAATACCGCTAAGAACTTCATACTCGCTAGGCGAGAATGAAGTTCCACCATCAAACCCAGGTGAATGAAAAATTGTTTGAGGGCCAGAAAATAATGGAGGAGAAAATATCAAAAATCGACGAAAAAATAGAAAAAGTAATGGCGAATCAATTGACATTGAGTAGGGGGCAGCCGGCAATTAGTAACAACCAACAGGAAATTGCTAGTAAATTGATGGTTATTGAGGCCGATGTAATATATGAGTATCAGTCTCACTAAAATTTTTATTTCAAATATGTAATGTTTTCTAGGAAGCTTCCAAGGCAGATATAATGGCCCAATCTAAAATCTTGATGGAGTGTAAGGTGGGCACGAAGCGCATGCAGGACTCCCTCTGCCGCATGACCGGGGAAACGCATGACAAAGCCCTGGACGAGATCGCCAGCTTGCTTCCTTTGCAGACTATTGAGGCCGTGGAGGAAGTAGAAGGGAAAATGGACTCTCCCAAATTTGGCCAGGGAATGGTAAATAAAATTAAGATTTTTAACAACATAACTTTTTTATAACTTATAACTTCTTCATAGATATCCCACGTTTTCAAGATTAAGGGCGTTTCTGAGGAAGGCTAAAATTGGGATGGGTGGTGGGGAAAACGTCCTCTGGGAATCCTCTTGATTTTTAACAAAGTGATCAGAAGTATGTATGCACACATATTTTAATCTAAAAACTATTTCATATTGATGGACTGGGTATCTTCCTAGTCCATAAAGATTTTCCAAGGTATTGAAAAATTAAAACAAGGTGAGTTCTTCTAGAACTTAAAATAAAATTGATTTATTAAGAAGCTCCGTTGCTTCATTTAATGAAGAATTCAAGTTCATTACTGACTAAAAAATATTAATGTTTCATAAATTATAAGTATACTTTAACAAGTCAGTCAGTCAGAGGTACCCAATTGGTGCTTCAATAATAGAGAAAAAGAATATACATATACAAAAATAAATAATCAAAAATTTGTTGAACAAAGTTCAACATATTCCGGGGGCCAAATTGTGGCAACTGCAAACTTTCCAATAGCCTGATACGATCCAACCAAACGATGATTTCTGTGCGATTGCCTTTTTCCCTGTAACTGATGGTTGGAAGGAAGTTACTATTTGAATGGAGATGTCTCTTCCCAATATTCCGTCAATTTCCTTGATAGAGTGGAAAAACGGATGAGCTAGTGGATCGAATTTTTTTAAAATGATTTTGGATGTTCTCGGCATTTGGTAGAGGGGAGATTTCGTATCTTATAAAGTCCTTGAGCTCCACGATTGCTATAATTTCATCCTTTTCATGATGAGGAAATGCAAGCTCAAATATGAACTGTCCATACGCCCGACCCTCACAATCATGGAGTGGCCGAAAATCGGGTAGTATGCGGGCAACATCAAAAGGACGACTGGGGTGCTGAATGATCCAAAACAAAATTGGTGTACATTTTTTGGCTACGATAGTTAACATTGGCGGTATATACAGAGGAGGTGATGGTTCAGATTTTAATGTAAACGTAGGCTGGGTGGAGTTGTCCTCTAGTGGAGGTT
The DNA here is from genome assembly GCA_963681545.1 of Germaria angustata. Classification (NCBI taxonomy): domain Eukaryota; kingdom Metazoa; phylum Arthropoda; class Insecta; order Diptera; family Tachinidae; genus Germaria; species Germaria angustata. The sequence continues at coordinate 33,477,372 of OY813002.1, forward strand.
GCACTGCTTCACAGTCCGGCATAAATTCATTTGCACACTCATCTAAATTGAGTTCTGTAGACGGTTCTTCTTCCCAGTTGGGAACGTTGACACCTTCCTCTTCAAAACTTGAGGAAAGGGGGTCTCGTTCAGAACGATGAAAAAAGGTGTGATGACGCGCGTTGCACAGTTTGTTGTTTCCTATCTTAAAGCCACACCGCTGTCTAGAATAGCACCATTCGCGTGTATGAGAATGAGCTAAATAATTTAAGCAATACCCCTTGTTTTTGATGGAAGTACGTCGAAGCTCTACGTTCAAACTCAAAAAGGTTTTACAGAATCTTAGGGGGTGATTTGCTTTACACAAATGGCATCTAGGGCGTCGGAAATCCATCTAGAGATAAATAAAAGAAATAAAAAGAAATATATACAGTGCTAAAAAATATGTTGTGCGAATTAATTTATAATTTTAGGTGTAGGATTTTTGGAGTACTAACAGGTGGATTATTCGGGTTTAAAATTCTGAGAATTTGATGTTATGGGAAGCTTGCATAATTTGACTATTGGTCGTCTGATGGTTCCGTTCTGGGTTAAGACATCAACGACTCTAACTTTCTTGTCGTTACCATATATTACGTTTGTAACACGACCTACGCGCCATTCGGTGGGTGGCAACAAGTCTTCCTTCACAATGACAATATCGTTTGGTGCAATATTTTCTCCTTCTATCTTCCAATTATTACGGAGTTGCATTTCCGTTATATATTTGTTTTTCCATCTTTTGGCGAAAATATGCTGGATAGCTTTGAGTCGTTCCTATCGTTTTAAATGGCATACATCTTCCAGTGGTGGGTCAGATGGGGCTTCTGGTGCGCCGCGAAGCAAATGGCCAGGTAAGATTTCATTAGGGTTTTAATACTGCTTCGATCCTTATAAGCACGGTTGAAAATTCTTCAAAGGTGAAAGAGAGGTTGTTTGTGGTTTTCTTTAAGTGAGACTTCATGCTTTTAACTGCCGCTTTCCAAATTCCACCCATGTGGGGTGCATATGGCGGTATAAAGGACCAAATGAATCCATGTGAGCTGTACTTGTTGACTAAGGCTTGTTCTGCTGTTTTTAGAAAGAGGTTGTGGCTTTTTAGAAGAGCATAACTTGCTCCTAGGAAATTTCTTCTGTTATCGGAAAATAGCGTTTTTGGTAGTCCTCGTCGTCCTGTGAATCTATCGAAACAGGCAAGGAAGGCATCTGCAGAAAGGTCGGAACACATTTCTAGATGGGCTGCCCGTGTTGAAAAACATACAAAAGCAGCGACATACCCTTTAAATATTTTGGCATTTCGTAGATTTGATGATTTTATATTGAAAGGTCCGGCAAAGTCGACGCCAGTGTAGGTAAACGGTAGCGAAAAGTTAACTCTTTCAGGGGGGAGTGCGGCCATGATTTGGTGGTGGAACCGTTTTTGTAAATGGTACAAGCTTTACAATTTCGAATGCATTGTCGAACACCGTGTTTTAGTCTGGGAATGTAGAAACCTTGACGTATTGCGCGAAGCATGATGTGATGTTCTGCGTGAAGTAGAACACGATGCGTAAATTCGATAAGAAGGATGGAAAAACGCGACTTTTCTGGAATGATGATTGGATGCTGTTCTTTATAGCGAAGTTCCATATTGCTAAGACGTCCGCGAACTCTCATAAGATTGCCGGCTTCTTTGAGACAGCGGTCTCTTCTCTCTTAGGGATTCATATTCTTTGGGGAAATACATTTGTGAATGCTATTTCTTTAGCCGTTATGAATTTCTCTGTAGCGTTTGATTTTTTCATAATACGGTGAATAAATCTGAAACAGTAACTAATAACTCGAAAAGCTCGTTCTATTGATGAAAAATTTTCTAGAATGTCGTACGATGTATCCACGGCAGATGATGACTTTAGTTCAGAGATTTCATTATTTGCCTTTAATTTGAAGTTAAGAATTTGTGAATTTAAGTAAACGACTTTTTCGCTTTTCTTTGATTCAAGATAATGTGGATCAAATGTGCGCGGGGTCGGCTATAAATCAATGGGTAGTTGCAGTCTGGGGGGCCCATTCCACCATAGAGGATTCAGTATAAGTTCTTGAGAATAGCAACCTCGACTACCAAGATCGGCAGGATTTTCTTCTGTTTTTACATGCTTCCATTGACTTGTACTAACAATGCTGAGAATCTGCGCAACTCGATTTCCTACGAAAGTTCTTAGGGAATTTTTATCCTTCTGAAGCCAACCAAGAACAATAGACGAATCTGTCCACATAAACAATTCGTACGAAAATTTAAAATCCATCATCAAGTTTCTATATAATTTCGTTAACAAAAGAGCCCCGCACAACTCTAATTTTGGGACAGTTGTTCTCTTTAGAGGAGCGACCTTTGTTTTTGCTACTAACAATTGGGTAGTAATTACGCCTTCTGAGTTTTCAGTTCGCATGAAAATCATTCCACAGTACGCCTTCTCTGAGGCGTCACAAAACCCGTGTATTTGAACTTTGTATTGCGATGCAACATATACCCATCTAGGAATTTTTATCTCGCCTATAGTCTGGAAAGTTTCTACAAATAACTTCCACTTATCTAAGATCGGAGGTTAAACTGCATCATCCCAACCTGATTTTTCTTTCCATAATTCTTGTATTAAAAGTTTGGCAATTACTACTATAGGGCCTAGCCAACCTAGTGGGTCAAACAATTTTGCGATAACTGACAAGATTTGTCTTTTGGTTGTAATAGTGGAAATTTCGATGAGCTCAATGACGTAATAAAAGTAATCTTCTCTCGCGTTCTAACGAATTCCTAACGTCTTCACATTGCTGAAATCATCGAATTTCAAAAAATCTTCGTGTAGTAGATCTTCAACAGATAAATCTTGCAGGAGAAACTTTTCATTCGCCGTAATTTTCTCAGGGGGAATCCAGCCGGATTCAATGCTTTTCTAAGTTCACCTCGCTTTTGTTTAGCTTCCAGTAGGGTATGTCCGCCGGACAATATGTCGTCGACATATATTTCATTCTTCAAAATAGTGGAAGCTATAGGATATGAATTCTTACAATCGGTACTAAGTTGCTGAAGAGTGCGAATCGCCAAAAAGGGGGCGCAATTCACTCCAAAGGTTACCGTCTTCAGTTGAAATGATTGTACGGGATTATGGTCATTCTGTCGAAACAAAATTTGTTGATACGGCCGATCGTCCTCACGTACCAATATTTGCCGGTACATCTTCTGAATATCGCCTGTGAACACAAACTGGTAATGTCGCCAAGAAAGCACCACTTGCATTATATCCCTTTAAAGTGTAAGGCCCTGATGTAGTACATCGTTGAGTGAAAATCCACTACTGGTTTTCTTGGACGCATTGAAGACCACCCGTAACTTGGTGATTTTACTGTCAGGTCGTATCACAGCGTGATGTGGGAGATAAAATGACCTTTGCTTCTCATCTTTGGTTTCGAAATGGATCACTGACTCCATATGATCCAAATCTACGTATTCTTGGAGAACCTTCGTATACTCTTCTTTGAACTCTGGAGTTTTTTCAAGCGTCCTTTCAAGACGATAATACTGAGCGAGTGCCATATTTCGACAATGGCCTAAAAAGATATCATGGGGAAATTCTTCTTTGAATGGAAGGCGTACGACAAATATTCCATTTGATAGTCGCGTTGTAGTCCGTTGATATAAGTCTTCACAGAATTTATCACTTTCGCATCCCAAAGAGACATTTCCGGTTTCTTTCAGCTCCCAAAACTTCTTTAGCTGATCCTGAAGCTCAGTTTCGGAGGAATTGTGAACCAAAGGGGAAAAAGTATTAATCTGGTTAGCAGACATAGGACACGACAAATACCACCCAAATTGGGACTCTCTTGCTTCTAAACAATTTGCGACCCTTGATTTGACCCCAGATAAATTTATAAATGGTAAGTAGTCACTCCCTATTATCATGTCAATAGCTGCTGGCTTGAAAAATAAGGATCCGCTAGATCCATCTCTTCGATATTTGAAAGATTTTCAACCTTAATGGGCATAGAGGGCAATAAATGCGAAAGTTTCGGGACCACGATTGCATTTACTTTGATTGAGAATTCCGACACTCTAGATTTTATGGTCAATGTACATCTCCCCTTAGAATTTCCCACTACTGTTCCACCAAGACCAGATATTTGAAAGGTATGTCTTTCTAACGGTAGAGAAAGATTTTGTTGAATTCTGGTGGAAATGAAAGTTTTCTCTGATCCTGCATCTAACAGGGCTCGAACTGCGAAATATTGTCCTGACTGTTCAATGTTGACTAATGCTGTGGGCAAAATTGTGGTTCCTTCATTTCTAGAAAAGTGATTCATGACATTGCTCGTTGAGCTTCCACCGTAGGACTCGTTTTAAGAAACCTGATTATTGGCAATACCCGTAGACTGTTGCGTCACATTTGTACTCGGCCTTTCATGATTCTGTGGAAAGGATTGTGATTTATTTGAAGAATCTTTATTTTTACTAATCCTTTCTTTTTGCTCCATATGTAGCATGGTGTGATGCTTCTGGTTGCATCTGGTGCAGAGATTGGTACTTTGACACTTCGATTTGAAGTGACTTGGGGATAAGCAATTCACGCAAAATTTGTTGGAATAGACGAATTTTGTTCTATCGTTCACTGACAGCGCTTTAAAGTTTTTACAAAATCGTAGGGGATGATTTTGCTTACACATTTTACAATTAAACTTTCCTATTGCTTCTTCAGACTGAGAATGGAAAGATTGATTCTTTGAAGAATGGCTATCCTTACTAAAGGATTTTCTCATATCGGAGACAGTTTCCAACATCTCTATTCTTTTTGAGAGATAGTCGGACATATCTTGCCAAGTGAGCCAATTTTTGTGATCGGATAACGAATTTTCCCAAGATCGCATGGTTTCCTCAGGAAGCTTGGAGGCACACAAGTGTATTAAAATCGCATCCCAGGTCTTGGTTAGCTTAAGGGACTCAAATATAGCTAAGCTCTCGTTAAGGATACTTTGAATTTGTCGAATAGACTTTGCATTGTCTCAAAATTTTCGCAAAATACCTCTAATTGGTGGAGGTCATATTTGCATCTTCTTCTGTTTGCCATATTAAGAAAAGAGAAAAAATTTAAAACCTCTTGTTTCCCGCACCACAACAATGAAATAATAAAATTGTTGCCCAAAAAATTTATTCTTCTTTAATTCTATTTATTTCCTTATTAAAATTCAGTTTTTAATGAAATAAGTGTATTGTATCAAAATATTTGTAAATTCCCACTCACTGTTTTTCCCTGCAAAAAAACATGTACTGGAAACCCTATTACGATTAACCAGCAGTTTGTTGTTGTTCTTGGATGTTACAGAAACTGTTTTAAAACACAAAATTCTAGTGGAGTATAAATGCTGTTGTAGCTGTTTACCGGAATTGTTTTCTTATTTTCAAATTGGTTATTTTTCTTTTTATGACTAGTCCACCTTTCTTTAAATTATTGTTCTTTTAAATATTCTGCCTGTCCCACGATGTCATTCGACATCGATCACTCGCATAAATACATTCAAACCAAAAACAACATTTTAAAATTTGTTGCTGTTTCAAACGTATTTATGCGAGCGATCGATGTCGAATGACATCGTGGGACAGGCAGTTAGTTTGAAAAAATAGTTTTGTTCGCAAAAATTTTTTCACCACTATAGTAAATACCGTTTTACAATTTTATTTTATGTCGTTTTCTTTCTACTTCTTTTCTGTGTTTAATAAAAGGAACGTATGAGAATGAAACACTTTCTGTAAGTGTGAAGAGTATGACAAGTTGTTTTATGTATTTCTGCGCATGCTCCAAATATTCCCGTTAGAATTTGTTGAATATTGATAGTGATGGTACTTTATGATGATGGGCCTTTTTACTCGATATTTTTCCACTTCTTTCCAGAATTGACTGTAGGTTTACTTTGAGGTTATGGATGAATTTTTTGTTGTTGGAAGTTGTTAACGAATTTTCTTATGGATTTTTGTTGAATCTTATTTATTCCCAATAATAAAAAAAACTAATCGCACAAAATATAATTTAAACACATTACATACCCATTTTAAAATCCTTTCCTCTAGAATTATGTGAAGTATTGAGTACAGCACACTTTTCTGTAGGTGGATATGATGATTCTTCCTTCTTGGTGAGAATTTTCTTGGCAAATATGAAGTCCTCTGGGATGATGGAATTCTTCCTAAATCACGGTAGGCTCGGTGATATTTTTCATAAGCTCGGTTGGCTTAATGATTTTTGCTGAAGCTCGGTGGGCTTGATGATTGCGTAACAATCCTATGAAATTTGCCGCTAGCAAGTAGTTTTCCTCTAGGAGAAGTACAAACGTAGGATACTCCTCTAGCTAATTCAATCAATTCCTCGACCAATCTAGGAACACTCGAAGGACCATATGATGGACTAGGTATCTTCCTAGTCCATAAAGAATATTTTCCAAGGTATTGAAAAATTAAAATAAGGTGAGTTCTTCTAGAACTCAAAATAAAATTGATTTATTAAGAAGCTCCGTTGCTTCATTTAATGAAGAATTCAAGTTCATACTGACTAAAAAATATTGATGTTTCATAAATTATAAGTATACTTTAACAACAAACAAAAAAAATAGAAATAAAAGTAACAAAAAAACTAACGGACTTCGTGTCTTTAAATGAGTTTTCTCTTATATAATACATATGAAAAAGGCTTAAAATAAGTCAGAGGTACCCAATTGGTGCTTCAATAATAGAGAAAAAGAATATATACAAAAATAAATAATCAAAAATTTGTTGAACAAAGTTCAACACATATGTTTTTCTATATCTTTTCAGATGTTTTCCAAAAGCTAGGTGCCTTAGCCTTTGAGCAAGGCGTTAAAAAGGCGGTGGAACTCGCCCACCATCGCGTTAAGCAAAAACGCTACTTAAAGCCACAAAAATAATATATTAAAAAAATAAAAATAATGTACATATTAACAAAAAATAATATATTAATAAATTTAATTTTATTTAATTTAATTAAATTAAATTTAATTTAATTTGGATTTTTTTAATTTAATTTTTAAATTGGTCAATTCCTCATCAATGACGGTCATTTTACCGGTCATATGACCATCATTGATGAAGAAATATCCGTCATCGCGTAGAACAAAGTTCTTCATCAATGACGGTCATTTTACCGGTCATATGACCATCATTGATGAAGAAATATCCGTCATCGCTGACTAGTAAACAACATTAGTTAGCAGTGCAGATATACATACATTCTGTAAATGACAAATTTCATAGGTTTGAGTGCGATGCAAAGTCACACGTACACAAAAGTTTCCATCACTTTTTTCATATTTGCTTTAAGAACTTGATAGAAACTTTGTTCTACGGGATGACTGATACTTCTTCATTAATGACGGTCATATGACCGGTAAAATGACCGTCACTGTTCTTGTAGGGTATAAAAAGTAAAAGTACACGCCTCATCTACATAGTTGTTTCATATGGTAGCTCTCTTTGTCCAGAACAAATTCTCGAAGCAAGGCCTTTTTTTCGAAGTAGGTGAATCGTTTCAAAAAACTTAAATATTTTCGGAACAAGTTTTCTTCCGAAATAATGGGTGAATCCACCTGTATATACGCGTACATAAGTATATGTACTATGTACATACATATATAAAAAAATATGAATAAAACAAATGAATATATTTATATATTTTGATTTATTTTATCAAAAACTACATACAAATATGTGTGTGTTATTTGAATAAAAAGTTATAATAAACTAATTTACTTCAAAGTATAAAAAATTTTGAAACACAGAAGTACGCGAATAACATTATATTTCATCCATGTTTTAAATCTTAACGTATTCGGTTCGGTATATACGTATGTATGTATGTATTTCTTTAAATTTTGTTCAACAATTTGCGATTTCTTCATATTATTTCTAAAAAAGCTAAAAGTAACAGTGATTATAATTAAATTAAAAAAAAATAATAATAAAACAAACATTTATGTATGTGTATTTTAAAGTGAGTTCCTTTGCATTAGTGTTTTGTAATATAGCAAGTAAGAGCAGTAAGCTCTTATTTTCAATTACTGTTTCCATTATAGAAAAAACGAATGAAAATGAAAACCGTATCAAATTAAATGACGATGACGAAACAAAAAACAAAATGAAAAAATTCTAGCAATCTTTATTTTTCATTAACGTGTTTGCGTGTGATAAATAATGTAGATTCCACAACGAAACACAACAGCTGGGCTCTCATATAAAATCCTTCTACGGACTACTTTTTTATTTTATTGTTTTGGTAATTTTCTTGGTTTTATGATTAAATAGAATTCAACTTGTTGTAGAAGATGCCTTTGCAGGTGCGTTCTCTCCGTTGCAGCTGCTGGAAGCTTCATTGCCGTTGAGCTGTTGCTCTGTTTTGTTAACTTCAGTCTCATCTATGCTATTATTAATTGCAAACTTTTTAAGCGCCTCCGTTGTTTCACTTACTTCATTTGTGGTTTTCAAATGCTTTTCGATTTCAGTTTTAACTTTAGCAATATCTTTTTGGCTGCGAGGAACAAAACGAAGTAACGTGGAAGATGTATTATCTTTTCGAAAGAATTTCCTCTTAAATTACTATTTACCTGATTTGAACAAAGAGAATGCCATTGATTGTATTCAGCATATCCAGTACAGAACCCATTGTGGGTGGTTGTATATGAATGGGTGGAAGCCCCGTTGTTAGTTTCCCATTTGAGTATATATCGTTCATTTTTCGTTGCAAGAGAACAGCTTGTTGAGTAAGCAAGCGGAGGCACTCAGCGGATTCACGGGTCTTCTCATGCGATTCTCCCAACTACGAAATGTTAAGAAATAAACAAAACAATATATGTAAATCAATTTGCAATTAGTGCTTAAGTGGAAGCTTACTTGGGATTTATAGATGGAATAGGTTTCTTTTTCATTGTTTAAGGCCGAGCGGAAGTCTCCCATGCAGGATTGTGTTCGCGCAACCAAGTGGTAGCTTACAGCAACATTCATAGACTTGTTGCCAAAATATTTCAAATTGAGTTTTAATGCGTGTTCAATAAAACGTAAGGACAACTCGTATTCACCAACAGCATGTAAAATTAAACTGATGTTGCTCTAAAACAATTACATACACTTGTAGTTAAATAGCAATAACTTATTTTTCCACTTACATCGATTAAAGCCACTTCGGGATGATCCTCTCCACAAATAAGCACCATGAGGTATCTGGCACGATACAACAACTTCAATGATGTACTGATTTGTCCATTAGCGAAGCAGTAGAGAGATAAATGTGTCTGTAAGACAAAAATAAATATAACAATAATATGGATTTTTCGGATTGATGGCTAAAATAATCTCACTTACATATTCTAGTATAGTACATGGATGGTCTATGCCATTGACACGTTCACTCATGATAACCGCACGTTGTTGAATGGCCAAAGCTTCCTGGGCGTCGCCTAGCAAATAGCTAAGGCGTGCCAACATTCTTAGACAAGAACCATTCTCAAAATGCATTGCGCCGAAAACGTTGTTCAACAAATTTAAGGCTTCACTAATGAGTTCGTAACCTTCCTTGAATAAGCCTTGCTGAATTTTTGACTGGCCAGTTGTATAGAAATTGTAGGCATCAGAAGCTCTTGGGCTAATGTGCTTTACGATGGGGAATACATTTAATATATCTTCATCACCGAAAGTCGGTTTGTTGCGTGACTCAAAGTTGTATTCGCGCAACAGAATTTGAATGCCAACTTTCAGACAAAAGGCACGTAAAATGCTTACACGTTGGAATCCAAACTTATCAACGGCGCTCTCAATGGAATCGCAACCTAATTCATAGTCCCAATAAGATTTGGATTCTTTTTTGATCTGTTGCCACAAAGATTTAGGTGTCATTAAGGCCCAGTCATTGTTTTCATTTCCAACTTGACCCCCATTTTTGTGAGAATTTTTGCCGTTTTTGTTTTTATTTTTTCCACGCTTGTTACTGTTGTTATTAGTCTTCTGCAGTTCATCGGAAGATGTGTTAGTACTGACAGGACCAGACGAAAGGAAACAATTCAAAAAGTGACTTATTGCCGCTGATAAGTGCATCGCATCCGTATTCTGCATGTAGCTGTAGTAAATATGTTTTGTGGCACGAACTATCAACTCCAAAACGGTTATTCTGTGTAAATAATCCATTCGTGGCACTTGGGCAAGCATAGTTATCACCTTACCCAAATAACGTACATTGATACCATGACTATGCAATATTTCTGTAATGCTAGTACCATCCATTGGTGGCGATGTGTGATTCATGTGTTCTTTAATGAATCCTGGAATTTGTTTCAATACCAAAAACTCTGCTGCTTCTTGGACCAACTTCTTCTGTTTGGCTAGTGTATTTGATACATTGCTATCATCTACATGTCGAATACCAGGAGAAAAGACATCGGGGTTGAAACGAAAGTCGAATTCCTTTTCTTTAAGTGAACCTACAGCAGCACAAGCACGCTTAACAACTTCCGCTGCCTGTTTTTCGTCTGCAGATGCAGCATTAGTTTGGACATCTTTAATAGCATCAAAAGCATGTTCGAGTGCATCTGACATCTTTTTATCACTTTTAGATATTTTTTTATCCTCCCCCTGCTCTGTTGATGATTCTTTAGTTTCACTGTCCTCCTCACCCTTTTCAGTAATTGCTGATGTTGAATTGTGCTCTTCTGATTTCTTGTTGGCATTCAGTTGTTGTAAATGTTGTGCAGCATTTCGAATAAAACTTACATAGCGATCTTCCACGAAAGCCTCTAGAAGTTCTTGCCGCAAGCAAGACAATTTGTGCTTATGTTCTATCGGAAAACCCATAGCTTTTAGTTCAGAACTAAGCTCAATGTCAAGTTTTAAGAAATTTACATCTGGTGGAAATGTTCGCAACAAATCCAAAATGTAATGACGACCATCATTTCCTATAATGCCTTTACATTCGACTGAAGAGCATAGTTCCACTGGTTCATCACGTTCATTTAAAACCGAGTGTGGCAAAATTTTTAAGTGTTTACCAGCTTTGCGCAATAATTCTAAATATTTAGGGTGTGACAACACGGTTTTGCCGAAATCAATACTTCCATAAACAACAGACTGTTCTTGCTCACGCTCTAATATGCCCGGAATTATGGATTGAGCCGTAACGCGATAACCTCGGTAATCAACTACCACTGTTCCTAACGTATACAATCCTTCGATATCAACCGCGCTATATACTCGCACACCATGTAAATCGTTCCGTGGAGCAACGAAAGCAGCCACATCGCCTCCCAACTCCTTGTAGTGATCGCGAACATCAAAGCCAAGAGAAAAGAATATATTATTCCATATAAACATTTGCATCTTGGGGTCTTCCCCAGGATTAATAGCCAAAACATTTCCATCGATAACAGCCATGGCACCTCTTGTGGCAGCGATAACAAAATCTCCATGTACTTTAAAAATTGCTCTTTCGCGCAGTAAACGTTCTGGTAGAGTTTTTCTTGGAAGTTCTCGAGTTGTCTGTAGTTCTTCGTTCCAATCGCGAGTTTGTCCAGGAATGTGTTCTTCATAACTAATTAAACAGAATGTAGATAATAAATTGAGATTAGAGTTCACATTCCGAAAACTTACCCAAGTTTCGAGGAGAAGGCATCTTCAGCGCGAATTGCATCAATGGTATGCTCCAATAGGGGAGCAGTCCATTGATATACTTGATAAGGAGTGGCAACACGTTCAAACGCGTGACGCAATGTACGTTTTTTCTGCATTTGTTGAAAGGCACGCTTGAAAGAAGGCGAAATTTGGGACAACAAATCAATTAGAGAGTGACTAAGGTGGCTGGGATTATCGGGTTTCGGATTGAATATATCATCTGTAGATTGGTTTATATAAAATCCTTTTGGGCATGCCGAAATATGAAAGCGCTTATCTTCCATTGTGACGACATATAAATACATAAGATCACCATGCAACTTTCGTGGACCAGGTGGTGGATTCCAAGCGGAAGTTGTAAGAACCTTAAGAGCTTGTGGTCCTTTCGAGTTTTTGTTAACTCCAGGCTGAAGAGGTGCTAAAGGCGCCTCCTTAACACCAGGCATTATGTATTCAGCTGGCGTACAATCCACAGAATCTGGGCGAGATTTCTTCTTCTCTAACAAATCGCCTTGGGTTATTGTGTGTAGAAATGTTAACGAATTGCATTCTACGCCATTGTATGCATCTGCGGGATCCATGCTTTTTAATAAATCACGAACATGACGCACATGGATTCGAGCTTCTCTCATTGTATAAGGTTCCTCCACAACTTTAATAGTAGATCCATGTTTGAGACCTTCGACAGTTTTTAGTTCAGCAAAATTATCTAACGTTACACCATCTAATTGTAATGAAAAACAAGTGCGATGACAAGTATCTTCACGATCCATTAAGAGCTGATGAATTTCCTGCACGAGTTCCATACTCGATAATTGAACAGACAGCATTTCTGCTCCCGGACTTTGAATATGCACCGTTATTCCACTATCGTGTAAAGCATCTAAATCTAAGTCGTAATTCTCCTCGCCATCGTTGCCTTCCGTATTGGGGATATCTTTTTTCTTATCAACATGTTCCTCATTCTTTTTCTCCTCAGAACTCACTGTCTCTAAATCATTAGCATTTGAATCTACTGCACCATTCAATTTTGCGTTGTTAATGTCATCATGACCGTTAGCCAACACATCAGATTTATTAACGTTTTTTTCTGTAATTGCAATTATTAGTATATTGTTAGTACAACACTATATACTTATGTATATATGTATAATTACATTCATCTACATAAAACTAATATAAATTCATTAAAAATATGTATGGACATTTGTATTGTTATACATACATGTACCATATGTACATATGTACATATATCAAACAAATTTATTTTAACTGTATTATTTATATTCAGGGGTATCATAGAAACCAAGTCGCTTTTAATGTTTCTCAGTTTTGAAAACCAATATTGGTTTCATTTGGTGTCATGAAAGCAACTCGGTTTTGTTATCTTCGAATGCAAGTAAAACCAATAATCGGATCAGCTGTTGTTTACATTTGTTGTCGTTAAAATTTTAAAATTCAATTTTTGGATGAAACATAAAATGTGTTTATCGAAAATAAAAAAAAAATTTCAGTGTTTTTAATTAACAAAAAGGGCACTGCTGTTGCTAACCATTGCTATTGGAGGAAGAGTGTTCAGAAAAGCTGAGAGGAAAAACATTGCGAGATTACAGCCATCCGCTTGAGCTACCGGAGACAGCGTAAGTATGTATATTCTTTATAATGTTCTTTCACATTTAAAGCTGTTTTGCAGGTTCATAGGATACTACCGACTAAGCAAAGAATCTTATAGGATGGTGCTAGATGCAATAAAAGCATTCCGCAAATGCTACAATTTGCAGCTTTGTTGCGGTTTTTAGCTGGAGGGTCCCATCAAAGAGCTGTTGGAAACGACTCTATCATATGTCTGGGTAGGAGCACAGTGTCAACCATTATTGATGATGTATAGTACTTAATGTTATAGAGCGGTACTTAATGAGTGCAACTTGAAATGGACTCCAACGAGAAGCAGGGATCAAGGGATTATATCTACAATAGATAAAAAATTCCCTCAATAATTGCTTGCATCGATGGGACGCACGTAAAGATTATAAAGCCTACGTTCAACGGGCATTTATACTTTAATCGAAAAGGATATTTCAGTATGAATGCCATGATTGTAAGTATAGCACAATTTTACATTATTTACGTACGTAGATATACATATAGTAATTTTTGGAAACCAATTTTTATGATTTTACATTTGTATGTACATATGTATGTATATACATTTAGTTTTGTGCCCATGATATGACAATACGAGCATTAGATGCACGGTATCCCGGCTCTAGCCATGATGCTTTTTTATATGGAATATAAGTAGCGCCAGACATCATTTCCTTAGAAACTATGAGTCAGGAGAACAGACAGCAAAATTATTGGGCGATTGTGGATATGGCATTAAGACTTTTTTTATCAACTCCATACAGAGATCCACGAAACAACTCAAGAGGGTATAAATTTAATTTGGCTCAGTCATCGGCGCGTAATATTGTGGAGCGAACAATAGGGGTATTAAAAAGCCGATTTCACTGCTTAATGATCACTTTACATTATAATCCTAAAATAGTTGTAAAAATTATTAATACTTGCTGTGCGTTTCAGAACATATGCAGAAGATACAACGTGCAAAACAATGAAGATGGCATAGCTTTATCATCACATGAAAGTGAAGATGATGTTTCATTCCCATCAAATTTGTCTCTAGAAAGTTAAGGTCGAACAATCAGAGACGAAATTGCTAACTGCTTGTATAAAATTAGTACAAAATTACATAAGAACTATAAAAACAAAATAAAAGTTGTTTATATTTCATATACTTATGTGTGCATATGTATAAAAGGTACATGGTATGTTTAAAACATTACAAACTTAACTAAAGGTTCATTCTATTCTTTTGAAATGAAATACATACATACATACATATGTCAGATGTTAGCTGCTTGTTTTTTTTTTTCAATAGCAAAACCGATAACATTGGTTTCTGTGACACCTAAAATAAATGCTAAATTTCAAACGTGAAAACCAGGGAGCACCCATACTAGGCCTAAAGTTATAAATCAATAGTTGATATGTAATGTGTGAATGAATTTGCTTGCTTTATAGAATACCATTTCCAAATAAAACTGCAAACTTTTCATTGTCAATGTGATCATCTCATATGTTATGATTTAATAGCATTCCAAAGTACTTAACGCTTCTAGATTGAATTATTACTTCATTATATTTAAATGTGACCACTCATTATTTTTCTATATTTACACCAACGATTTGTCGCTTATAATATGATGTGAGGTTTTTTTTCATTTATAAAATATCTTCATACGGATATTATTTGCAATTGGTTTTTACGCATATTGTAAATATAACTACATAGAATTAAATTTGCAAATGCAAAACATGCAATTATTAATTGCAATTCTATTGCACAGTATACTTTGGACGGGTATCAACTGGATTTAGTTGAAGAATTTCTCGATCTTGGTATTCTACTTGATTCTAAGCTGGATATCCGAAAACGTATTGCATTGACAGTAAATGAGCTCGTGGTGTGTTAGCTTATATGAAACAGTAATCTTTATATAACGAAGAAGCTTTGTAGATCGCTGGTTAGACCAATTTTAGATGATGGTTCTGCTGCCTACATTTCTGACATCAATCCCCCTTATCGTGTTTGGCGATTTTCGACTGCAAATTCGACAGTTTGTACTAGATTAAAGAAAAATGTTGCTCGGTATCTTTAGTCTATTACAAACTGTCGAATTTGCAGTCGAAAATCGCCAAACACGATAAGGGGGAATATTCACATAGATCGAATTGGATCTGTACGAAAGCAATTCCTCTTATTCTGACAGAAAAGCTCTTCAAATAATTATACAACAAGTTTGACTACAATAAAGCTAACTACTTTAAAAAGCCGAAGGGCAATGCTTAATGTGACATTTTTTTATAAATTTTATTAACGCTTTTTTTGTTTTGTTCGACCTTCTTCTTCGCAACATTAATTTTAATGTTCCACGTCGTTCCAGTCTTTCATATACCTTCCTGTTTTTAAAACAAATTATGCTGATGCTGATCCGTTTAAAAATATATGCAAACATTTTAATGAATTATATAAGTACATATAGTTTAATCGATTTGTTTGCTAACGTAAATGTTAAAATTCTTATATTTTTTGCTGTAATTATGTTTTTAAATATTATTATATGTATGTATGTATAGTCTATAAGGATTTATATCCACAGAATTATAAATAAATAATTGATCAGCGAAGGCAGTTTTAATTTCGATTTTTTTAAAACATTTGGATACTTTATTTTATAAATTTTTTTAACATTTCAAAAAAATTTCCCTTACAGACCATATGATTTACTTATGTACATATTAACATTTTTTTAACTGTTTAGAACAGAAGCCAGTTTTACTGCCTGGCCCACGATGTCGAACGACATCGTTCGCGTGCTTAAATACATTCAAACCAAAAACAACATTTTAAAATTTGTTGCTGTTTCAAACGTATTTAAGCAAGCGAACGATGTCGTTCGACATCGTGGGCCAGGCAGTTAAATTATCGACAGTGGGTAGGTTAAAAGTGGGATAGGAATTAATGTACAAAAAAATTTAGTTTATTAAAAATTATTTAGGATATTGTCCTAATTAATTTGTTAAAATTTTAGTGATAACCAAATCATTTTTAGCCTATCAGCAGAATTCAAGCGAAAGCAACATCCATGGGACTGGTACAGGGCAGTACCTTACCATCCGTAATTTTCAATATTTTTGCTGCTATATTACACAGAATTACCTCCGAGGAATACAACTCTATTCTAGTTTGCAGATGGTTTTTCTCATGATATGTGCTCATTTAAATTAGAGGAGACTAAGTCAACATTTTCTTCGACTGTATTGTTCGTAGAATCAATCCGTAGAAATCCAGTTACAACAATTTTAATAGGAGGCGAAGGACAATTGAATTCACCTAAACCGGTATTTTTTTCTCTCAAACTGCTAATGGAGTGAGTAACTTAAATTTTAAATCCAATGATTTCTTGTAGAGATATCCATTAAAAAAATTTAAGTCTACATATGCTTTCAACGTATGTATGACTTCTTACTCATAAACATTTCTTTGGATCTGTTATTGGCAAATTTCACAACAGACTTATTAACATTTTGCTTATTGCGGTTTTAGATATATGCTTACTCTCATTATTGCAAACTTGTAAACCTGTTTTCCAAGGCACAGTTCCTTTGTTTTCGCTGCAATATTATGTACAGCAACCACGGCACTCATATTTTCATCAGCTTTAAGGTGAATTCACCCATTCGTTCTGAACGAAATTTTTGTTGTTGTTCCGCATTAAATTTACTCTCTTTCTCAAAATAGAGACGTCAAACTACATATAAAAAAAAATCGTTCGGAACGTTCAGAACGAATGGGTGTATTCACCTTTAGTTTCCTTCATAAAAATTTGCGTACAACATCAAATATTAATCAAATACGTACATTTCCTTGCGAAAAAATCATTAATTTAATAGCCAGTGTGGAGCTGGATCCAGTTTATTTATAATTGTTAATCAAGCGTTGAATAGAGGAATGAGTGTTCTGGGAACCAATTTCGTATTTCACTTAGTTTTGTCTTTTTCCATAATGTAATTATTACACTATCGGTCTGGTTTATTGAAATTTTTATTTATTTATTAATTAGCTTACAATTTGAAATTATAAGACAATTAGTGAAGAGCTAGAGCATCATAGGCCATAAGCTCGATAATTTACGAAAAAGAAAGAGGATATAAAAATATTTACAATACACGAGTCAAAGAATATTAAATAATATAAAAAATAAAATAAAAAATAAATTCATATTGTAACAGAGGTTAATGTGGAAAACGTTTTTGTTTGTATATAGAAATAAAAAACATTAAATAAGTTCTTAGATTAAGTTATATATGTATATATTAGCTATTTTAAGGACATTTACAATATTTTTTATATTCTCACTTAATAGTAGACAAACATTGTTTTTCGTTGATATCTCGAAAACTCTATTCACGTTGATAAGAAAATTTTGATGTTAAAATGTGGCTCAAATTATTCGGTTGCGCAATGTCACAGTTGCACGGTTGACAGGTATATTTAAAGTATGAAGCGCTTCTACAAGGAAGGAACACAAAATGTTCTCTTCTGTTACCTGCCCGCAATGCCTTTTCAATAGTATCGCCAAATGTAAGTGTGACTGCAGTTAATGCATTAAACAAATTTTTCCATTTTGGGGTACCTGCTTTAAATTGTGAATAAAATCGAGATTTGTTGATGGATTTTCATGATTTATAGCTTGTTTTATTTCTGGGATATGCGGCTTTAAGAAAAATGAAAAAGTTTTAACTTGTGTGTTTCTGATTTTTTTTATTGCATTTTTAAAACAAAAAAATTAAGGAATTTTTCCGTTATTAAATTCTGAATAACTCCGAAACAATAACAGATAGGATAGGTTATTAACTCTTTTAACAGAATTTTGTAGTGCATCTTTTAGTCTATTATACGTATATTAAAATCAAAACAGAATTTGTAACAGAGTACAATATTTTTTAAAATTTATGAGTCACATTGTTACAAAACAGATCAGCTAATGAAAAATTTTGTCTGTTAAAGAAATTTAAGCAAATATCAATTAAATTAAAGTTCAGTCAAAATTATTTAACACTATTTTTTGGACCTTTTTGTATTAATATATGTATATGATATTTATAATCAAGCGTTAGGTCTTTTTTATATAAAAAAATAATTTAAAGAGGCGTTGAAATATTGAATAAATTATTTTTTTATATAAAAAAGACCTAACGCTTGATTATAAATATCATATATGAGGGGTATAGATGCAAAGGCTGCAATCTCCACTTTTTTCACAAACGTAACTGGTGATACCTTCTAGTGAATGCTTCCGACTAGTGAATATGACTTTTATCTAATAAAAATGTATGGTCAGATATTACGAATTGATGCAAAAACGGCAATGTCCATTGGAGAATGTTGTTTTTGCTATGATCACAATTTGTTAATCTCTTTTTCTCTGAACTATTTTCGAAAATGAATGCTATACATTTGTTTTTATTCTTTTTATGTTTTTTTTTTGCAAAACAAAACTAAAAAAATAAAAAATGTAAAAATTAATTCGCTGAATATTAAGGACGTTAGTAATTTAATGAAAAAACACTTTGGAGAGCACTGGCAGAATGATGAAAGTCTTAAAGTTTATGCAGACATTGTTAACAACTCACAAGATCAAATCGTTGCAGAAAATGACACCCAAAAAGAGGAATACTGCTCTGAATTTATAAAAGAACCGCCATTATTAAAAATTTGATTTAATAACAATTTAATTTCTAAAAATTTGATTTAATAACAATTTAATTTCTAAATAGTTTGAATTAAACCCTTGTTGTTTTATTTAAGAATTTTTTAACTACTGATTTTTTAAAAACATTGCCCATGTTATAATAAAAAATCTTGAAATAAAAACAAAACTGTATTATATATCTCAGATCAAATCAAACAATATAAAATCCATATTCGATTAATTCAATTGGCAGCAAACCGCCATATCGATTTAGTTCAAACTTGCGTCATATCTTCATCATATTCTTATTTACTGAATAGCAAAACATACAATAAATATATATGAATATACTTTGAGCTACAGGTTTTTGCTATTTGTTACGAAAACTATAAATGTGGAGATTGCAGCCTTTGCATCTATACCCCTCATATGTTCATTCAAAATGTTAAGTGATGAGAATTTTAGATTTTCTGATGAGGAACGTATGTATTCACTATAAGCTTGACTCAAGTGAATTTGATGTTATATTGGGAAATCCTGATACTAATGACGGTTACCAAAATAATAGTGGTGACCTGACTGCAACAAATATAATATTGAATACAATGAACTCATTGAATTTATAATAAAAAAGTTTATTTTATACATAAAAAAATTTTATTCCTTTTTTAATACATACATATAAAAATTTTATCTGTAGGCATGCGGCGTGAACAATAACAATTAAAAATGTATATATTCGTATAACAAAAAATAAAAGCAAACTTAATAAGTTATTAAAAAGAAATTATATTTTTTTTTCTATTTCAATTTTTCGTCTATTCAGTTCTATTCGCAATTTTAGCATGGTCGATCGATGTACCCATTCTTTTTTACTTGCTCCTTATACAACGCCATTTTCTCCTTTTCTACTTTTAAAAGCTCTTTTTGAATCTTAGATGTTTTCCGATAACACATTTCGATCTCTGGTACACTTCTTTTTAGATCCTTATACAAATCAGTTTCAACTTTTAGTTGTTATTCCAGAAGTGCATTTTTTCCACAGTTTTAGAGTTTATTTTTCTTTTAGTGCTGATCGGATCGATTTGGATATCCATCATTCTATTCTCCATGCTAGTATCATTATTTAATTCACTCCGACATATCTCCTCATTTAAGTTAATAGATACATTTTCAATACCAAATGTTATTCCTTCTGGACTAATTACAGAGTCCATTTGCAGTAATCCTGCTACGGCCTCTTCTAAATGTGTCGATATTTTCTGGTTAAAACTTCCACCACCAGTTGCGCGACTTTCAATTTTATTGTGCATTAGTTTTCTTTTCATGCTGGTCTTCATATCAGATCACACCTTCACCCAACCTTCCGTTTCACGATTTAGAGGACCAATACTATTTAGCATTTTTAAATATCGTTCCATTTTCCTTTTATATATGATTTATCACTGATTTTGTGGTATCCTTTTGCGATATTTATATTTTGTAACATTTGTTGTGTTGTGTTGTGTTGCCTTCTTTATCATTTGATGTATGTACGTAAGTACATACATACTTATGTACATAAATAAAAAGTTTTAAGAAAATAGTTCATATAATCGATAGAATAGTTACACTTACATTTTTATATTACTCATTTTTAGGTAATTTTAAAATTTTCTGCTTTATTTTCAAATGTCACTACAAAATACACAACGACGCTTTTTGTTGAACTTAATATTAAAAGCGGTATAAACAATACCACAAATTGTAATAGATTTTCGCAAGGCGAATTCAATACTAGGTGGATTTAAAATTACTACAAGTACAACAATACAAAAACAATATTGTATTTTGTTATTGCTTGAGTGACTCGCTTGTCAAAAATAGTTAAAAAGAGATAAGAAAAAAATATCATTATTATGCGCCATTGCCAGCTATTTGTTTCTTTTTTACATACATATGCAGCAGCTTCTCATTTTTTTCTTTTAACTAAATACGCACATACAAATTTTAACTTTTATTTATCACTTTTATTTTATCTTCATTTTACTTCTCACCTTTGTGCTAAAATTTTCACTTTTTATATATAAAAAATTGCACATATAATTTCTTTACCACAAATAAAATTTTTAATTTAAAAACAAAAAGTAACGCAAGAGTAAAGTATTATAAAAACAACTTTTGACATGCGAGTCGCCTACATGTTGAAAAAAAAAGTACAACGGCTGCGTTTTCAATTCCACCTAGTATTGAATTCGCCTTGGATTTTCGATACAGTTGTATTTCTGCTAAAAAGCGACATCGGCAATATGATTTGGAAAACGCGAAACAAATTCGGCTTGACTGCGACGTACATAATAGAGGTTAATATATCACGTTATCGAAAAGAAAATGTTATTTCAATCTTATGCATTAAACACATTCGAGACAGCAGGCTACCGACTACAACCTGTCAAAAATAGAATACATGTGTGTATATGAAAATGATTATTTTCACAACTGCACGGCTACACGACTGCAGGTTGTTGTCCATGCTACTTTTGTCGTGTAGTCAAATTAAACTAATTTCTATTTTTGTTGGCTACAAAACAAAAACAGTGTTGACAATATAACAAAATATGTAAAGCAAATTACCGATTAGAAATATTTATTATTGCAAAATAAAAAGAAAATTCCAAAATTTATATGTTATAATATATATGCATCAAGAATTTTTAAATAAATAAATTTATTTGTTTTATTGTTATATATCATATTGACTTGAGCCAAAAATACCAAAATTGTTGAAGATTAAAAAAATTACAGGGTTATAGCAATTTTTAACATAAAAATTTTAATGTAATTTCTTTCGGTGCTTTCTCTTGATTCCGGAGTTATGGCGTTCAAAACTTTAATATATTACTGACCATAAATCCTACAATATAGAACGAATAGGCTCCTAGGCTCTTTTTTAAAGATATTTTATTTTTTTGAGTTGGAAATGAAAAAAGGGAACTTTAAAAAATTAAAAGCGCTAAATATTCACCACTGAAATATACATAAATGAATTGTTGCAACAGCTGTGTACTATGTAGCTGTCGTTTTCAAAATAATTAAGTAGCTGGCTACAGGGCGACATTTTTAGTCGTGTAGCCTGCTGTCTCGAATGTGTTTAGTGCATAAAGTACCAAAATATTTCGGTTAAGTATTATTTCGCAGATTTCACAACGACGTCGCACGAAGTCAACACCAATATTACGGCAACTGTAGGATTGATGTCGACAACAATCATATATTATTTATAAGCTATTACTATTCCTAAGGCTTACAAAATGGTAAGTGGCCATCAATAACACATCGAGCACAGCCTATCATAAAAATATTCGAAATGTCTGTAATTACTGACCCTGCTCTGCGTTTCTCTCAAAATAAAAAGCTCGTAAAGTTATAATATTTGTGAACATTTCTTATACAGTGTGGAACTACCGGCAACATTTGTAAATATATACAGGCCTGTCACAGAAATCAATTTCGATCGAAAGTGGAATTGATTCCGTATTTTATTATTTTATTTATTCAATCAAGGAAGTTTTAAATTTGTTTTTGTACTATCAGATACAAAAAATGCAAATTCATGAAATTAAAAATAATTTCATTCCGAAAAAAAAATTTCGTTTTTTGTTTTCTGGAGAAGCAAAATATGGAATCAATTCCACTTTCGATCGAAATTGATTTCTGTGACAGGCCTGATAAACTTCAAACTTCCAGTCAGTTTCAGCTGAATCTTCATATATGTACTTATATAGATATGGAGTTAAAATTTCATAATACTATCTGCGAGAATGTACAGGTTAAGCACAAATAAAAGCTTAGGCAGGCTAACTGAGTATATAGCGAGAGAAAAACTGTAAGCGCCTCGTGATTTTCGCCAACCTAAAAAATTTACACTTGCTTAAATTTGAAATAAAGGATGTAATGTCGCAATAAATTAAAAGCAATATAAAATAATAGAACCGAGCACCAACGCAAAAATTTTAGAGTTTAGTTATTATGCTATAAACACATTCGAGACAGGGCTACACGAACACTGACTACAAATGTCGTTGTCTACAAATGTAATGATGTAGTCAGCTACTTAATTATTTTGAAAGCGGCAGCTACATGGTAAACAGCTGTTGGAACAATTCATTTATGTATATTTCAGAGGTGCATATTACCGCTTTTAATTTTTAAAAGTTCTTGTTCAGGATAGCTTTCTTTTCCTTACATCTTTAATAAATGTTACTAATTAATTTTTATGTTAAAAAAGGCTATTACCTGCGATTTTTTTTAATCTTCAACAATGTTGGTATTTTTGGCTCATCAATATGATATATAACAATAAACGAAATTATAAATTATAAAAAATTGTAAAATCTTGATGTTTTTAATATTTTAATACAACAGACGAGTCCCTGGATAAAGTGAACAAAAAATTCACGAATCGTCGGGAAAATATGAAATAAATAACTTTTGAAATTTATTGTCATAAAAACACATCAGGCCTGATTAGCTGAAAAAACAAGGAACTAATGCAAATCAAATCTAAATTGGCCAAGAAAGAAAAACAACACAATAAAACAAATTAACTTATTTATTTAAAAATTCTTGATGCATATATATTATAACATATAAATTTTGGAATTTTCTTTTTTATTTTGCAATAAAAAATATTTCAAATCGGTAATTTGCTTTACATATTTTATAATATTGTCAACACTGTTTTTGTTTTTTAGCCAACAAAAATAGAAATTAGTTTAATTTGACTACAACGACAAAAGCAGCACAGACAACAACCTGTCATGCCGTCTTCAAAATAATCATTTTCAAATACACACATGTATTCTATTTATGACAGGTTGTAGTCGGTAGCCTGCTGTCTCGAATGTGTTTAATGCATTAAACTACTATACCAAAAACTTTTGTCAACTAACTTTGTACATTTATTTACAAGTGTGCAAACAGCTGTTATTTTTGCCGCTACTTTGTTCTTGTATTATATTTTTATTTTAAAAGATGGATGAAGTCATAATGTCAATTGCATTTTCTACCACAAAACTTATAGCATTATCGTTTTCCGTTATTTTATGCATTTTTAAGCTGTAATCTTTTTAATTTATTTCAGGAATAGAACTTAGCGAAAAAATCTTTTTGCTGTTTTTAGAATAAAAATTGGCGGGAAAAGCAGAATAAAAATTGGGAGGAAAACAAAACAAACATCTGCTGTTTTGACTTCTTTACAATACCCACAAGAAAAAACCGCTCACACTTTGTAGTTAAAAATCCTAGTATACTTAAAAGGGTTCTAAATGTACTATCAAGCGTGAAAACCGCTAATAAAAGCAGTGAGTTGACAATGCCGACCACTTTGAATTAATAAAGTTTTGTGATGACTATGGCCACATTGCTGTATATAGTATATACATACATTACATTACTGTAAAAAATATGTTGTAAAAAATATCTTTGCACATAGAGAAAAATTAAAAACTTCAAAAGATGCATTGATTTCTAATAAAAAATATAAATTTTTTTTTCGAAAAGTAATTTAAAAACATATGTTTTGCTAATGTAGAATATTAAAAAATAAAAATAAATTAGTTTCTCTAACTGTAAAAAAATGTTTGCACACTGGATAAAACTTCGTTTGAATTTTTGTCTGTAATATTTTGTGTGTCCACCTCGAGCATCAATTACAGGCGTATTCGCATCGATTGAATTAGCTTCGGAATATTATATTCTAACGGCATTTTTCCCACTCTTCTTTAATAAACCCTATCAATTCGTTTTTGTTCGTTGGCGATCTTTTCTGTACCTTTTTCTTTAGATGAACCCACAAATTTTCGATAGGGTTTATATCCGGACTTTGGGCAGGAGAATCAATTAATTTGGTACAGTTGTACAGTACCCATGACCTACATAAATAAGGTTTATGCTTGAGATCATTGTATTTTAATTTATTCGGATTATATGGGTTTATAAAACCAAACTTTTGAACGCTGGAGGTCTGTTCGTTTTTTAGAATATCAAGATATACTTCTTTAGTCATTGTTTCATCCAAAATTCCAACCATTACGGACGGTTTTTCGAACTTTACTGTAGGAATAACATTTTTATTTTCTAGTGATTTTAGGGGCTTACGCCAAACTCTTTGCGGTCCGTCATGATAGCAAAGCATAATTTTTGTTTCATCTGAGAAATTAACACCGTCCCATTACACTGGAGGAAGTGGCGAATCTTAACTTCTTTTCAATATTTGGAGCTGAGAGCAGAAGTTGTTTCCTTGCCACCCTTGGCGAATATTTCTGCTTTTGAAGAACATTCAGTGTTGGGCAAAATACATGGCTTGCGGTATTTAAAATACAAAATACAAAATACTTGCTGATCATGTATTTAAAATACAAAATACAAAATACTTTCAGGATATGTATTTAAAATACAAAATACAAAAATACTTAAAAATCTGTATGTATTTAAAATACAAAATACAAAATACTTCCATTTATTGCACGTATTTCAAATACAAAATACAAAATACTTTCACGTCATGTACATGTATGTATTTATGTATTGTTAATGACAGTACCGTATCTTCTATTCAACGTACGAGCTAACCCACTCAATTGTCTACAGTCGCCGAAAGAACACCTGTTAATTTTTTATTAACTACTAATAACCTTATCTAATAGATGTACTAGTCCTGCTCAAACTGGAATCAACTTAGATATCTCAGTGTATAAATTTTCTTACTCTGAACCAAGAATAGTGGCATTATTCCAGATTACTATACCGGATGAGTTGTTTAATATAGTTATTTCTCCAAATTTCTGTCCTAATGGTATTTACGTTCGCGAATTTATATTTAAAACAAGACAAAGGAATTCTGTTCAATTGCCTTCAACGGCAACAAATATTAAAAAAACTAAACAAATATATTCAAAACTTATTCTTATATACCAAAATGTTCGTGGCATTAATAAGAAGTTATCTGCGTTATTTAATCAAAGTTACTCATTTGACTATCATGCTATAGCATTTACTGAAATATGGCTTAATGATAATATATATATTGAACACGGAAATTTTTGCTGCTAAGTATACTATATATAGACGTGATCGTAGCAATAACATAAAGGAAGGTGTCTTGATAGCAGTTTCTAGCCTGCTCACTTCCGAAGCTTTATCGTTTACGTCTTTTCTGGATATTGAATTTATGAATTCAACATAAGAGAATTTTCGTAACGTGTTCGTATATCCCTTCTAATTCACCTGAAATAATTTACCAGAAACACTCAGACGCTATCTCCTCCGTTGTGCGAATGTCTAATCACAATGATACTATCATTGCAGTTGGTGATTTTAATATGCCTATTATTTCCTGGAACCGTTCTACTGATAATGGTTAATTCACGCCCTATAAATCTGGCGCCAATGAGAAATACACTGATTTTATTGATTGCTTACTAGATGTGAATCTTTATCAGATGAATGGCATCTATAACGATAATATTAAATTTTTAGACCTGGTTTTTGTAAATGATTATGTTGACACCTGTGTTCTTCGCACTGATTCATTCACTTTGCGAGAAGACCGCCATCATCCTATAATTTTAGTAAATTCATGGTTTTCATTATATACATCTCATTCTGCGGAAAAATCGATAGTCAATACTTTATGCTTCAAGAAAGGGAATTATAGCAGGATAACTTAGCTACTTTATAATACTGACTGGAGTAGTTTACTGTCAATTTCTAACTTTGAAAACAAAGCTGATGTCATCGATTATATTATTATGAGTTTCTACAAAGGATATATTTGATTTTGAACCAATGTTTTCCAAGAAAAACCTGTTCAGATTCCTTTGGACCGCCATGGAATACTAAAGCTCTTTCTAAAATTAAAAATAGCAAAAATAAATTTTATAAAAAGTATAAAAAATCTGGATCAGCATCAGACTTTGCTAAATACTAGTTGTTCGTGCCGAATATAACAAATAAAATCAGAATTGCTATAACAGCTATATCGTCAAAATTAATTGCTCCAATATTGGAAGTCAGTCTATCTTAATCCCTTTTATAGATGAATTGTCTGTTCTTAACGGTTTAAAGAAATTAAAATTTTCCTACAACAGTGGATCGGATAAAAAACATGGTTTGCAGTATTTAAAATACAAAATACAAAATACTTGCTGATCATGTATTTAAAATACAAAATACTAAATACTTTCAGGATATGTATTTAAAATACAAAATACAAAATACGTAAAAATCTGTATGTATTTAAAATACAAAATACAAAATACGTATTTGTATTTTAAATACGTATTTCAAATACATGTATTTCAAATACTGCCCAGCCCTGAGAACATTTCTGATTGTTGCATGAGAAACACGTAAACTAAAGTCTTTTTCACTTCAAGAGCTAATCTTCTTGTGCTGGATTGGGTGTTATCATAAACAGTTCTAATTATTTTTCTTTCAACACCCTGTCACCTTTTTCGGCCTGCCTGTGGATCCTTTTAATTTTAGTCGTGATTCTTTTTCAGCACGGGATATGATATTATATACAGTTTTGATTTTCAAGAAAAACGTTCGGCGATTTCCTTGGTATATTTGCCTTTGTAGTGAAGGAAATAGACCAATTGTATATCTTTTGAAAACGTTATCCTGGCATTTTTTATATTCAAATATGAGGTCACTTGTCGCATTAAGAACGATCACTTTATAACTAATGGCATGTTTCTACATAACAAGTAAGCATACAAACAAACAAGTACTACTCAGACAAGTGCGTCCCAAAATGAGTTTTTATAACCCACTTGTCTAACCTACGCACAGAGGAGTATTTGACCCAAAAAGGCAAAAATTAATTTGATGAAATCCAAAGAAGTAATTACGCAGATCGATAGAAAACAAAATTCTACATCATATCGTACATTTTAAAGATTGTAAGTTAAGATTCGTAGTTGTGGGACACTGTTAAAGTCAGGAAAGTGAAGAAAATTGCATGCGTTTTTATTGAATTTTTTCGACTTCAAGATATTTATATGATATTTTTTTGTAGCTAAACGAATAGAGGTATTATATTGATTTTTTTTACCTGAAAGAATCCATCAGGAGCTATTTTTAATATTTAAAAAGAAAAAATTATCTCAAATATTTATTTTAAAAATATTAATTATAAAAAAAATTATACATACATATATGTATATAAATTCTTACCAAAAAAAAGGAAAGGTTTTTTGGAAGTGAGGTTAGCTGTTCTACAAATAATGTTATATACCACAATAAAATATGATATCTCTAATTTAAGAAAAAAGAAAAAAAGTTTGCGCAAGTTTACGCCACTATTTTTGGTGATTTTTTGAAAATTTTATCTTTTTTTCTATTTTTGCTCATAAGGCACTTTTTCTTATACTTTATTGTCGTCATAAACTTTTGTGTTTTTCGAATTATTGATGTGAAATATTATTTACATCACTTTTAACAACTATCAATGTGATGGATTACCCGCCCTTAAAAAAGGAATTTCTTAAAATTCAGTTCTTAGTTCATAAATTCAAATTTACTAAATGTCTTATCAGGAATACTTATAAGTCAACCACACGCATACACACCTATTAAACTGTTTTTGTTTACCTGCGGTCTATATAAGACGTGATCGTCTCCAGGACACTTTAGCTATGTACTACATACCTATTTAAAAACGTAAAAATCAAAATTACATTTAAAAACGGTATAGGTATATAAAAAATGCACCCAAGTATCAGGTTGTTAACTAAGCAAGGGGAAATGCACATTGAAAAATACACATATATGGCTTATTGCCCAGAATTCTTATTATAAGAGTTTTGCAACTTTGAGAGAATACATGGAAATGATGTTCTAAATAGGTTATTTTTGAGCAGTGACCCTTTTTTAAGCTGTAATACACAAAAGACACGAAAGATAAAAAAGCCTTTTTCATCAGATACTATTAAACTACTTCTTCCTGATAGGGATGATGCCGCCCATAATGAAATACGTATGACATGATCATAATTTGAACTTTTTAATTAGTTTAATTTTTTCATGTGATGAGTATTTAATAATATAAAATAAATATTAAAAGTGAATAGGTTTTTGTCTATTTGGTTGTTTATCAATTATAGGAAGCCAAGCTACGAGACCAATTTTTTTAATATTTAATATTGGATAAATTATAATTTTGACAAGGGGGCATTGTAACATCCATAAAAAGCTATGTTTTATTTCCCTGTATCTACACAACTACAATAGTTCGACTATCTAAATTTAATTTGAGTTACTATTAGAATAAAGTACAGTTGCAAACCAAATTTTGGCGGAATGCGAGGGGGAGACCGGCATACGTAATAACAAATAATTTTTCTAAAAACACACAACAATCGTGTAGCGCGACATACCGTGTACGGATAATAAATTAATATATATTTAAAATTAAATTCTCTTCAAAAAGAAAAAAATCTAACAAAGTTATAAAAGGTGGGTGGGAGGTTGGTCGGTGGGTGGTGGGTGTCAAAAATAACACTAACCCAATAATAACCTGCCAATAAATTTTTTCTATCAAATTAAAGCTAAAACTAGCAAAAAAGTTAAACTTTTAAAACAAAAAACACGCTTAATAATTTTGGCCAGCTTTTTGGGTCAAATACTCCTCTGTGCTACGTACTGTACCCTAGCACTTTAGGTTTTATTAAATTGCAGGATTGCCATAGTGAAAATTTTAGTATTTCGTTTACTTTTTTCCATACAAAAACAAATTTTTTTTATTACTCAATGGCAACAAAAGCAGCTGTTTTTTATTTATAAATCAAAATTTATTAATGTGAACAATTGCTTGTGAATAAAGAAGTTAAATCCATATTTATATGTAGTATTATGTATATTTGTTGTGGATTTTTAATTATTTTTTGAAAAGTAATTTCATTTTTAGGAAAAAATTAACAAAATATTATTTTGCCATGCACACAATCACTTATTTTTGGTTGTCTGTTTTTAACAATAGTGACAATTGAAATTGCACTGTAGAAACCACAACTCTTACGTTTTCACCCAACAAAACTTGACATTTGTGTTATAAACCCCCAAAGCAGCAAATTTTCATGCTCAATTGAGCAACATTTTTGAGTCACTTGTTATGTAGAAACATGCCATAAATCTTTGTTTACCTCTTTCACATTCCATTCCATTTATGAGAACACCCAAGTGCACAAAATGTTTCCAAAATAACGGAATTTTTGCCCTTTTTTTATTGTCTTCACTCAATATGGAAATACATATATTTTACACTTTTTATACTAAGTTAACTTGTTTTTGTTGTTGCTGTAATGTGTATGTCCATTGGAAAAGTATTGGCGCTAATAATCGCGATCAAGTACCGTAATAGGATGTGTGCAAATGTTATTTTGTTGAAATTCTTGAATGAAGATAATATTTACGTTTTTTCTGTGCAAAGATATTTTTTACAAACTGTATGTTCATATTTTAAAAATACATAATGCGGTATTGGAATGTGAAAATGATTGTACTTACAATTATTTATACAGACATAAATTACAAAATATATGAACTTCTTTTATCCCCAATATACAATATTAATTTTATACAATATTTTTGTATTTACATAAATTTAAACAATTTGCAAATATTAAAAATTTTACCGGTAATTTTGGTAAAAAAAACAGAAACTGTTATTAAATCCTTATATTTATTTCTTTCATGTCTGCACCTGAGCCGCCACCGATACAATGTTGTACGCGTCACCGTCAAGAAACAATTTTATCCGCGTCGCCGTCACTGAATGACTATGCACGGCATGGTTCACTGCTAGGCATTTGTTTACCTGTACAATTTTTTTTAGTTTTTGTGAACAAACGAACAATCAATAATTAAAAAATAAAGTGTAAAACATGGACATTACTGCCTTCATAGCAAATGAATTAATGGAATCGTCTTCGTCATCGGACGAAGATGAAGAATTAATTATAAAATTGTTGAATCGAAACCCTCATTCGCGTGGTAAATGCTTTGTAGAAAATGTAATCCACATATATTCCGATACTGAAGTATGCGCAAGTATATGTAAATACCAAATTTAATGAATCATTTCACAAATTCAAAACGATTTTTTAAAGTTTAAAATGAATTTACGTGTTAGTCGAGATAGCGTCATCTATCTTATGGAGAGGTATTCACAATCACATTTGAAAAGAAATTATCAAGGTGGAAGGCTGCAGACAAGCGTTGAGACACAGATTCTCGCTTTTTTGTGGTAAAGTAAAATCAGCAATAATAAAGAAACAATTTATGTTAATTTTAACGACGAATGCGTTGTAGGTTTAGTGGCAATAAAACAACATTTCGAGAAGTGTCTGATCTTTTCGACATGTCATTATCAAATGTACATGCAAGTTTCAACAGGGTTTTAAATTTTCTCGTGCATGAAATAGCACCAGAAGTAGTTAAATTTCCTAGAACAAACGAGGAGAAGGAAATTGTAACAAATGAATTTGAAAAGGTTATATTTTTTTAATTTATTTTCGTTTTGTAAAAATATTGCTTTTTTAGATTTCCGGAATTCCACACATTTTGGGATGTATAGGAAGAACTTATATTGCTGCCAGAACACTGCGGAACATAAGTTGTTCAACATATGCAAACAAACACGATGTAGTGTCAATAACACTTCAAGGCATTTGTGACTCAAAATTAAAGTTCTTGGATGTATTTACTGGAATTCCTAGCAATATATCCGATTCAGAAGTGTTAAAACTTTCTATGATTGGAAAAGAATTACCAAATTTATGTTCCGACAAATACTATTTGTTAGGAGATGCATCATATCCATTAAGGGAGTTCTTATTAACTCCTTACAGAGATTATGGAAACCTAAATGAGTCTGAAAAGAATTTCAACATACACTTTTGTCGAGCACGAGTTAAAATCGAAAATGCATTTTGTTTGTTAAAAAGTCGTTTCCGACAGTTAATGCATATAGATTTTCGTAACATCGAAACTATGGAAAAGTTTGTTACCGCATGCTGCGTTCTGCATAACATTTGTATAGATAGAAATGACTGTTTTGTGGATGAAATTTCGAACACCGAAATAAGTGACAGTAATTTCGTAGAGTCTGTTGAAAGCGATAGAAGGGACATTTTACTTACTGAATTGGGACAAATAAAAAGGGATGAGGTTAAAAACCTTGTACTAAATTAATTTTTGTTTGATCAATATTATATGGTATATTATTCAAATACACAATATGCACCAAAAATCAATATTTTTATTAACAATCGCTATTTAAACATCTTTATTAACGAAATTGTTATTTAATAATATAATTTTTATTTAATAATATATTCAGCTGCGAAATTTGTTATTCTTCTACAAAGTTATGAAATATGCAATACATAGTTAAGAAAAGTTTTTATTTTCGAGTTCTTTAAAATATCTGGTTGATTGCATGTAAAAATTTTAACAGTCGTTCCTTGTTAGAATCGCTATAAATTTCAATTTACTGTCTTTCCACTCGCGTTCGTTATCAGGTGCATATAATTTAAATCGAAAAAGATTAATTACACACCTTCAACCAAGCTCATTAAAAAATGTATCGTACATATGGATATTTTTGTACGACAATTAAATTAAATTCCCTAATATTAATTTCAAACCATGTATTGTAGCTAGTATGCTTAAGTATTACTCACAAATTTAACAAAACAGTAATAAAAATTTTCATATCGAATATAAGTTGTTTGCTTTTGCAATTCCCGTTTGTTATTTAAGAATTTTTATGAAGTAAAATATTTTGAAAGCTTTGCAAACACGATGGCTGGCGGCAATAACAACCAAGACAGGTATATAGAAAAGCTCAATAGACTACAAATAAATTTTTTGCAATAAGTTGGCTGACTTCCTAAACGTATATTTACAATGTATCAATACAGTGTTAATACCAAGTGGATATATTGTGTATATGCTTTTTTAATACTTTGTATACTTGATTTGCAACCGCTACATCGTTTAGGAACGTTTATATGCATTATATCATTCATAATAAAGCGAACAATGGCAGAAAAGCATATTTTATTGCAAAAAGAAACACGTGTATCAAAAAGGATACCAAAAACAAGGCTTTGTGCAAACAATTGATGCACTAAATTTTTTTACTAAACTAATTTATTTTAATTTTTTAGAAACTTCTGTTTATTATTATTAAATGGTTCACACAAAAACCATTTTTACTTTAATAAAAAATTAAAATAATTAAATGAACATAGAAATACATAAGTATATTAAATTATAAGAAAACCGTTTACTCATCTTTCTGCGTCGCCATTGTACCGCGTGTTGTATTTATTTTGCATCTACATTTTTTTGTATGCTTTTCTTGCTTTTTCTTGCGTATTAACTACAACAGTGATGCAAAAGGGGAACAAAATACATTGTAAAAAATTTTATGGTTGCGTTTAGGAATACGCTGCAATGTATTACTACAAAGCAACATGCGTTTAGGAAGTCAGCCTTATTTTTTAAAACACTGAACTTCTATGATGAAACAACAAAAGTGTAATGAATAAAGAAGCATTCATAAGATACGAATGAAGAGAATGCTTGAATATCGAGCTGTTTTATTTTTGTTTTGAATGTATATGCATCACTAAAATTTACTTCATGAAAGTGCGAAAGCATTTTGCACCCTATCGAAAAATAAAATCCTTTGGAAAGCCTCACTGTATATTTCGAAAAAAATCTTCAACTATTAGAGAAAAATGTTAGGATATTGTTCAAAAACTATTTTGTTAGTTACATGTTGAAACAAATCGCATTTGATTTGCAAATCGAAAAACCTTTTAAAACATGTTCTGAAACTCACTCGTTTTTCTTACGATTTGACATTTTTTGTAGTTATATATTTTTGCAGTACAAATAATAGTTCTGTTCCACATGCATAACGAAACAGTCCGAACTAGCCCAAAGTTACCCAAAACCGTTCCACATAACAATTTTTGTGCAAAAAAGAGAGAAATTGAGAGTAATTTTTTTAATTTCCTGTACAAATTTCCACGAACTTTTTCTTTGGGTAAGTTCGGACAAGAATTTAACAATCAGCTGTTTTTTGTTTACATATGAAACTGATAGCTTTATCAGAAACTTTGCAAGAAAAGAAAAAGTTTAGTTTTTATAAATAAATATATTAAAAAGCAAAATGGAGAGTTTCAATGAAAAAATTAAAGTGGTAAGTACGTTAATGCATAAACATTTTCTTTTTTATTTAATATTTAAAATGTTGTTATAGCTATGTGAAGAATTTATGCACACATCCAGTGAGTCTGATGAAGACATTTTAAACATAATTGATGAAGAATCTGATAAGGAAGAAGAAATTTTGTTTGAAGTTCTTGCGTCCTTCGAAGTTGAAAAAAGAAACAGCATTAATAATATTTAAATCGATCGTAATTTTTCTTTCCATTTTAAAAGATTTATAAATATTTAAAAAAAATTGCACAGTTTTCAGTTTTTCTTCCACTTGTTTTTCAATTATTTTACAGCTGTTGACAATGATGCAAATGTTTTGTTTTTATAATTTGATGACTTTTAAGCGTCTAAAAGGCACTTAAATAGATTTTAGTTTAAAAAGTAAGTAGCATTAGTATTTCAGGAACTACATAAATGGTTTTTTGCGTTCCAGCTATTTTGGGTAACTTTCGCAAATTTAGAGAGTATTTTTAATTTTGCTCTCAATAGTCCGAACTTGTCCGAGATCTTGTGGAACAAACCTAATATACAAAGAATTTTGTAAACAAAAATCCCTCGATTGCTCTTGCTTGTCTAATAGCTCTAAAGAAGATGCAATCAAAAAATATCATTAAAAACAAAATCTAAAGCATTTTTTCAACTTAATGGACATTTCATGGAAAATTTATTTAAAATTGCTTCATTATTCCAAAAATTTAATTTTATATACATAGTTACTTTCAACTGATATATTGCTTTCATTATAGTTAAGCGTTAATAAGCATATATTTTGTATCATAAAATACATTCCTTGCGTCCTAATTTTAACCAAATGTAATTTTGCTGAATCATTTAATTATGTGTGAATTTTTTTTCTATATTTTTTAGTTTCGACCATAAAGTAAATCAGCTGTTTATACTTAATTGACACAAACAGTTGAGATCTACCTAATTCTTATATTGAATATTTTTAATTAAATTGTGTAAAACTGTTAACAGTTGAAACTGCTACTGATGCATAAATCAATAAGCTCTCCAAAGCAGGACATATGGAGCATTTTTGTGAAAACTAATAATATTAACACTTCATAACTTTGGAACGCATTATCGCATTCAAATGAAACTGGTATAGTTGGAAATCGCTGAACTTCCTCTCTTTGCAATAGCTAATTTAAATGACCAATTTTCATGTTGCAAGGACTTCTAAAATTATAAAATTTTCTATATTTTATTTTTTTAACAAAAAATTAACAACTATGATATCTTTGCTGATATGGAGTTTTGAATTATTAAAAAAGTTATAGCTGCTTGTTTACCACTAAATAGTATTTTTATAATATTAAGCAATTGCATTCAGTAATTAATTTGAAATTTTATATTCAATATGTGGCTTAGATTAAAAATGGACAACATCGATATTCCAAATGATAAGAAATATTTTTTTATACTCGGTATTTAAAAAATAATTTAAATCAGCGCTATACAAATTTCAAAAATGGTCGATATACCAAAAATTGGAAGGGTATAACTTCGGAACCATAAGTAGTATCGCCCTAGTTTATGCGGCATATAATGCGCAAATAGGAGAATATCTGTACTTATTTTTGAAGAAAAAAAATCATGAAATTAAATTGTATTAAAACTAAATGGTACATTCTTTATTTCATCTTTAGTGTTCAATTTAATGGGAGCCGAAATCGTAAAGATTCTTTCTTGCTTTTGTGATTTACACAAAACATATCCAGCGAATGCAAGTCACAATTGGTATGCAAGATGCCTGTCAAAACATATGTACCTAGCTGCTCGGCTTGAAATCACAAGAATCCAACAGTTTTTGTGCACAGAATACCTTATATGTGATTCGAAGTTACTTTAACAGAATCATGTTATATTAAGTAAGGTTGAACATTTAGTTTTCTAATCGTTAAATCAACTTTTAGAGCAAATTTTGAGCATACAGAAGTGATTTGAAATGCACTGTCTTTTTAGAAGCATACATCTTCTATTAACTAGTAAATAATTAAGTAATTGGCAACTAATTCAAATTACTGTGGGTTAAAGCATTATGCACACATTAGGAGTTTGGGGTGTTTTCATCAAACTGGTTTTTTAATTTATGCGAACGTTCATTGTTGGACCAAATTTACTTTGTAGATTAAATGATGTTTTGGAAATACAATCCAAAGTATTGTGAAATTCCTTGCCAAGAGACACATTCTATTGATATATTCCTTACAACCCTGATGTAAATATGTTTTTAAATCATATTTTTTTTCATTGGCTTACAGATGGAACAAATAAATTTGAATTTAAACATACTACATACATACTTACATGTATTAGAACGCTAATTAAAGCAAAATATGCTGTTATCAGATTTTAAAAAATTCCGCAAAAACAGGGTTTTGTAGTACATCACAACTCAGAAAAATTGCCTTTAACAGTTCGTACTCTGACTCGATTTATTAAATTTTATAATATGTATATATGTATGTATTATTACACTCACCGCCAGTTTTAATATAACTCTTCGGTTTTATTAGTTGACGCAATAATTGAAAGATTAAATATATTGTTATCATATGGTCGATATATTTAATAGAACAAAAGATGTATATATTTTACGAGAAATTTGGATTTTCAATATTTAATTTAGTTTTTTAATATTTTAATTGGAATTCAAATGTGTACATACACACGTACATATGTAAGTACAGGGTGCTGCAATATGAACGTTATGACATATGCTTCATAGCTTTTTTATTTAGTTTCTTTTTTATTGTTTTGCATGTACGCCTGGTGTCCGCTTCAATTTCTGAAAAATTATTTCCATCGAAAAATTGCAAAGTACTTCATAATTTTTTCATATATTTTGAAAGTATTTCATTGGAAATGTTGAACACAATACGTTTTTAAAGCCGGATTTGTGAAAAGTCAAAATATTTTACATCAACATGTAATATCTATTTGGACGGTCTTTTTTTTAGTTATTTAGAAGAAAACCCCATAGACCATGATTCACTTGAAAAACAATCAAAATCAAATACGTGCATTGCAAATGGGTAAAAATAGTATCCATTTATATGCTCTATTCTTACATTTTATCCATAAACAAAAAAAGTTTTAACGCATTTAAGCTATAACTTACATTTTGCGCCACCCGTTATCTTCGAACACTCGTATATAAGTATCAAAATATTTTTAAATATTTTGTGTACAAAAAGTTACATGCTGCTTAGTTATTTTATATGTATGTATACGAAAATACTTATGTATAAGGTACAATAACAAGGTGGAAGCAGTACTACAAGTCCAATACACGAGTAAACAAGGGATATTTATTTTTTGTTGGAATAATTTCTCAGACTTTTTGTGAAAACAATTGTTGGATATATAAAAATTCTGCACTCCATGCGATTACTTGCCCAAAATATTACATTATTTTATTTAAGGCAGTTTGAAATATGGTCTATAATCTGTCTATTATTAATTTATGTAAATGAATTATTTGTATCCTAACATACAAATCACAAGTTATCCTCAAAATAAACACGTGCTTGTAGGTTAAAATTCCAATCCTCAATGTGTATAAATATTTAGTTATTTGCAGTTTACATTATTGGTACGGTATAGACTCCTAATTTTTAGAATTGTAAAACTATGTACGTACTTACATATGACAATTAAGTGCGTGTCTGCTATTGAAAAAATAAAACCAATATTTTATTAAGAATTGAAGAATTGTGCATTGTTACAATACACGAGGTATGTATAGAAAATACCAATAATTACGTAATTCCTATTATGTGATTATTTTCCAAATTTCAAACCTAGGTCACTAACCATTTTGACATTCGATTTTTAAGATGTAAATACATTGCAATATTGTAATAACACATTTTATTATTGTCTTTAGCAACATCGTGATAGGTGTGACGTATGGAATGAAGTGCATAGTTTGTGTCTGTCGTAAAAGATTAAGCCTGTCAGCCTAAATATTTTAAATACATATGTATGTATGTAGTACATAACACACAAACCTTTCTTTCCTGATGCATCTGTGTCTCCTTCAAGGCCAACGGATTTTTCTTTCATTACTTTTTTATCAGCTTCGATTGATCCAATATTGTCGGATTTGGTTTTATTCTTTTCATTTTCCAACGCCATTCTATAATATTTTCAATCAGAGATTGAACAAAATTTTATTAGTTGTATCAAAAGAATTTGATGTTACACAACGTTTTTCGCTAGGTTTCTACTTTACGAGAAGAGTACTAATATTGTAAATAAATTTATTTTTCTTCGTAAGCAGAACGGATTATCGGTGGATTAATATATTTAATTACGATAATATGATTAAAAAGCTCTCACAAAAGTTTTATTAATTTCACTTAATTTCAATCCTTTCATGCGTTCTTATGCGGTGAACAGCCGACTCTGATTTTTTTTAATATTATCTTAAGGAAAGAATTGCCAGCATTCGTTTTCATTTATTGATAAAAATCGATGTCAAAATAACCGTCTTCAAAAAGAACCTGGCAGTATTCTTTGCTTTGAGAGTGGTGAATTATTTGTCAGTTAATAAGGTCGATGTCACAGCACAACTAACGATGCTGCTAAATGTCAAACTTCATAGATGATATACATATGTATATTGTTAACCCTTTAAGGTATCAAAATATAATTGTATATTTTATATTTTTATTAGGAGTTAGACAACTGGATTGTATATTAGCTTGCCATAGCAAAGACCTGATTATTAATAGAAAGGTCCACAGAGACACATATCGCGAAAAGCGAAACTTTTGATATAATTAGAATATTTAATATAGTTGTTTTGTTGGATAGAAGACATTTTAGTCTTCGATTGTACAATAAATTTAAAATGTAGCTTAATTAAAGTATGTTTTGCAAGGGCTTGTAAAATCGTTATGGTTGTCTTTCTTTCAGCTGTGGACTATACTTGTTAAAATTAGTTGAAAATCGGTTAACGATTTATGTATATTAGTTCCGCTACAAAAACCTTCTGGAGTTGCAAGGGGTGCTATACAAGCCCCAACATCCAAAAATGGCTGTAGTCATCATACGCCACCAACAAATATTGGTACTATTATACAATTAGGTATAATTATCTCGTAAATACTACCATCTACAATCTTTATTTCTTTTTTCTGGTGCTTCTTCAGAAAGATCTGCAATTGGCAAAATATTGTGTTGAATAATTTTTTGCCCATTATATGTGTATTTTATGAAGTGTTGATATTGCATGCAATATGATATTAAAGCGTTTTATTAATTAAAAATCGACTGATATAATGGTCGTAACAGTTAATCTGAAAAATTTCAGATTAACTGTGAATTTATAGAGGGTGACTTTGTCCCACCGGACATGCTTGTCTACTCCAATGCAATAATCTTAATATTAGACTTAGAAAGATCATTTTTTTCTCCTTTTTTTAAACTTAATTGAAAATATACACATAAAATATCAGAGTTAGAAACAATAAAAACTTTGTATATCCTAAGGCAGCAAACGTAAATAAATAAAATGAACTAATTACGATAGGTTTAAATATGAAAATTGTCTATTGTCAAAATATCGTTTAATAAATTTATTTTAGAAATTTCTCTTCTTGTGGTTCATACCCCACACAATTGGGTGGGTGCAGCCAAAATTTACTAACTTAATTACATATTGCTTTCTTAATTTTGCCTCAATTGAAGTAACACTCAGGCAATGAATGCCTAAATTGTTACTTCTTTTGTGAAAGGGATAGTGTAGGGAGGACATGTTATGAAATGAGAAAACACAGAGAGAGAGAGAGAGAGAGAGAGAGCTTAAATTCTTATTACAACTCTACTATTCCGCGTTTTAAACGGACAAGTTTTTTAAGCTGTATGTGTAGCCATTTTATTAATTTTTTACTTCGCCGACAAAGCTCCTTATATTACCGACGAAGGAGAGAACCGTTATAGAATAGTATCAATCGCCGCCGATACTGTTCAAGGACCAGTTTTATGCCTTCATCATTTAAACAATCTAACGACAATTAGCACAACGCCACACTAACGTAAATCAGAAAAAAAACTCATTATGTTGATGACTTGGCCTGATCGGAAACATTTTCGCAATCATAAATTGCTTTGTAGTCAACGCGTACGTGTACTTTATCCAATAGCACCCTCAATTATTACTATATTGTTTACATTATCATATAAAGTTGCCAAAGAGCATTACTGAGGTCGATCTTTAGGGAGTGCCCGACTCAGGTATTTAATATAATAACTGGAAATATTTAAAGGATTTTAGAACATATGCAATATATATATATATATATATATATATATATATATATATATATATATATATATATATATATATATATATATATATATATATCAGAGCCAGCCATTTCATAGCACAATTGTGCAGAGAGCACTTCACACGTATTCTTATGCTCATAAAATTGACATAAATTTAGTCGTCAATCATAAACTACACATAGACCCGACAACTTTGAAAACGTGCATAAAGTTTGTGTGAAAGGGAGAGCTAATCTAGTTGTTTTTATACAGGTATCTCTTCACACAAACTTTATGAACGTATACAAAGTAGCTCTGTTCCACATGCATAACGAAACAGTCCGAACTAGCCCAAAAAATTTTTGTGCAAAAAAGAGAGAAATTGAGAGAGTAATTTTTTTCATTTCCTTTACAAATTTGCACGAACTTTTTCTTTGGGTAAGTTCGGACAAGAATTTAACAATCAGCTGTTTTTTGTTTGCATATGAAACTGATAGATTATAGGAAAATTTGCAAGCAAAAGAAAAAGTTTAGTTTTTATAAATAAATATATTAAAAAGCAAAATGGAGAGTTTCATTGAAAAAATTAAAGTGGTAAATACGTTAGTGCATAAACATTTTCTTTTTTATTTAATATTTAAAATGTTTTTATAGCTATGTATGTATATGAAGAATTTTTTTGTTTTTCAATTATTTTACAATTGTTGACAATGATGCAAATGTTTTGTTTTCATAATTTGAAGGCTTTTAAGCGTCTAAAAGCACTTAAATAGATTTTAGTTTAAAAAGTAAGCAGCATTAGTATTTCAGGAACTACAAAAATGGTTTTTTGCGTTCCAGCTATTTTGGGTAACTTTGGCAAATTTAGAGAGTATTTTTCATTTTGCTCTCAATAGTCCGAACTTGTCCGAGATCTTGTGGAACAAACCTAGTATATGCAAAATATGATTCGGACCCTTTTTAAACGTCAAAGTTGGGTATTCTGTGTATATTCTGTGTCGTCAATGAACAAGCGACGAGTACACATGCGGTAAATGCTTACGTTTTTTGTTGCTGTTTTTGTTGTTGTTTTCATTTTTTTAGGTAACCAGCAAACATTTTGTATACACGATGGCATGCGAAAAATATTTCGCTATAACAAGTGCATTTGGTAACGTGCAATGTATTTTATGTTATAAAACATTTAAGAACGACACTGAATATGTTATTAAAACACATTATGAGGTGTTTCATAGCGAAATGAATGTTTTAAAAAGTACAGAAAAGGAAATGGTTTTTAATAAAAACAAAGCCATTTACATAAAAAAATGAAAGAATGGTTGCTTGCAGTGGAGCAAAATGAACCAAATTTTGAAAATAAAAAACTCCTCGTGGAGATATCGAGCTTAATAAGCTTAAACATTGTCAAACATGGAAGGCCATTTTCTGATGGTATATTTATAAAAAATATGTTTGATAAAGTTTTACAAAGACTTAATTACAAAACTACATTAATACAATCTCTTCCCTTGTCTCCTCAGACGGTGGTACGTCGTATTTCCCAAATAGGAAATTCGGTAGAATGTATTATTAGGGAAAAATTAATGAATTGCGAATTCTTGTCC
The DNA here is from genome assembly GCA_963681545.1 of Germaria angustata. Classification (NCBI taxonomy): domain Eukaryota; kingdom Metazoa; phylum Arthropoda; class Insecta; order Diptera; family Tachinidae; genus Germaria; species Germaria angustata. The sequence continues at coordinate 33,519,560 of OY813002.1, forward strand.
TTTTGTCTGGATGAAAGCACAGACATAAATGACCTTTGTCAACTTGTCATATGTATTCGCTGTGTAAATCGCAATTACGAAGTTTTTGAAACTATGTTTTCCTTGGAAACATTTTACGGAAACGTAACTGGCAAACTTTTATTCGATGTAGTTAGAGATAAGCTTTTTTCTGTTACAGATACAAAAAAAATTGTTGGTGTCTGTACAGATGGAGCAAATGTAATGACAGGAAAATGTGAAGGTTTCATTGGGCAAATGAATAAAAATGGAATATCAATTCATAGCTTTCATTGCATCATTCATCAGGCCGCTCTTGCATCCAAATTTATTACTAATTACCCTGCCATGAAACAAACAGTTTTACTTCCCATTTGTATGGTTTATCTGGCAAATATTGTCGAAGAAAAGTCTTCATCTTCGTTGCACACATTTGTTCATCCACACATTAACGTTGAGTCATTGGGACGGATTGAAAGTTTTCATTATACATATACATATACAAAGGATCGTGGTCTGCAGAATTATTGGCGGGCAGTTTACTATTATCATTAAAATGCAAATTACTCCGTATTTTCTCAAATTGATTTTTAGGCATAGTATTTTGTATTTTTTGGAACGCACATTCGCCCCAATATGCACGGACACTCGGATAGAGAACATAAAAAATAAAATGCCAAAATACTGACGAATTTCTGAATTGGTTGTACAGTAGGAAGTTGTGATATCTTTTTGAGTGGCATATAAATTTGATTGTTCAGAAATGAGCTCAATAGTAGTGTCGCCCAAAAAGTATTCGAAGCATTTGAAAGGCGTATCAAGCTTTTTCAGATCTTCTCCTACTTCGGGCTCAGAAAATGCAATCGCAGAGTTATCCAATAATAAGTTCTTTTTGCGCCACAAGATATTCTTAAGTGTGAGATTTGGGATCTATCTCCGAAACTGATCCAACAAACTCCCCTGTTTCATATATAATGCTATCTTTAACTGAATGATATTCTGCTCAGCAGGCACACTGCGTTTGCGTTTCTGTAATCGAGGAGTATTTGAAGCAATCGAAGTAGAAGGAGATAATAATTTTGCCAATGACGCGGGACTTCCGCTTGAAGTAACGCAAATCTCTGATACAAGCATTGAATCTGACATATTCACCGCTTCATTTATCGCCTCATCAAATCCAACGTTGGCATGGCACTCCATCTCGCAAGCATCATCATCCAAATTGTCTTCCATATCTTCTACGGCAGTATCGCTTTCGAAATTCATCAAATCCAAAATTTTACCAATCTCTTCATCGGAAAGCGATGACAACTTTGGAACTTGTCGACGCACAGAGGAGTATTTGACCAAAAAAGCTGGCCAAAATTATTAAGCGTGGTTTTTGTTTTAAAAGTTTAACTTTTTTGATAGTTTTAGCTTTAGTTTGATAGAAAAAATTTATCGGCAGGTTATTATTGGGTTAGTGTTATTTTTGACACCCACCACCCACCACCCACCACCCACCGGCCAACCTCCCACCCACCTTTTATAACTTTGTTAGATTTTTTTTCTTTTTGAAGAGAATTTGCCGCGCTACACGATTGTTGCGTGTTTTTATAAAAATTATTTAGTATTACGTATGCCGGTCTTCCCTTCGAATTTCGCCAAAATTTGGTTTGCAACTGTACTTTATTCTAATAGCAACTCAAATTAAATTTAGATAGTCGAACTATTGTAGTTGTGTAGATACAGGGAAATAAAACAGGTTTTTATGGATGTTACAATGTCCCCCTTGTCAAAATTATAATTTATCCAATATTAAATATTAAAAAAATTGGTCTCGTAGCTTGGCTTCCTATAAGGGATAAACAACCAAATACACATTAAATTCATTAAATACTCATCACATGAAAAAATTAAAGTAATTAAAAAGTTCAAATTATGGTCATGTCATACGTATTTCATCATGGGCGGCATCATCCGTATCAGGAAGAAGTAGTTTGATAGTGTCTGATGAAAAATGCTTTTTTATCTTTCGTGCTTTTTGTGTATTGCAGCTTAAAAAGGGTCACTGCTCAAAAATAACCTGTTTAGAACATCATTTCCATGTTATCTCTCAAAGTTGCAAAACTCTTATAATAAGAATTCTGGGCAATAAGTCATATAAGTATGTATATTTTTCAAAGTGCATTTTAGTTAACAACCTGCATGGGTGCATTTTTTATATACCTATACCGTTTTTAAATGTAATTTAAATTTGTAACGTTTTTAAATAAGGTATGTACATATCTAACTATATTTTCACAAGAAATAAAGTGTCCTGGAAACGATCAAGTCTTATATAGATCGCAGGTAAACAAAAACAGTTTAATAGGTGTGTATGCGTTTGGTTGAGTTATAATTATTCCTGATAAGACAGTTAGTAAATTTGAATTTATGAACTAAGAACTGAATTTTAAGAAATTTTTTTTAAGGGCAGGTAATCCATCACATTGGTAGTTGTTAAAAGTGATTTAAATAATATTTCACATCAATAATTCGAAAAACACAAAAGTTTATGACGACAATAAAGTATAAGAAAAAGTGCCTTATGAGCAAAAATAGAAAAAAAGATAAAATTTTCAAAAAATCACCAAAAATAATGGCGCAAACATGCGCAAACTTTTTTTTTCTTAAATTAGAGATCTCATATTTTATTGTGGTATATAACATTATTTGTAGAACAGCTGACCTCACTTTCAAAAACCTTTTCCTTTTTTTTTTTGGTAAGAATTTATAGATATATGTATGCATAATTTTTTTTATAATTAATATTTTTAAAATAAATATTTGAGATAATTTTTTCTTTTTAAATATTAAAAATAGCTGCTTATGGAATCTTTCAGGTAAAAAAAATCAATGTAATACCTCTTTTCGTTTAGCCACAAAAAAATATCATATAAATATCTTGAAGTCGAAAAAATTCAATAAAAACGCATGCAATTTTTTTCACTTTTCTGAATTTAACAGTATCCCACAACTACAAATATTAACTTACAATCTTTAAAATGCACGATATGATGTAGAATTTTGTTTTCTATCGATCTGCGTAATTACTTCTTAGGATTTCATCAAATTAATTTTTGCCTTTTTGACCAGCTTTTTGGGTCAAATACTGCTCTGTGCGACGCTTCATTTCTATTACAAAAATTTTTTAGCCTTAAATCTCCTGAAATGTTCAACTTTCAAACTTACCTAATATATATTTTTTATCGAATTTTCCCAAGACCGCCTCTAGACGGGCCACCTTGCGAGATCAACAAAAAGCTTACGAAAAGTATTTTCTCCCTTTTTTTGTATCTTTTTGCTTTCTTGAAACTACCAGAAACACACCAATAATTTTTTCTTTTAACTGTGACCACTTTTAATATATTTTTTTTGATTTTTTACAATTCACACTTTTTGCAATATAATTATTTCTTCCGTATTTCACAACTTTTAAATTTCAAATGACCGTGATAGCTACAGAAACCGTCAGCATTTCGTTGCAAATGCAATAAAAACGATTTTGGGACTTCCCCGAATTAGACAAAATACATTAAAATGCAAAACGGAATTTGGAAAGCAAATAAGTGAGCAATGAATTTAGCCCGTCTACAGGCGGCTTGGGGACTAGAGGGTTAATGTTTCCAGCGGATAAAGAAGAGACAATGAGTGTTCATTGCTCATTCCTTCGTCGACGGCGGTATCATAAATATTTTAGCTCCTGTTGACAACGCTTGATACTATTCAATAGCCGAAATGAAGTTGACGATTTCCCACAGGTTCTTGCATATAAAAAAATCTTCTTTACTTGCATTCAAAAATATCCCCACAATAAAAGTAATAAAACTTCATATGGGATAAAACTGAATGGGTTAAGTCACATTCGGTATGGCGATAAGATATATTAAATCCTTTTATGGCAAGATTCCATATACATATAATCAAACCGAGTCCGTTACCTTACCATTTGCAAACTGAAATCGTAGCCAATGTCAAATTTTTTTAGAAGCTACCGTGCAATATTGATCTTTACTGTTCCTTGCTTACCGGAAAAATTCATTTATAGATTTTTTGCTTACCCAACCGGTGTTATTATACATAGAATTTTGTACGACTGAGAAAGGGATTGTGGTACATAGTGGAACGATAATCTGTTAGAAACCAAAAGTTTTGCTGCGAATTATTTAAGCTGTACTGTACCACCACCAAATTTTGCAATAAATTTAGTGTCTTCAGTGCCAAACTAATGTCCTTTAAGGATTGTCCATCTTTTGCATTAGGAAATTTTAATTCAGCTGCTTTCTGATCACAAGCTCGACACCAAATTCTACGTTAGTCATATCACACTCTTCCGATTTGGTACCGACTGCTACTGGTATTAACAAAGTCAATGCTTAGTGCACTAAATGTCCATCCGCATTTTGTTATGCGGGAGTGCTGTTGGCTGAAATAGTTAGCCATTTACTGCAAAGCAAATTATTACTGGATTCGATCCCTGTTCAAGACAAGTCGTTAAAAAATTAGCATAATGAATTTTTCTGATTTTCTTAGTGTGACGTTGTGTCTGTTTAAGTGTTGAGTTGAGTTGAGTTGTGACTGTTTAAGTGATGAAGGCATAACACTGGCCACTTAACAGTTTTTTTCACTCTAATATTTATTTATTGAATCTTCAAAACTGAAGTATTCAAATATTGAAATATTAAATATATATATAATTATTAGGCCCAACCAGTGTCGGACATAAACTTAGTGATAATAATTAATAAGACATAAGAATCGTATTTAGCAGAAAAATAATTTTAAAAAGTTTCATCTGGAGTGTTGCATATTAAAGCCGTAGTGCCCCTTTTTTTAAGCGGATGTGTCCAGTAAAGTTCAAGATGTTACGAGCAAGAGGATTAGGATGGGACTTGAGTTTTGTTAAATATTTGCCTGCATATTTTGCAATTTCAGCGGTCACAAGTGGCATATTTAGATCACGATGCAAATTTGAATTTTTCATGTACCATGGAGCCGATGTTATTAACCTTAAAATTTTGTTTTGCCTTAGTTGGATTCTCTCTACATTGGAAGCTGAAGCAGTGCCCCATAGCTGAATTCCGTAACACCATATGGGTTTCAAAAGCTTCTTGTATATTAAAAGTTTACAATTCAGACTGATGGTAGAATTTCGACCAATGTATCTGGGTTAATTTTGATCTTCATTTGTTTTAACTTAGAATCAATGTGTTGTTTCCATGTAAGCCGTCGGTCAAGGTGTATACCAAGGCATTTCACCTGTGAATGTTGAGGAACAACTTGATTGTTGATTCGAATGGGGGAACAGGTGTCTCTTCGTTGGGTAAATGTGACATGAACACACTTTTGTTCATTTACTTTTATTCTCCATAAGTTCAACCACAGTTCCATCATGTTAATATGTTCCTGAAGATATTGGGATGCCTCGTGAGGGTTTTCATGCATACTAAGGCAGGCTGTATCATCGGCAAATGAAGAAGTGAGGATATTACTGCTCAAAGGCATATCACAGGTATAAATCAAATACAAAACTGGTCCCAGTATACTCCCCTGTGGCACACCGGACGAGATAGTTTCGGGCACACTCATGAAGTCTCCTTCCACAACAGTGAACTTGCGGGCAAGAATGTAACTTTCCAAAAGATTTACTATGTTTATTTGGAGATATGTCTTCAATTTTAGAATTAGGCCTTCGTGCAAAACTTTATCAATTGCTTGAGAAACATCAATAAAGAGAGAAGAACAATACTTCTTTTCTTCAAATGTTCTTCTTATAAAATGAACCAATCTATGACATTGTTCAACGGTACTATGCTAAAACTAAATTGATTGTCCGGCATGCATCCATTATCAGCTAGAATTGGGGACAATTTTGTCATGAGAAGCTTTTAGAAGAGCTTTGAAATTGCTGACAGTAAACTTATTGGCCTCTGCCCGCCTTTGGAATCATTTTGATCATGGCAAGTTTCCAGCTGTGTGGATAATACTCCAGTCGTAAAATGCCATTAAAAATAAATAACAGGATTCTAATAGCAACACGAGGCAACTTCATTAGCATCTTATTACTAATTCCATCAATACCCGGAGCTTTCTTCGGGTTGGTTTCAGCAGTTAGTTTTTGTATACCACACATCTTAATCTTTATGGGTCGAGGGGTAGAGCAACTACACTCGCAAATCAACAGCACCAGTACATGTGTTTGGGGTAAATATGTACGTATTTTAAATGCCCAGCAAATATGTTACCTTTTTCAGTATTAGTTCTTGCCCAACCTCCGGTAGAAGTGCGCAGGGGTGGTTTAGACTCAATGGGTGTTTTAAGTTTTTTAGCAGCGCGCCACAAGGAGTAATTAGATGCTGCTGTGACATCGAGACCTTCCAGATAGTTCTTGAGAGAAGCAGATTTTTCAGATGCAAGCAACTCTTGGAGTCGTTTAGTGCATTCTCTAAGTTTGATTTTATGTTGGGGCGATCTGTGCTGTTGCCATTCCCTTCTAGCTCTTCTTTTTTCACATACGAGACGTTCAATATCCGCAGAATAAATTCTATTAAACCCAGTCTGCGGATAGGAAGTAGTGGCATGTTTAGCAGCCTGTTTAATATTTTCAGTAAAATTGGCAATGTTAAATTCAATATCATCGGAAGTTCTAAGCTTGATGTTTTCCGTACATTGACTACTGAGAAATTTTTTGAACCCCAGCCAATTAACACGATTTATCATCTTCACATATGGATGAGGTAAGTGACTTCTTAGTGGGCTACAAATTGTAACGATCGTGAGAGAGTGATCGGAGGAGAGATCTGAGAAGCTTCAACATGAATTAAATCCCTAGAGATATTTTTCATGACGCCAAAATCTATAACATGCGGAATTTTTTATATGTCAGTAGGCCCGTAAGTGAGCTCCCCGCTCGAAATGACATCCAAACCCATTTTTGTAATTGTGTTGAACAATGCTCGACCTCTAGGTGTAATAAGACGCGATCCCCAGAACGTATGTTTTGCATTGTAGTCGCCACCTGCTACGAAACAAGGTCCAAGAGTTTTGTAAAAATCCTCATATCGATCCTCAGTGATTGAAAATCTGGAAGGGGAGTAAACTGATGATATTACGAGATTTGTACAAAAATGTTCGATACAAAAATTTGTTGCTTGTAGATGGTCTTCACAAATTTTCTCAAGAGTGTAGTGCTTGAGTCTTGACTTGACTGATTAGAATTGCTGATCCTCCGCATGCTCTTCCTCTCGGGTACTTTGAATCATATAAGGTGTAGCCATTCATTTTAAAAAGGCTTCTCGGAGTCAAATGAGTCTCAGATACCAACATTATATCAATATTTTTTAACGTGAGGAAGTGCTCAAGTTCATATTTGTGTTGGCGAATGCCGTTTGCATTCCAGAAACATACTTTTAACGTGTTCATGGCTTGTTAACTAATGCTTGAAGCAGTGTGTTCTGCATTCGCAGCATTTCTTGCATCATGCTAGTCATATTTGTTGTAAAATTGTTTATAGTTTGGACCAGATTATCAATAGTAGTTTCAAGGCGACTGAAATTAAAGCTTGCGTTTGCATCTGTTGTATTATTTAGTGGTGACACTTTTTGCACTGGAACAGAGATGATCTTCATAGCGTCAGCATACGATACTTGTGGAGTGATTGGTTGGGCTATTAGAGGATAAGTGGCGGAGTACGTATTTCCTGTTTGCGCTGGGTTTACTTTAGGCTTTTGACTCATAGCCTGTTTAGCGAAAGAGTATACAGGACACCCTCTGTAGTTAGCAGTGTGATTACCTCCACAATTATTGCACCTTTTCCCCTTCTGGTCTTTCGACTTATTGCAAATAGCAGCATCGTGTAATTCACCGCACACAACACAAACAGTAGGTAATTTACAATAAGTTTTTGTATGGCCATATTCTTGACAATTATGGCACTTTACGGGTCCTGAACGCTTGTGTGGTTCTTCAACTGTGATTTTTCGGTATAAGAGATATTTTAAATTATCAATTTTATATCATTTGGCTCCAGTTCAACACGAAAATAAACAGCTGCGAGTTTCATAGGGGCATGCTGTTGCTAAGGTTAGCATCGAAGAAAGGCTGTAAGCTGGAACTGGTGGAAGGGAGAAATATACCAACTCTAACCAAGGCAACCTTCTACATCAAAGGATATGGATGCAAATTCACATCCGACCGTGTTTTGGAGGTTATTGGTAAACAAAACAAAGAACTGGCGGCAGAGAAATGGGAGGTGTTCCGCAGAGAGGAGGAACAAAATGGAACTCTTTTTGTAGTGGGGATCGACCAAGGATCTACATATTTCCAGCCTTTCCAAATCTGAAGGGAAGGTGTTCTTTGTTACAAAAGCTGTCTATTTCAAAATAGGCAAGTCCTGTATCGGCAGCTAGGGGAAAACCAACCCCATCAACGATAGAACAAACACGGCACAGGCTGCATCTAGCCAAAATCAGGCGGGTGTCTCGGAGGTCCAGACGGCCAAGGAGGAGTTGGAGCAAAATATCACCAACTCCCAAGAGAACCGCCTATTCAAATTAACCTCCACCGGAGCGAGACGTCAACTCACGCTTTGATGGAGAAAATTAACAAAGGTAAGATACATGAAGCATTAATACAAGAACCCTGGACGACAAAAAACAGGGTTAATGGATTAAACCATGTAAACTACCAATTATTTTATGCTAAAACAGGGAATCGTCCGAGGACCTGTATTCGTAGTCACAAAAATTTATGCTTTCTTTTATCCACAGAGTTGTCAACAGCAGACGCAACAGTACTGAAGCAGGGAAATGGGAACATATGCCTAGCATCAGTATACTTGCCATATGATGCACCGACACTACCACCAACGTCGGAATTACAACACTTGGTAGAAGATTGCAGAATAAAAGGTAGGAAAGTACTAATCGGATGCGGTACTAATTCGCATCATATTGCATGGGGTAGTACTAACATTAATAAAAGGGGACAGGCTCTTTTAGAATTTCTGAATACTAACGATCTATTAACTGTTAATACTGGTAATACGCCTACCTTTATTAATAGAATTAGAACGGAAGTATTAGATTTAACCATATGTTCTGAAAACGTAATCGGTGAAATTGCTGAATGGAGGGTTCTGAACGAGCACTCATTCTCAGATCATCGTTATATTATGTTTAAATTGCAAGGCAACTGCCAGAACCTATAACCTTCCGGAACAGGACTAAAACTGATTGGGCAAAATTCGAAAGGTCACTTGATTCTCATTTAGGGCAGGTTTCTTTCAATCGCCTAGAAAGAGAGGACATAGACAGTAAAGTCAAAATCATTACAGACGCTTTAGTTGAGTCGTTTGAAGAGAGTTGCCCACTTCGGGAAAGAAGATCCCCATACGAGAAACCCTGGATGACAGGGGAGATTCGGGCAATGGGGAGGGAAGTCCGCCGACTCTATAATAGAGCGAAACGTAAAACATTACCGGTATATTGGGAGGATTATCGTGATAAACTCCGAAATTACAACAAGAGAATAAGAACAGCTAAACGTACATCATGAGGCTTTTCTGTGAACAGGTGGACAGTTGTTTCTAAAATTAAAAAATTTTTGTCAAAAGCCCACATCCAGGCTCAATCATTAGTGGATGAAACGGGCAAGACAATTTGAAAATGTGGAGGAAACCATTAAACTCCTCATAGATACACATTTTCCATGCAGCCCGGCCGAACTTTCAGCTATACTGGACGATGGGAGACGTGGTGAACATGAGGTGCCTATTATCAGCGATAGGATGGTTATGGAAGCAATAAAATGCTTTTCTCCGTTTAAGGCTGCGGATCCGGATGGTATCTCTCCGGCGCTCCTGCAGAAGGCATGAATTTAGTTTCGACACATGCATAATTCCAGTAGGCTGGCAGGAAGCGAGGGTAGTGTTTATCCCCAAATCTGGCAAGCCAAATTATTCTTCACCAAAGGCTTATAGGCCAATAAGCCTAACTTCCTTCTTGCTGAAAACCATGTTATAATCGACGACATGGTTAAAGGCAGGATCGCAGGCCATATGCTGAGGTTTAGGTAACACGCATACGTCAAAGGTAGATCAGTGGACACTGCATTGCATAATGTGGTGTACTTTATAGAAAGGTCTCTTAATGAAAAGATGTACACACTCTCGGTTTGCATTGACATTGAGGGGGCTTTCAAGAACGTGCATACCGACACACTTATCTATTCTCTGGACCAGTTTAATGTCAACCGGGCGATACGCGACTGGATTGGCAATATGCTAAGGAACAGATGGATTAATTGTGAGGCGCACAATGTAAGTATAACAAAAGGGGTGCAATGTGGGACTCCACAAGGGCGGATTTGATCACCCCTTCTATGGACCACAACAATACATACCCTTATTAGGACTCTGACCGATGAGGGATTCGAGACAGTCTGCGACGCAGATGACGTCATGATACTTCTGAAGGGAAGGGATGCAAATCATTTGTGCAGGAAGGCCGAGGAGGCATTAACCCTGGCACACAACTGGGCTCAACCAAGAGGCTTGAACGTTAACCCAGAAAAAACTGAAATTGTCCAATTTACAAGAAAGACGAGGATAGCTCCATATGATGAGCCGCGCTTTCTTGAAAGGACAATAAATATTTCCGTCAAGGTGAAGTATCTAGGCGTCATTCTCGATCGGAAATTAAAATGGAAAGACCACATAAACGAAAGAGTCAAAACGTCTCATGTATGTTGGTCAATCTGTAAACGGGCCATGGGCACAAGTTGGGGGCTGAATCCAGAGATGGCACATTGGCTTTATAGTAGCGTTATCAGGCCGATTATGACCTATGCTTCTATAGTGTGGTGGACATCGATGGAATATAAATGCAACATCAAAACAGAAAGTTCAGAGAACCTGCTGTCTGGGTATAAGTGGGGCCTTCGGAACGACATCAACAGGGGCGATGGAAACAATATTATCTATCCAGCCAATCGAAATTCGTATAAAATACGAAGCGGCTCTTACATCAAAACGACTAAAGGTAATGGGTGAGTGGATCGATCAGGAACACGAAGCGTATCATCAACGAATCTTCACGGCCATAGGAGAGTCCATACTGGAAAATTTCGAAAATGACCGCATACCGGAGACTAGACTAGAGGCCAACTGCCTAACATTGATCCCCGACATTCATTCCTTGTTGACCGACCCTTGGAACCAGATCGCCATGGGGCTTCAGTGTTACACGGATGGATCAAGGTCGAAAGGGAAAACGGGGCTTGGTATTTATATAGAAAACACCACGGAACTGTTTTTCCGCCTGCCGGACTATTGCACAGTTTTGCAGGCGGAAGTTCGGGCGATAACGGAGTGTATCGGGGAAATCAATGTAATGGGGAGGTCAGGACTTGTGAATATATTCACAGATAGTCAGATGGCCATTAGAGCAATCTCAACGGAACGCACTAAATCATGTACAGTTTAGGATTGCAAAACGCTATTAACAGTACTCGACATATGGTGAAGTGCGCATCATATGGGTACCAGGGCACGCGAGGATAACTGGAAATGAGAGGGCAAACTCACTTACTTCTAGGGCAATAGAGTTAGGTAATATAAGCTTGGAATGCGCGAAACTTTCGATGCAGTTAAATCCGATCTAAAGACTTGGGCACATAGAGCCCATTCAAAACTCTGGAATAACGGAACCATGGGAATCAATACAAAAATTCTATGGGGAGATCCAGACGAGAGAGGAACGAGGGAGCTGCTAAGACTTAGCAAGTCCGAACTAAGTAGAATAATGGGAGTTGTTACAGGGCACTCTCAACTACTGGCACATCTTAAACGCATGGGAATAGCGGGAGGAGATAAATGTAGAGCATGTGGGGAGGAGAGCGAAACATTGGAACACTATTTGTGCCAATGCCCCGCCTTCTCACAAATAAGGTCCCGATATCTTGGGGGGACATAAGCCGATTACGTGGAATATACTGGAGGAAATTAAGGAACTTTGTGAGTGACACGGAGTTTCTCTAGACCTTTGGGTCATTATGTTATGGTTAAACCCAAGGGAGCGCACACCAAACCTTCACTAGCTTAGGTGTATGTCGTATGACATGGGCTATCATACCCCTCCAATCAACCTAACCTAACCTATTCGGAGACCGCATACTAATACGTGTAGTTCTAAACTTCGAGAAATACCATTTTCGAAATAATACCGAGGTATATCAGCATTATGGAACTTCAAATTGAACATAAAAATATCATTATTTGGTTACAAATACATGTCGACTATCTTTTCAGAGCGCATCTTCTTAGCTTCGTTCAAACATTTACATTTGAGAGGGTGATCTAATCAAAACGAACGATGTTAAGTAAATAAAACAAAAAGTTTTCAAAGAATTATCTTAATATTTTTTATTATGATATAAAAATCTATGACAATTATGTGTGAAACAAAATATCGGCTAAATGCTCGCCACGGATTCGATGGCATACCTCTATCCGATGGTCCATATTTTCAATGACTCTGAGATATAATTAAGGTTCAATGTCGTTAATGTGCCGAATTATCTCATCCTTTAGCTTTTAAATTGTACTTGGCTTATTGACGGACACCTTTTCTTTTAAATATGTATCCCCAAAAAAAGAAGTCCACGGTGTCAAATCACCATTGAATTGCTCATGCAAAAGAGAGATTGTTTCAATGGCTGTGTAGCACCATGCTGTTGGAACTACTTATCGTCCAGGTCCATATCCTCAACTTCTAGCCACAAGAAGTCCGTCATCATCTCGCGATAATCGAGGTTAACGGCTCTTCTGCCTCACGATAGCGAACAACAGCAATGTTTTCCGGAGAACGAACTGGGCGAGCATGCACAGGTATTTTGATATTTCCTTGATTGCTGAAAGATGCGTACAATTCTCCCGATTGTGGACGAATTTGGTCGATTATGCTAACCAAAAAAGTCACGAAGTGCACGAAATGTATTTTGATTTGAACGCCCATTTTTGTAAAAGGCTTCAACAATCTTAACGCGCTGCTCAATTTTGTACCTCTCCATGGTTGAAACTGTCAAACACTGAAACAAGGAAATGTCAACTGTCAACGTTGGACTACCCTTTATAACTTAAAACAAGCTGCTTTATTAATGTCACGAATCTGTCAGGAAATTTCAATTGCCATTGCTGGCGTTGAAAAATTATCCACGAAATCATCTAGTATGTAATGATGATCCACAATCGACCTTAGTACTCTGGGGCATTTATCACAATAATTCAGGGCGTGCGTGTTTTTGATATAATGGGCTATGCAAGGCTGGTATACCGTATGAGATTTTATACGGGAATTTATTATTTTCACAGCACAGAAATATTTAAGAGCATCTATCTTCAAGAGAGAGATGTAGTGAAACATATGCTTAATATCTCCGCAAACTACTACAGCACCAGGAAAATTAAACAGACCAGTAGGCAGCGACTTGAATTTTTGTCGGCTCTTCAGTACAGTTCAGCGAAAAACCTTCAAAAGATAGGTCAGCAAGATTTCATTAGGAAGTCCCAGAACAGTTATCTAAAGCAATCAAAACTCTGAGAGCAACACCATTCAATAATTTTATAGATAAATTTGGATGAGCATTAAAATGATATTAAAGCTTTAAGTCAGCAAGTTCAAATTTATAATGCAAACAGCTTTGACACAATTTTTTTCTACGGTATCCATCTACTACAAAATATTTTTGAGCAGGGCAAAATATACTTAAATGTCCAGTACACTCGAGCCCCGACTTGCGTCGCACAGTGGCTGCAAATCGTTTTTTATTGGCCAAAATTCTGTAACTTTTGAACCGATCAAAATATTGAAGTAATTTTTTTTAATGGATAGATATTTAGTTCAGCTTGACTTAGTTTTAAGTACATTAAAATTGATTGAGTACTTCTTAAAGACTTCTAGGTCAAAGTTGAACTTTTGATTTTTTTTTAACTTTTGGAGTGAAATATGGGTTTATTTTTTTTATTTGCATATTAAAAAATTTTATATTTGGAACTTAATAATAATTGTAATTATTTTTTGTGATAATGGAATTTTTTTAATGTTACACTCAAAAAAATTTTTACACTCAAAAAAAATGTTTACACTCAAAAAAATAGTAAAATTAACTGGAGATTTTGCTGTTACCACAGAAAAAATTTTTATTTTTTGCTGTCAAAGTAGGTTCTATTTATTATTATTTTTTACTAATACTATGTTTTTCGTACTTAAATAGCAATGAAAGGCAATTATAATTATTATTCATTTGACACAAATATTGATTGCAAATATTCTATATTTTGCTCTGTGCTATTTCTGTTCTTTAATAGTTTTTTGGCTTCTTCATCTAAATCCCGATGTTCCACTTTCCATTTATTTCGAATATTGGAGATGAATGGATCTGACGTTGCCAATAATATATTAAATAGATCTTCATTTGTGGAATTTCGTGAAATTTTTCTAGTATTGTGCTTTTTTCCTAAGCCTCCTCTGATAGATTCTCAAGTTGCACCAAATGATATTTACTGATATCTTCTCCATGATAAAGGATTTTGTGAACTGTTGCAGACATATTTCTCCATGGGTAGTTGGTTGTATATATTTTTGCAGTTTCCTTAGCATAATCTCCAAATTGTTAAGAGTCAATTTCCTCATTGCTGTTTCTGGATCTAAAAAGAATCTTCGTGCGGTATTGCCTGACCCTTGTTTTGGCTGATCTATAATCAATCCAATTTTGCGATATTCATCTTGAACATGTTTCTTTTTTGAACTTCTTAACTCCTTGTTGGTTTCATTGTTTCTTATGGATCCTGAAGACCCGAAATCCAAATCATAACTGATTTTAAGTATATGTTCCATTAGTCGTATTCTTGCATGTAGTGGTTATAAGCCAAATTCATATGCATCGGTATTATCGGAACTTGTTTTAATTGTCGGAACTTGTTTTAATTGGGTTAATGCTGCTTGGCATATAATGCAGCTGGATGCAGCCTTCGTGTTAGTCAAAGCCTGACCTACTTTTTCATCTATCATTGTAAGGACTAATTGGTAGCTTACTTAAATTTGCTGCCCATCTAACTGTAATTGTAATGGCTGTAGTGTTGCAATTTGGGCCTTGATATCACTAATTTCTTTGTTAATGGCATCACGAGTTTCTTTTTTGAATTCAAATTTGATTGGCCTGCAGTATTTCGTAGAAGATGGTGTCTCATTTTTTCAAATATCCATTGTTTGCGTTGTACTAGTCGAAGGCTCTGAATCTTCCAAAATCTTTTTCAATCGCAATGGTACAATTGATACCATGAACATATCCGAGTCCGAAATATTTTCACATACAACTTGTTTATATTGGTTTTGTCCCGAAGAACCATCAAATCCCCATTTGCAAAAAAGAATTAGCTTTGTGTTTCCATATTTCTTTAACGCATTTCCTGGTATTGATTGTAGCAAGCGTTCGGCTGTGTGATCAAGTAGAGATTGTAGTTGTACCTCTGCCGAAATTGGTGTGATTGTAATAGTATCTTTTGATGGCAAATAGTCCATTTTAGCAGCAGTTATGTGATGATAAGCTGGATAGATATTCGAGCCCTTTTCAATCGCACGCAATCTGAGCTTAATATATTACTGTTTTGTTAATTTCAAATCCAGAAAAAAGGCTAATGCCTCCTCATTTGTGTACTGTATTGCATCGCTCGGAGTTGGTATACTTTTAAGAAATCGTTTTGTTCTCACTGGACTAGCTTTAATAACTTTTTCAATGATATCCACTTTTGCTAATTGGTTCTGTGCTGGTAATTGATGTAGGAAAGATTCTTTTATATTTGTACAACAAATTGCATCGTTAACATCTTTAAGTTTCCGCCTCTTAGATCTATCGCTGCAGTCCAATGATTTGCGTGGTCTTCCAAATTTATCTTGCTTTGCTGTTTCTGCAGCGACAGTAAGTTGCCCTTCTAACCACTTTTCACTTTTTATATAAAACTTTTGTTTACTGTAGATAATTGCTCTTGCATTTCGGTGCTACACGAATTTAAGTTTAATTTTATTTCAACGTAAGTAAGAACATCTTCCTGGTTTTTATTTCTAAAGTACTCTTCGGCCAGTTCTTTATAACCGAAGCTCTCCATATTTTTCTGAATATTTTTATTTGAGTCTGTTATGATTTATCACTTGCAAATATATGTACGTACACGTAAAGGATTAACTTATTATTGAGTAATCCCTTATCGAAGCAGTAGTAGTTTTATACATTTTTAGATACATGTTATTCACACATTGATCTTCAATTTCATAGCAGGTGGTACTTAAATTGAACAAAACTGCACTTGTATCCAGACCTTAATATCAGGTAAAACTAATTAGTATCTCGTCAATATGGGGTTCTTTTTATCTTTAGTGGTTTAATGTCGCGAATATTATTATAAAATTGTTTATGACTTTTGGCAGTTTTGACAGTTATATTATAAAGAGATCATATGTTTACTGTAGAACCTATTGTGATATTTGTATGACTGATTTTTTTGCTGATCAAAACAAAGCAATAAAACCCTTTCGCAGGTATTATATTTAATTATTTTAGTTTTACGTAGTCTAAAGTAAAAAACATAAACCTTTAGGCAAAAAAGTGAAAATTTAATACACCATTGTATACGAGTAATTATAGGGCTGTTTAAATGATCGTAATTTGAATTTTTTTAGAGTAATTTCATTAAAATTAAAAAAGTGTTCTACCTGCGGGTCGTGGCAGGTGCAAAAGTATATATAGGGTTAAAGAAGACACCTTCGCCTTTCTTCGGGTGGTATACGTTTCTTGTTCCCTTTTGTTCCCTAGAAGTTCTATTCCACTAAAGTTTAAATTTCAGAAAAATATAGTAGTTTCATAAATATTTCATAACACCTCTAATATTAAACGCTAGAGCGGTAACCACTTACAACAACTAAAGACTATTGTCGCCAACAAACCTTGGTCCTATGGTTCAATGGGTTAAGTGTTGATTGAGTAAAAGACCTTGTGTCTTCTGGAGCAACAAAATAGTTTTTATTAAATTATTTATTAAGAACTACAAACTTTAAATTTTAGAATTTCAGCAGAATTTAATTTTGTCAAACTATGTTGCTTAAGTTCTGAAGGTAGACTTTTCCTTTTATATACTTATGTATGTACTATGTACTTATTTCTTTTTCACTTACATATATTTTACTGCATTGACCGTTAGCTGACAACAACAATTCAATAATTCTGTAACTTGACGAAAGAGTATTCTTTGCTCTTCTTGTTGTTGTTGATCAGCTATAAAAATATTTCAATGCAGCAAATTAACAAATATGTTTAACTGTTATGATTTGCATGAAAATAATTTAAACCAATATCATTAGGGAACGTCAAAAATTTAAAAGTTAAACATTAGGGGGTTTTAAATATCAATATTAATAATATAAAATAAACAGATTATATAATACAATTTTAATTCATTTTATATGCCTTGTTGAACCTTCGTAGTGAACAGACGTGTTAGCGGAGTTTTTTTTTACATACTAAACAAACAAAAATACAAAAAAAAAAAAATATTCGTAATAAGTACTGATTCGTAATAAGTACAGTTTTTGTTAAATTTGCTTTATTTGCATAAATAATATTTTTGGTATGAACTGAAACAACAAAAACAAAAAAAAAAAAAAAACAAAAACAAGACACACAAACAAAGTGACTGAGGAATACTCTGTATGAGTACCTCAAAAACAAAAAATTGTGAAGTGAGTTCTAACGGCAGAAATGCATATTTTACTGTGAGTTCTGAAGCTCTTAATGCAAACAATAAAAATAAAAAATCGGATGATAGTCTTTTTCTAACGGCAAAGCCAATTTTTCGCGAGCGATCAAATTCGCTTACTCCGATGCCAAGTAGTGATTCTATAACATTACCGCTGCCTAGTACTTCTTTATTTAAATCAGCACCATTATCCGCTCCGGGCTCGTGTTCATCACTTAACCCAGTTATCACTATAAACAATAATATTGAGAAACCTAAAGTGCCTGTCGGAATGGACAGATATATCACAGTAGTAAAGCGCGGGCGAAGCCCAAATTCATCTAAAATCTCATCGGTTCCCAAGATATCCCGGGATATCGACGCCAACTCGGCTAACCGTCTAAACCGTTTTAAAATTTTGCAAGATATCACCGACAAACCCGACTTACCCTCGAATAAAACCTCAAAACCACCACCAATCTATTTGAGGGAAAAAAATTCTAACACCCTTATTAAAAAATTAATTTCGGTCATTGGTGAAAAGGCATTTCACATTGTCCCAATCAAACGTGGTAATATTGATGAAACAAAGATTCAAATATACGAAGAAAAAGATTTCCGCAAAATGGTTAACGAATTCGAAAAGAATAAAACAAGTTTCTACACATTCCAGCTGAAGAGTGCTAAAGGCCTACAGATCGTATTGAAAGGCATAGATTCTTATGCTGTTCCTGAGGAAATAAAAGATGTTCTCACCCTCCAGGGATTTAAGGTAAAGAATGTGTCTAACATAATAAACAGGGAGAAGATCCCCCAACCTTTATTTCGCGTTGAATTGGAGCCAAATGATATAAAATTGAAGAAAAATGAGACCCATCCAATTTATAACCTAAAATATCTCTTATACCGAAAAATCACAGTTGAAGAACCACACAAGCGTTCTGGACCCGTACAGTGCCATTATTGTCAAGAATATGGCCATACAAAAACTTATTGTAAATTACCTACTGTTTGTGTTGTGTGCGGTGAATTACACAACACTGCTATTTGCAATAAGTCGAAGGACCAGAAGGAAAAGAAGTGCAGTAATTGTGGAGGTAATCACACTGCTAACTACAGGGGATGTCCTGTATATTCTTTCGTTAAACAGGCTATGAGTCAAAAGCCTAAAGTAACCCCAGTGCAAGCAGGAAATACGTACTCCGCTACTCATCCCCTAATGGCCCAACCAATAACTTCACATGTATCGTATGCTGACGCTGTGAAGATAAACTCTATTCCCGCTCAAAAAGTGTCACCACCAACTATTACAACAAGTGCAAACCCAAGCTTTAATTTCAGTCGCCTTGAAGCTACTATTGACAATCTGGTGCAAACTATAAGCAGCTTTACAACAAATATGACTAGCATGATGCAAGAAATGCTGCGAATGCAGAACACACTGCTTCTAGCATTAGTTAACAAGCCGTGAACACGTTAAAAGTATGTTTCTGGAACGCAAACGGCATTCGCCAACACAAATATGAACTTGAGCACTTTCTCACGGTAAAAAATATTGATATAATGTTGGTATCTGAGACTCATTTGACTCCGAGAAGCCTTTTTAAAATGAGTGGCTACACCTTATATGATACAAAGGACCCGAGAGGAAGAGCATGCGGAGGATCAGCAGTTCTAATAAAGTCAAGACTCAAGCACTATATTCTTGAGAACATTTGTGAAGACCATCTACAAGCAACAAATATTTGCATCGAAAATTTTGCTTCAAATCTCGTGATATCATCAATTTACTCCCCTCCCAGATTTTCAATCACTGAGGATCAATACGAGGATTTTTACAAAACTCTTGGACTTTGTTTCGTGGCAGCTGGCGACTACAATGCAAAACATACGTTCTGGGGATCGCGTCGATCGATCGAGGTCGAGCGTTGTTCAACACAATTTCACAAATGGACTTGGACGTCATTTCGAGCGGGGAGCCCACTTACTGGCCTACTGACAAACTGCTAAATTAGTAGTAGTAGATCTACCAGGAATAAAACCATGCTGGGATGGAGTAAAATATCTTTTCAAATTAAAAAATATTTTGTCATACACGATATGCTCAAAAACTTTAGCAATATTTGTTAATTTAGCAATTGGTCTGTAGTTTGTA
This sequence comes from Germaria angustata, assembly GCA_963681545.1. NCBI lineage: Eukaryota > Metazoa > Arthropoda > Insecta > Diptera > Tachinidae > Germaria > Germaria angustata. The sequence continues at coordinate 33,539,518 of OY813002.1, forward strand.
ACTAAGTTCCTATTCCCAGTTTTCAGAACTGGAACAATTGAAGTAGACTTCCATTTTTGAATAAAGAAACCTTCCTTTAGTGAAAGATTAAATATAATTTGTAATGGTAGTGATAAGGAAAAAACAAGTATTAACAGAAACACAGAACTTCTTATTAAGGGCGTGTGTGCTGGATATTGATGACTTCGTATTGAATTGTTCCGATCGAAAGTGGTTTTAATTCCGTAACACGATTCTTCGGAGAACGAATATTCTATATTTTCTTCGGAATGAAACCAAATTAAATTTTCAAATTGGAATTGACGAACTTTTTACTCGCTTCATTTGTAATAAAAATTAAAATATGTGTATACTTTTAGGAGCAATAATTAACGTTTGTGCGCAATCTTTACGTGTTGTTAAAAGGACTTAAGCAATAAAGATGTTAGTATTTTACGATTTTGTATTTCCTATGAATTTGAATAAAATCAGTTCTGTAAATAAAATTTTCACTACTTCATTCTTAATTGTTTTATTAATTGAATCTTCATTCTTAATAACTCCAAAAATGTTGGACAATATTTAAATATCTGAAATTTAACATTTTGAAAATACTTGAAAACGAAATCGGTCAAGCTGTTTTCAAGTAATTAAAAAATCGATAAAGCAGATTCTTAAAAAAATTTATAAGGAAATTGGAAACAAATATATTCATAGAGTTTATAAATTTTAGCTTTTTTTGTAGTCAGCATAATTAATAATGCACAATACATTAAACAACATCTACTTCTAGGAAACTAAAATTATGTATATTAAAAATCTTATTTTTAGACCAAAGAAGTTGAATTATTCAAAATTAATTTGAAAAATGCTAAATTATTATGAAATCAATTCTTTGCTACTAGATTAGAAATGTTATTGGCCTAATCTTAAATATGCAAATCGCCAATGTTTTGTTTAGAAAAACTTGGAATGCTTCCATTATCAATCGTACCATAATACAATAATTTTCATTAAATTTTAATTAATTAATTATAAAACTTAATTAAATTAACTAAACAAATTTCTTAATATCACTAACACTTTGGTATACATATTTAATTAGTTCTGGACCGATCTAGACTGTGGACTTCTCATTTAAATCATCTTGTATATAAGTGGCGCTATAGCTTTCGGAAAGAACTTTTGGAATCAGTGTTTAAGAGTGGAATGACTCTCACAACAAAACTATTTCCCCAGCACGGCTGCTTAACCCATGCTAAACGCCTGTTTTTTGTTTGTTTTGTTGCACTATTATCTATTTACTGCTTCCAAGAAATAAATCATTTTGTTTTCCAGTATTTATTACCTTTCTAAATGAATTTTTACAAGCCATCAACTTTTAATATAGAAAGCATACAAGTGTCTGTGTTCTAAATACAAGTTAGTGATTCGAAAAAAATGCCAATAAAAGTGAAACTTGCACATACGATATGTACATATGTATGTACTTATATACATATACATACAAACATACATATATAGCAGGTACATATAAATTTTTTATGAAATATTTTATTACAATACTAGTTCAAATAAAATTGATTTACACTCTTGACTTTTAATAAACATTAAAGAATTACAGACGGACATGCGTACATATAAAGTATTTCCTGCGAAATTCTTTTCTTGAAAATTATGTATAATATAATTGAATTTTAGTGTATTAACGTCTTAGACATTCATACATAATCAGGCATGTTCCAGAAACTAAAATCTCACGACAGTGAAAATGAAAACGTTTTAAGCTTCTCTTCTGTACAAGACAAGAAATTAAACAAATATGCATTTTCAATTCCACTCCGAATTAAAATAAGGAAGTTACAAATGGTATGATAACTAATATTTATATAAATAAATATTTTAGCCATTTTGTGTGCGTTTGGAAGGAAAATTAAAGCATCATTAAACTCTTAAGGTATGTAAAGTTTTTGTTGCAAGACGGTTTTATGAAAATATATGAAAGCTGGCGAAGCAAATTGAAAAAATGAAAACGTTACGAATTGGAAAATGTGTATATTTTCACTTTCATACAAGTTCTGTGACATGGCCGTTTAATCGTAAATCAAAACGAATAAAATAAAAGAATTATTTTAAGCACATTAAAAGATATATAAAAACAAATACAAATAAAATCCTTTAATTTAAAAATTACGTGTGTAGTAGATATAAATTACTGATAATGTATTTAATATAAAAAACTAGAAATTATTATTAATTAAATGCAATAAATAAATCAACATGTTTCGAAAATATCAATAAAGAATTTAATGTTGTTTCATTTAAAATTAATGTCAGTATTATCAGGCCAAAGAATTTTTCTAAAAATTAAATTAAAAACTCGCAAATATTAGCAGACATGATTTATGATTTTTAAAAATTCACCACAAGCATTTTCAGTGCAAAAATAAAATATTTTTCGTGCTAGTTTAAGATAAATCATATGGATAAAATTTCTGTTCATACCTGTAACTTTCCACTAATATCAATCTTGACTTCCCCCCCCCCCCCCCCACTAATTTTTATTTTTGTATCTTCAGAACTGAACTAACAAAAAGTGTTCAAATCTTAAATATAGATAGAATAATTAGGCCCAACCAGTGTCGGACATAAACTTAGTGATAATAATTAAAAATACATAAATGTCGTGTGAAGCACAAAATTATTTTCAAAAAGTTTCATCTGCGTTGCGTGTTAAGGCCGTAGTATCCCTCTTTTTTAAGCGGATGTGTCCAGGAAAGTTCAAGATATTTCGGGCAAGCGGATTCGGATGGGACTCGAGTTTTGTTAAATATTTGCCTGCATATTTTGCAATTTCAGCGGTCACAAGTGGCATATTTAAATCACGATGTAAAATAGAATTTTTCATGTACCAAGGAGCCGATATTATTAACCTTAAAATTTTGTTTTGCATACGTTGTATTCTCTCTACATTGGAAGCTGAAGCAGTGCCCCATAGCTGAATTCCGTAACACCATATGGGTTTCAAAAGCGACTTGTATATTAAAAGTTTACAATCTAGACTGAGGGTAGAATTTCTACCAATCAGCCAATGTATCTGAGTTAATTTAAGCTTCATTTGTGTCAGCTTAGAGTCGATGTGGTGTTTCCATGTAAGCCGTCGCACAGTGGCTGAAAAACGTTTTTCATTGGCCAAAATTCTGTAACTTTTGAACCGATCAAAATATTGAAGTAATTCTTTTTTTAATGGATATATATTTAATTCAGCTTGACTCAGTTTTAATTACATTGAAATTGATTGAGTACTTCTTAAGGACTTCTAGGTCAAAGTTGAACTTTTGATTTTTTTTTAACTTTTGGAGTGAAATATGGGTTTATTTTTTTTATTTGCATATTAAAAAATTTTATATTTTGATCTTAATAATAATTATAATTATTTTTTGTGATAATGGAATTTTTTTAATGTTACACTCAAAAAAATTTTTTACACTGAAAAAAATTTTTACACTCAAAAAAATTTTTACACAAAAAAAATTTTAAAATTAACTGGAAACAAGGTTTAAATCCACTCCTGTTCTTTCAGATGCTGTTTCTGGATCTGAAAAGAATCTTCGTGCGGTATTGCCATCATTTGTATTGCCTGACCCTTGTTTTGGCTGATCTATAATCAATCCAATTTTGCGATATTCATCTTGAACATCATTCTTTTTTGAACTTCTTAACTCTTTGTTGGTTTTATTGTTTCTTATGGATCCTGAAGACCCGAAATATAAATCATAATTGATTTTTAGTATATGTTCCATAAGTCGTATTCTTGCATGTAGTGGTGATAATCTAAATTCATATGCATCGGTATTATCTAATGATTTTGTCGGAACTTGGTTTAATTGGGTTTATGCTGCTTGGCATATAATGCAGCTGGATGCAGCCTTCGTGTTAGTCAAAGCCTGACCTACATTTCCATTTATCATTGTAAGGACTAATTGGTAGCTTACTTCAATTTGCTGCCCATCTAACTGTAATTGTAATGGCTAATGGTAGTGTTGCAATTTGGGCCTTGATATCACTAATTTCTTTGTTAATGGCATCACGAGTTTCTTCTTTGAATTCAAATTTGATTGGCCTGCAGTATTTCGTAGAAGGTGGTGTCTCATTTTTCCAAATATCCATTGTTTGCATTGTACTAGTCGAAGGCTCTGAATCTTCCAAAATCTTTTTCAATCGCCATGGTACAATTGATACCATGAACATATCCGAGTTCGAAATATTTTCACATACAACTTGTTTGTATTGGTTTTGTCCCGAAGAACCATCACATCCCCATTTGCAAAAAAGAATTAGCTTTGTGTTTCCATATTTCTTTAACGCATTTCCTGGTATTGATTGTAGCAAGCGTTCGGCTGTGTGATCAAGTAGAGATTGTAGTTGTACCTCTGCCGAAATTGGTGTGATTGTAATAGTATCCTTTGATGGCAAACAGTCCATTTTAGCAGCAGTTATGTGATGATATGCTGGATAGATATTTGAGCCCTTTTCAATCGCACGCAATCTGAGTTTAATATATTGCTGTTTTGTTAATTTCAAATCCAGAAATAAGGCTAATGCCTCCTCATTTGTGCACTGTTTTGCATCGCTCGGAGTTGGTATACTTTTAAGAATTCGTTTTGTTCTCACTGGACTAGCTTTAATAACTTTTTCAATGATATCCACTTTTGTTAATTGGTTCTGTGATCGTAATTGATGTAGGAAAGATTCTTTTATATTTGTACAACCAATTGCATCGTTAACATCTTTAAGTTTCCGCCTCTTAGATTTATCGCTGCAGTTGTCCAATGATTTGCGTGGTCTTCCAACCTTATCTTGCTTTGCTGTTTCTGCAGCGACCACTTCTAAACACTTTTCACTTTTTATATAAAACTTTTGTTTACTGTAGCTAACTTCTTTGTAGCGTTTTTTTAGTACTTTTACAAAATTAGATAATTGCTCTTGTATTTCGGTGCTACACGAATTTAAGCTTAATTTTATTTTAACGTAAGTAAGAACATCTTCCTGGTTTTTATTTCTAAAATACTGTCCGGCCAGTTCTTTATAACCGAAGCTCTCCATATTTTTCTGAATATTTTTATTTGAGTCTGTTATGATTTATCACTTGCAAATATACGTACGTACACGTAAAGGATTAACTTATTGTGTAATCCCTTATTGAATCCGTAGTTTTATATATTTTTAGATACATGTTATTCACACATTGATCTTCAATTTCATAGCAGGTAGTACTTAAATTGAACAAAACTGCACGTGTTATCCAGACCTTAATATCAGGTAAAACTAATTAGTATCTCGCCAATATGGGGTTCTTTTATCTTTAGTCGTTTAATGTCGCGATTATTATTATAAAATTGTTTATGACTTTGGCTGACCCTAACAGTTATATTAGAAAGAGATCATATGTTTACTGTAGAACCTATTGTGATATTTTTATTACTGATTTTTTGCTGATCAAAACAAAGCCATAAAACCCTTTCGCAGGTATTATATTTAATTATTTTAGTTTTAGGTAGTCTAAAGTAAAAAACATAAACCTTCAGGCAAAAAAGTGAAAATTTAATACACCATTGTATACGAGTGAGTAATTATAGGGCTGTTTATATTAGAGTAATTTGATTTTTTTTGGAGTAATTTCATTAAAATTAAAAAAGTGTTCTACCGGCGGGTCGTGGCGGGTGCAAAAGTATATATGGGGTGAAAGAAGACACCTTCGCCTTTCTTCGGGTGGTATACGTTTCTTGTTCCCTTTTGTTCCCTAGAAGTTCTATTCCACTAAAGTTTAAATTTTAGAAAAATATAGTAGTTTCATAAATATTTCATAACACCTCTAATATTAAACGCTAGAGCGGTAACCACTTACAACAACTAAAGACTATAATCCTACCAATATTATAAAAAAGACCGCAGGCCATTATCGATGATAGCTTGCGAGTAGTGACCATTTATTTTTGACAAAAAACTGATAAAAAACACCTTTTACTGAAATAACAAAAAACAGTTGAGTTTGACAGCATGCCACGCCCACAATTATCAATAGTTTAACCTAATTTTTTGGCTACCTTAATATGGATATATTAGCTCCAAAATGGCGTAAAAATTTAAAAAATCGGTGACAAAAAAAATTCGACTTTTGGCCAATGAAAAACGATTTTCAGCCACTGTGCGGCGTGTAACACCCAATTTTCACGATGATTTTTTTACTTGTCTTTAAAACATGTCTTTTTTGTTTGTAGGCATATTAGGTAGATAAGCAAGGGGGGTAGCAAAAAAGTCATGGTTTCTGTTTTCGTGATTTTTTAACAACAACAATGAAGAAAAATACATCTCTTCTTTTTGCTCTCATTCGCAGTTTTGCTATTACACATACATACATACATACATATTTTACATATTTTGTTACAACAACAGTGAAGAAAAAGACATGTTTTAAAAATCATCATGAAAATGTGACATGATTTTGGGAGCAACTTTAAAAGAAAATAAGAAAAAGACATGTCTTAAAAAATCATCGTGAAAATTGGGTGTAAGTCGTTGTGCGACCGATGCCATTGGTTTAAAATAAAGAGACTAAAATATCTAGCCGGTAAAAATATACAGTTGGCGGCTTAGCCGTTGTCGTCAACCAACCTATATAATCGTCTCAGCTGACGCCGAAAAATATCGGCTTGCTTCTATTTATTGTAGAGCTGGCAAACTATCGATAGTCACGCCATTCGATATTTTCGATAGTTTGATTGAAAACTATCGATACTATCGATAGTTGTAATTAAATGTTCAGTGTGCTTTTTTAAGTAGTGTATTATTATACCATGTCGTTATTTTTAATTATTATTTCTTTATAATCCTTTTGTTTTAGACTGCAATAAATTATTTTTTTATAACAAATATTTTATGCTTATTTATAAGTCTTTATTTTACAAATTAACAAGTTTTGCAATTAAGATTTTTATAAACATGAAATATTTTTTATAAATAACAACTGGTTTCATATTTTTAATAAACAACAAACAAACCAGTATTAAGTAAAAAAATTAGAACATAACAATTTTACAATTAATTGTTTACATTTTATTTTGTTAAAAAAAACATGGCAAAAACATCAAACTTAAAATAATAAAGAACAAAACATTTTTAATTCATTTCTAAATTTTTTGAGATTAATTTATGATAAAGGTTTGTGATATATACATGTGTATGTATATTTAGATGTAATGTAAAGTAATGGGGGTTTGACCCAGCATAGCCCTTTGCACTGCGACCATTGCTGATCTATTGTGCTTCCCCTGTCCTTAACAGTTTAATACGTTCGCAAATAGGATCAGCTCCTTCAGTGGGAGCATTAGGAGATCCTCTTCACTCAGCGTATATGCATGTAGAGTCCTGTGTCTCCTGTGGCACAATGCCCCACAATTTGCTATCAAGTGTTCTATCGACTCCTCATCTTCACCGCAAAATCTGCAGATGTCCGTGTCAGATAAGTCCATTCTGTGTAGGTGGGCTTTGCAGGTGTAATGGCCTATGAGCGCCCCTACCAGCGTCCGTAGGCTTTTCCTGTCCAGTCTTAGAGCCAGATCCGCCCTCCTAGCGTCAAAACGTAGGAATTTCTTGGAGTGACATAATCCATTGATGTCATTCCAACGTTGTGCAATCTTGAACGATGTCTATTTCGAAATCTCCCCCTTAAGGAGACTTTTGTTGAACCCAAAAGAGAGGGTGGGTCCAATGAAGTTCCCATCAGCCCCTCTTCTATTTAGATACTTTGTACTTGTATATCACATATTTATTAGCTTTGTAATAAAATTCTTTATAAACATATTGTGCTTATAATTCCTTTGTTATCCAATTATTTTTTTTAGTAAAGAGCAAAAGAGTACATTTTAGAAAAAACACAAATTTTAACGATAGTATCGCTATCGAAAAAAAACCATCGATAGTGCCCTGCAAACAAAACTATCGATACTATCGATAGTACTATCGATGGTTTGCCAGCTCTAATTTATTGTAATTCTAACAAAACTCGGACGTGCATAATTTACGAAAATATTTGTGTTTATATTACATGTTTCAGATATATTTCAACTATGTCTCTTATTAAAAATTTAATTAAAGAGACTGAGGATCAAAGCAAAGTGAAACACGATTCTGCAAATACGAGCGACGATGAAAAGAAAGTCAAACCTATTATAAAATCTGCGCTTGACTTGCAACGTTTAAAATTGGAAAAACTCATGAAAAACCCAGTAAGTTGTTTATAAAACTGGTCTCAAATCATGTTAAAATCATTAAATTTTAAATAAGGAAAAACCTGTAATCATACCGGAACATAAAAGAGATAAGGATTATATGCAAAGTGTACCTACGTTTGTGCGGAATGTTATGGGATCAAGTGCGGGTGCTGGGTCCGGTGAATTCCATGTATATCGACATTTGCGACGAAAGGAATATGCTAGACAAAAAATGATTCAGTCGAAAAGCCATCAGGAGATTTTAGACGAAGAATATCAACAAAAACTTCATGAAAACCTTAGAAAAGCCGAAGAGAAAACTGCTAAAAAGAGGGCGAAGAGGCTAAAAAAGAAAAGCCGTCGAAAGAAACCAAAACAATCCAACATGGAACATAATTCTGCTATTAGAGAAGATGAAGATACAATGTGTTCAGAAACTGAAAATGATGACGTCTGCAGCGAGGGAAGTGATTTTATAAACAAGGAAGCGCACAACACTTCAAATATGGATGAAACTGATACTAAAGAAGCGAAAAATAATTCAAAGAGCATAACAGAACATGAAGAAAATAAATAACTTCAGAAATTAAATTTTATCAACGTGTGTTTAAACTAATGCTTTGCAATTTCTTTTGATAAAAACGTACTTTTGAGCTGATGTGTATATACATATGTAAGTACGACATAAGTGAAATTTGTGCATCACTTAAGCCTTCGTTTCTTATAAAAATATTGCAAATATTTTGCCATTCCTGCATTTTTGTGTTCTGGATAAATAAGCAGTATTACAAAAAAATAGACGTTCTTTTCTAAATATGTTGCACATAAAACATGCAACGTCTTTTGCACTCAACTTTATTTATGAGTGGATTATCGACAACAACCGAACTTCAATTGGGTTGCTATTCGGCAACCACAAATTTGTAGTTGTCAGAAGCCCTATGCGTTATAAACTTTAGTTCGGTTGCCGTCCATAATTGAGTCATTAATGTTTTCATTTGTGATAAAAATCGGGAACATATATTACTTGTTATCACCATCGTAATGTGATGACTCAGGTTCATGATATAATAAAAATCGTTACTTGGAAGTATTTAACGTCCATATATTTAAATTTATTAAAGATTAAGAACTAGTGCACACATAATTTATAAAGGTATTTCATTCCATATCGTACAAATATGCTCTTCGACTTTGCATGTTGGCAAAAATTCTTTATTTGACAAACCATATTCGGCCCAGAAAAAGTTGATAATCAAGCAATGTATGTATATTTATTTCACAAAGTGGTGTTATTAGTACAAAAAATACACGCATGCATTTTGTTTTCTTGCAGGTCCATTGCCAAAAACACCTGTTTAGTTTTTACTTTTCTTTCAAATTTTCAAAATATAAAATTAAACGATCTAAAATCGTTAAATAATCGCAAAAATCTTGAAACAAAAAATTTTCGAAGATGTTTTACCTTCACTTCATGGTGAGGAGTACTATTTTGTTTCTGGTGCATAAAAATTCATTTTCCTTTTTGGTTCCTTTAATGTATGGAAATGTCTTGAAATTGTAATAATGCAGCATGGGACAAAACATGATGAAATACTTTATGATACAGAACTTCATAAAGATAAGATAAAACCAAAAATTTAACTTATGTATGTCTCGATGGGAATCATTACACTGTGTGTAATTTCTTAAGTCGTGGCAAAATAACCATATACGGACACCACTACGTGATAAAAGACTAAAAAAAAGACCCGTGTCTCCCAATTTTTCCCAAAGTCATGCACTTTTTTTTATGGGCCGCCAAAGATTTGGGGCCTCGGTATCATTTTCGCAAAAAAGTGATCATTTTCTCGGGCTCATATCTTGCAAACCATTCCGAATTTCGATTTACTCTCTGAGGCAAACTTCTATCTCTTGTCATAAAGAACAAAAATTGCGAACATATAAAATCAAAAAAACTTCACCTTCCAGATAAAAATCGCAAAAAACAAAAAAATTCGATTGTTTTTACCTTTTTCTCTTGTTCAGGTCCATAGGTAGCAAACCATTCAAAATTCAAGGAAACAATCAAGTACAAAAATTTACCTAAGATCTCAATAAACAAATTTCTACAATATATACAGCCTAATTACGAGTGTCGTTGTCGTATTTCGACTTCGACAGTTTTGTAATAGATTAAAGATAACATGCAATGTTCTTCTTTAATCTAGGACAAAAATGTCGAAGTCGAAATACGACAACGACAATCGTAATTAGGCTGATAAACTTCCTTATGTTGTAGCACTTTATATAACTTTCACCGCGTCACTTTTTTCACTTTTGCGGCTACCTAAGCGCTACCTAAACGGTGTTCAGAATTATTCTCAGGAAGTTTATATGTTGTAGAAATTTGTTTATTGAGATCTTAGGTAAATTTTTGTTGTTCGCAATTTTTGTTCTTTATGACAAGAGCTACAAGTTTGCCTCAGAGAGTAAATCGAAATTCGGAATGGTTTGCAAGATATGAGCCCGAGAAAATGATCACTTTTTTGCGAAAATGATACCGAGGCCCCAAATCTTTGGCGGCCCATAAAAAAAGTGCATGACTTTGGGAAAAATTGGGAGACACGGGTCTTTTTTTTAGTCTTTTATCACGTAGTGGTGTCCGTATATGGTTATTTTTTTCGTGTTGCACTGTGTTATACTACAAGTAATGAATGTTCAGTATACAAAAATAAGTTAAAAGTCAAGTTGAGGAGAATTGGATTTAATATATGTATAACAATCAATAAACATAACAGGTGTATAGACAAATACTCAAGGACTGTTAAACAATCTTAGTCAAACTGAAGTAATGGCAGCGATGAAAAACCCGGAATTCATAATTTTATCTGAAACACATTTAACAAGAGAGATAGAAGAATAAGAGTACATTTTACAGCATTATGATCATTATGTCACATTATCCAATTCAGCAAGAACGGGTGGAGTTATAATCTATTTTAAAAGGTGTTGGAATGTAAACAAATTATGTTTAAAGGTAGCTGAATCAAAATATACTGCAAAAAATAAAAATACAGTTCTATGAATTATGGCAGTTTATAGATCTCCAAGTTGTAGGGAAGTGGAGTTTTGTGATTCATTTGATGATATTAGTGAAAGGATTTGTGAGACCAAAAACGATATAATTATACAGGTATGTGATGGAAATCGTTTCGACTTGAAATGAAATCGTAAGCTCAAAACGTAGAAAATGGTTTTAGGTGTGACAAAAAACGTATCGATTTCATATTCCAATTTTGTTTCATGTTCAGTTGGTTATAAAAAAAATCAACCCTGCTGGTTTGCTTTTATTTGCTAGAAACAGAAGTTGGTTATTTAAAAATGGCTTTTGTTGTGGTTTCATCGTTAATGCTAATTAATGAAGAAAATAAATGTGAAAATATTAAACGGAGAAAGCTGCGGGACTCATCCAATCCATTAGATTTACCAGATAATATGTAAGTTGAAATCATCACCTTTTTCCAAGCATCTGGTTTCTTCAATGGTGGTCCAATACTATTAAAATTATCCGAAAGTGTTTGCCAAAGTTTCTCGATTTCTATTCGATCTCCTTTGGCAAAACCCTTTGCTAACTGTGGATACTTTTCCATAAATTGAATAACCATCTCTTCCTGATAAGTATTTATATGCTTTCCCCTATAAATATTAATATGTATGCAGATAAACTTGTCTTAATTATTTTAAAGGATTTTACTTACATTTTTAACCAAGTTATTGCACGCAATTTTTTTTTTCAAATAAACAAAAATTTTTAAATCGTGAACCAATGCTTACTCGATTTAAAAACGCAAAAAGAATACAAATTCCGTTTTCCATCACATCTTTTTTTCTCACATTGTCATAGAACAAGATGGGAAATGAAATCGATTTCGATTTAAAGCAAAACCAGAATGAAATCGAAATAAATGTATGCATCACAACTTTTTACGTTTTTCAATCGATTTTAAATCGAAAACGATTTTCATCACATACCTGATAGTAGGCGATTTCAACATAGATTGGAGTAAAAATTATACTTATAAAAATAGAATTCAAGCAACGCTAAATGATAATGGCCTCAAACAAATAGTTTCTGAGTATACTATAGTGACAGAAAATACAAAAACATTAATAGACTTTGTTATTACTAATAATAATAATAATGTTACAGTAAAGAATAATAGTGAAGATCATGAAGCAATAGATATACATAACTATAGAAAATAAAAATTTCGAACAGTCAACAAACCAGGAAATAACAGAATTTAAATATAAAAGAAACCTATTTAATATAGCAATTAAAAGTGTTTTATTAAACTATGATGAAAATAATGATGTAAATAATCCCCCTTATTATGATTGTCGACGTCGACGTCACATCAAGTCGACAGTAAAAAAAGACAGCAGTTCTGAACTCCTTGTAGACAATAATTAACTAATATTGATGGCCAATTGTAATTTTATAAGCCATAGTAGTAGTAATATCTTATCAATAATATTTAATAGTTCTCGATAACGATCCCACAATTGCCTATATATTGATGTCGACTTGGTGTGTCATCGACAATCATAATAAGGGGGAATATGAGTTGTAATATCGATTATTGCATAGAAAATACAATTAAAAAATTCACGCATAAAAAAATAATCAGAGAAACAAATATTGCTAATAAGTTGCTTAATGACAACTAAAATTACTGAAAAGAGATAAAATTTTCAAATATAACATTGCAAGAAGAGATAATACAATAGATGCTTGGAATATTTATAAGGTAGCAAGAAACAGATATAAAACGAGTATAGAATATAGAATGTAACGCCAAAGATCAAAAGCAAATGTGGATAGAAATGAAAAACCTAGAACTTACAAAAAATTGCAATGTGATACAGACTGTGATATTTGATCAAGTAGAGTTTAAAGAAAATTATCAAATAGCCAACAAATTTAATAAATACTTTGTTAATAGCATTGAAACAATTAGAAATTCTATAGAACGAGTGTAAACCAACTAAATGTGATAAATACTAAATTTAAATTTCGTGCAATTAATTTACAAGATCTAAAACTTATATGTAAAGATATGAAAAATAAGCCCGTTTTCAATAGTGTGTCAACAAAAATAATAATGGACAACTGGAGTGTTGTGGGCAGAATAATATTGAACATTATAAATAAATCTCTTGAAGTGGGAAAATTCCCGGAAAGTTTGGAAATTTCGTCAATAAATCCAATGGAAAAAGTTGCGAAAACAACAAAATGTGAAGAATTTAGGCCAATAAATACACCAAAACGCTAGAAAAAATAATTGAAAAAGATGTAAAATAACAATTAGAAAACTATTTTGAGCAAAACAATTTATTTCCAAAATATCAATCAGGTTTTAGAAAAAAGTTTTCTTGTGAAACAGCAGTGAACTATGTTATTAATAGATGGAAATATATAGAAAAAGATAAAAGAATTATGGTAGTGTTTTTAGATTTCAAAACAAAAAACTTTACATGTATGGAATACAAGAAACTGAATTAAAATGCTTTAAATCGTATTTAACAAACAGAAAGCAAATTGTGAAAATTAATAGTATAAAATCTGAATGTATATGCAATGAATACGGAGTACCACAAGGATCCATTCTGGGATCACTATTATTTATTATATATATCAATGATATGCCATGTGTATTACCAAAATGTGAAATTATTTTTTTTGCGGATGATACACTGATTTTTATGGAAGGACATACAGATAAATAGTGCCAAGAAAATATTGGTAAATTTATAAATAATGTGAATAAATGGCTAAAGGTGAATAAGTTAAAATTAAACGAAATTAAAACAAAACTTTTGCAAATAAATATCAGCAGTGAATCAACTCTTGAAATTAACGGACAAATTATAAAAAAAGTAGATAAAATTAAATACCTTGGTTTCATAATAGACAAATAATTAAAATTCAATGATCACGTAGAATACATATGCAAAAAAATTGATAAAAAGATAGGTTTCTTTAAAAGAAAACGTTGAAAGATATCCATAATAACGGCTATAAAAATATACTATATAACGTTATAATAAAACCCCATTTTGAATTTTGTTCAACTATCATATATACGTGCTGCACGGTAGCACAAATAGAAAGTCTCCAGAAATTACAAAACAAAACTATGAGATCAATATTAAAATGAAATATTTATACACCAATTGGATTCATGCTTGATGCACTAAACGAGATGAATACACATAAGTTTATTCAAAATATGAAAATGGGAAACACGCCAGAATACCTAATAGATCAGTTAAACTATGTTGGAGGAGTACAACCATACCACCTAAGAAATGTTAAAAACTTCAGGCTTCCAAGAATAACAACAGCTGCAATGCAACGATCTCTTTTCCGTAAAGGACTACATCTTTACAATATGCTCCCTAATTGTATCAAAAATGAAATAAATGTCAAAGTTTTTAAAAGAAAAATTGTAAATTTTATAAGAAACTAGCTGACTCGGGCAAACCTTGTTTTGCCTTCAAATTTGCACTAAATCGATATAGCAATTATTGTTTAAATAAAGGTATCGGGCTAATTAACCCCACTACACGCTGGTTAAGGACTCAACGCCTTCAGCAAAACGCAGCATAGGCTTATCGCGCTAATCTCTATTGGGCAAAACACAAAAAACAAAATATTGGGCCATCTGTCGGATGAACTTCAAACTACACAGAAACACTCCTCACGTCCCATAGAACATGTATATAAAGTTTGGTCAAAATCGGTGCAGTAGTTCTAGAGTTACGGTGCAAAAACACACACACAAAACTAAGTATTGCGCCATCTGTTGGACGAACTTCAAACTACACAGAAACACTCCTCACGTCGCACAGTGGCTGAAAATCGTTTTTCATTGGCCAAAATTCTGTAACTTTTGAACCGATCAAAATATTGAAGTAATTCTTTTTTTAATGGATAGATATTTAATTCAGCTTGACTCAGTTTTAATTACATTGAAATTGATCGAGTACTTCTTAAGGACTTCTAGGTCAAAGTTGAACTTTTGATTTTTTTTTAACTTTTGGAGTGAAATATGGGTTTATTTTTTTTATTTGCATATTAAAAAATTTTATATTTTGATCTTAATAATAATTATAATTATTTTTTGTGATAATGGAATTTTTTTAATGTTACACTCAAAAAAATTTTTTACACTGAAAAAAATTTTTACACTCAAAAAAATTTTTACACAAAAAAAATTTTAAAATTAACTGGAAACAAGGTTTAAATCCACTCCTGTTCTTTCAGATGCTGTTTCTGGATCTGAAAAGAATCTTCGTGCGGTATTGCCATCATTTGTATTGCCTGACCCTTGTTTTGGCTGATCTATAATCAATCCAATTTTGCGATATTCATCTTGAACATCATTCTTTTTTGAACTTCTTAACTCTTTGTTGGTTTTATTGTTTCTTATGGATCCTGAAGACCCGAAATATAAATCATAATTGATTTTTAGTATATGTTCCATAAGTCGTATTCTTGCATGTAGTGGTGATAATCTAAATTCATATGCATCGGTATTATCTAATGATTTTGTCGGAACTTGGTTTAATTGGGTTTATGCTGCTTGGCATATAATGCAGCTGGATGCAGCCTTCGTGTTAGTCAAAGCCTGACCTACATTTCCATTTATCATTGTAAGGACTAATTGGTAGCTTACTTCAATTTGCTGCCCATCTAACTGTAATTGTAATGGCTAATGGTAGTGTTGCAATTTGGGCCTTGATATCACTAATTTCTTTGTTAATGGCATCACGAGTTTCTTCTTTGAATTCAAATTTGATTGGCCTGCAGTATTTCGTAGAAGGTGGTGTCTCATTTTTCCAAATATCCATTGTTTGCATTGTACTAGTCGAAGGCTCTGAATCTTCCAAAATCTTTTTCAATCGCCATGGTACAATTGATACCATGAACATATCCGAGTTCGAAATATTTTCACATACAACTTGTTTGTATTGGTTTTGTCCCGAAGAACCATCACATCCCCATTTGCAAAAAAGAATTAGCTTTGTGTTTCCATATTTCTTTAACGCATTTCCTGGTATTGATTGTAGCAAGCGTTCGGCTGTGTGATCAAGTAGAGATTGTAGTTGTACCTCTGCCGAAATTGGTGTGATTGTAATAGTATCCTTTGATGGCAAACAGTCCATTTTAGCAGCAGTTATGTGATGATATGCTGGATAGATATTTGAGCCCTTTTCAATCGCACGCAATCTGAGTTTAATATATTGCTGTTTTGTTAATTTCAAATCCAGAAATAAGGCTAATGCCTCCTCATTTGTGCACTGTTTTGCATCGCTCGGAGTTGGTATACTTTTAAGAATTCGTTTTGTTCTCACTGGACTAGCTTTAATAACTTTTTCAATGATATCCACTTTTGTTAATTGGTTCTGTGATCGTAATTGATGTAGGAAAGATTCTTTTATATTTGTACAACCAATTGCATCGTTAACATCTTTAAGTTTCCGCCTCTTAGATTTATCGCTGCAGTTGTCCAATGATTTGCGTGGTCTTCCAACCTTATCTTGCTTTGCTGTTTCTGCAGCGACCACTTCTAAACACTTTTCACTTTTTATATAAAACTTTTGTTTACTGTAGCTAACTTCTTTGTAGCGTTTTTTTAGTACTTTTACAAAATTAGATAATTGCTCTTGTATTTCGGTGCTACACGAATTTAAGCTTAATTTTATTTTAACGTAAGTAAGAACATCTTCCTGGTTTTTATTTCTAAAATACTGTCCGGCCAGTTCTTTATAACCGAAGCTCTCCATATTTTTCTGAATATTTTTATTTGAGTCTGTTATGATTTATCACTTGCAAATATACGTACGTACACGTAAAGGATTAACTTATTGTGTAATCCCTTATTGAATCCGTAGTTTTATATATTTTTAGATACATGTTATTCACACATTGATCTTCAATTTCATAGCAGGTAGTACTTAAATTGAACAAAACTGCACGTGTTATCCAGACCTTAATATCAGGTAAAACTAATTAGTATCTCGCCAATATGGGGTTCTTTTATCTTTAGTCGTTTAATGTCGCGATTATTATTATAAAATTGTTTATGACTTTGGCTGACCCTAACAGTTATATTAGAAAGAGATCATATGTTTACTGTAGAACCTATTGTGATATTTTTATTACTGATTTTTTGCTGATCAAAACAAAGCCATAAAACCCTTTCGCAGGTATTATATTTAATTATTTTAGTTTTAGGTAGTCTAAAGTAAAAAACATAAACCTTCAGGCAAAAAAGTGAAAATTTAATACACCATTGTATACGAGTAATTATAGGGCTGTTTATATTAGAGTAATTTGATTTTTTTTGGAGTAATTTCATTAAAATTAAAAAAGTGTTCTACCGGCGGGTCGTGGCGGGTGCAAAAGTATATATGGGGTGAAAGAAGACACCTTCGAATTTCTTCGGGTGGTATACGTTTCTTGTTCCTTTTTGTTCCCTAGAAGTTCTATTCCACTAAAGTTTAAATTTTAGAAAAATATAGTAGTTTCATAAATATTTCATAACACCTCTAATATTAAACGCTAGAGCGGTAACCACTTACAACAACTAAAGACTATAATCCTACCAATATTATAAAAAAGACCGCAGGCCATTATCGATGATAGCTTGCGAGTAGTGACCATTTATTTTTGACAAAAAACTGATAAAAAACACCTTTTACTGAAATAACAAAAAACAGTTGAGTTTGACAGCATGCCACGCCCACAATTATCAATAGTTTAACCTAATTTTTTGGCTACCTTAATATGGATATATTAGCTCCAAAATGGCGTAAAAATTTTAAAAATCGGTGACAAAAAAAAATTTGACTTTTGGCCAATGAAAAACGATTTTCAGCCACTGTGCGTCGCATAGAACATGTATATAAAATTTGGTCAAAACCGGTGCAGTAGTTCTTGAGTTACGGTGCAAAAACACACACACAAAACTAAGTATTGCGCCAACTGTCGGACGAACTTCAAACTACACAGAAACACTCCTCACGTCCCATAGAACATGTATATAAAGTTTGGTCAAAATCGGTGCAGTAGTTCTTGAGTTACGGTGCAAAAACACACACACAAAACTAAGTATTGCGCCACATGTTGGACGAACTTCAAACTACACAGAAACACTCCTCACGGCCCATAGAGCACGCATATCAAATTTGGTCAAAATCGGTCCAGTAGTTTTTGAGTTTAGCGATCACGAACATACACGTAATTTTTATGTACATATGTATATAGCTGACACCGTCAGCTCAAAATATCTTCGGAACTACATAACCGATTTAAGAGTTTGATATCTCGTTTAGAAGAACATGACAACGGCTTTCCAAAAAAAAGTAAAATAAAATAAAAAAAAGCACAAAAAATAAATATATGTATATGTCATTGGTGGTGCAATATGAAAACTGCATTTTGCCACGCCCCTCCGCCCACAGACCTAAAATAAAAAATCGGACTTCACAGTGTCACCCGCCCGAGTATTCTGAAGGTTCCCTGAAAATTTCGTCAAAATCGGTCCAACCGTTTTGGAGCCATTACGTTACATACATACATACATACATACATACACACATTCCAATTTTATATATATAGATAACAGTATATAAAAATTTTATAATACTTGTATGTAAAAGTTAAATTGTTACTAAAAAAAAGTATTTCAAAATACTACTTAATAAATCTATATATCTATCTATCTAAAGCACCTTATTTTTATTAATTTTGTTTTTTGTACAAAGCATAATGAAAATAATAGTTTTTTTCTATTGAGTAAAATTGTCTGTCACTAGTTAGCATAGTTTCAACTAATTGTTATTAGCTGATCATGGAAAAACAAAAAAGAGGTTAAGAAAATTAGAGACAAACCAACTATAAAAAATTGGTACTACGAGTAAAATTTTTACTTGTAGAATTATTCGAACAGGACTGTTTGTGCTTCCTTAAACGAAGAAATTATCAATACATCCTTCTCCAATTTTACGCGAGCGATCAAATTCGCTTACTCCGATGCCAAGTAGTGATTCTCTAACATTACCGCTGCCTAGTAGTTCTTTATTTAAATCAGCGCCATTATCCGCTCCGGGCTCGTGTTCTTCACTTAACCAAGTTATCACAATAGACAACAGTAGTCAAAAACCTAAGGTGCCTGTCGGAATGGACAGATATATCACAGTAGTAAAGCGCGGGCGTAGCCCAAATTCATCTAAAATCTCATCGGTTCCCAAGCTATCCAGGGATAACGACGCTGCCTCAGTTAACCGTCAAAACCGTTTTAAAATATTGCAGAATGACAACGAAAAACCCGAAGCATCCTCAAAAAAAAACCTCCAAACCACCACCCATCTATTTAAGGCAAAAAAATTCTAACACACTTATCAAAAAACTAATCTCGGTCATTGGTGAAAAGGCATTTCACATTGTTCCAATAAAACGTGGTAACATTGATGAAACAAAAGTTCAAATATATAATGAAAAAGATTTCCGGAAAATGGTTAATGAATTAGAAAAAAATAAAACAAGTTTTTACACATTCCAGCTTAAGAGCGCCAAGGGCCTACAGGTCGTATTGAAGGGCATAGATTCCTACGTTGTCCCTGCTGAAATAAAAGATGCTCTTACTCTCCAGGGATTTAAGGTAAAGAATGTCTCTAACATAATAAACAGGGAGAAGATCCCCCAACCCCTATTTCGCGTTGAACTGGAGCCAAATGATGTAATACTGAAGAAAAACGAGACCCATCCCATTTATAATTTAAAATATCTATTATACCGGAAAATCACAGTTGAAGAACCACACAAGCGTTCAGGACCCGTACAGTGCCATAATTGTCAAGAATATGGCCATACAAAAACTTATTGTAAATTACCTACTGTTTGTGTTGTGTGCGGTGAATTACACAACACTGCTATTTGCAATAAGTCGAAGGACCAGAAGGAAAAAAAGTGCAGTAATTGTGGAGGTAATCACACTGCTAACTACAGGGGATGTCCTGTGTTCTCTTTTGTTAAACAAGCTATGAGTCAGAAGCCTAAAGTAACCCCAGCGCAAACAGGAAATACGTACTCCGCTACTTATCCTCCTATGGCCCAACCAATTTCTACACAAGTATCGTATGCTGACGCTGTGAAGATCAACTCTGTTCCAGTGCAAAAATTGTCACCACCAACTAGTACAACAAATGCAAATGCAAGCTTTAATTTCAATCGCCTTGAAGCTACTATTGATAATCTGGTGCAAACTATAAACAACTTTACAACAAATATGACTAGCATGATGCAAGAAATGCTGCGAATGCAGAACACTCTGCTTCTAGCATTAGTTAACAAGCCATGAACACATTAAAAGTATGTTTCTGGAACGCAAACGGCATTCGCCAACATAAAAATGAACTTGAGCACTTCCTCACGGCAAAAAATATTGATATAATGTTGGTATCTGAGACTCATTTGACTTCGAGAAGCCTTTTTAAAATGAGTGGCTACACCTTATATGATACAAAGGACCCGAGAGGAAGAGCATGCGGTGGATCGGCAATTCTAATAAAGTCAAGACTCAAACACTACATTCTTGAGAACATTTGTGAGGACCATCTGCAGGCAACAAATATTTGCATCGAAAATTTTTGTACAAATTTCGTGATATCATCAATTTACTCCCCTCCCAGATTTTCAATCACTGAGGATCAATATGAGGAGTTTTACAAAACTCTTGGGCCTTGTTTCGTAGCAGCTGGAGACTACAATGCAAAACATACGTTCTGGGGATCGCGTCTTATTACACCTAGAGGTCGAGCATTGTTCAACACAATTTCAAAAATGGGTTTGGATGTCATTTCTAGCGGGGAGCCCACTTACTGGCCTACTGACATACAAAAAATTCCGGATGTTATAGATTTTGGGGTCATGAAAAATATCCCTATGGATTTAATTCATGTTAAGCCTGAATTGCAAATTTCTTCTATACAACGCGATCCTAAAACCTAGTTGTTGGGCAACGCTTCAGCATTCAATACAGCAAATATTAATAATCCTCCATATGATTACAGCTGCTTCCTGGTATGTTAAAAATTTGTGTGTTCATGACGGGACGTTCCATAAGTTAATACAAAGGCGACAACATTCGAGTACATATGAAACTCGATTACCATCCAACCATCTAGCTCGCAACATTCTAAATTATAGAGGCCACGCTAGAGTTGAGATTTGAATATTTGTAAATTTTCAATTTACACTGAAGTATTTTGCAATTTTGTTGCTTCGGACTCATGCTACAAACCACCTTATTTGGATTAATTTGTTTGGACAATTTGCAATAACTTTTTTTAAAATTCACTACTAAGCATATTTCTAAGTTAAATCAAGTTAAATAAAGCAGTTCCATTAAGAATCAGTGAAACACAAAAGTCTTCTTATGTTTATCGCGGTTCACAGAACTAAAATAACACTGCACAAAACAAAAACAAAGTTGTAATGACTGATCCTGGTAGAAGTGTACACAGTTCATTTTCTTCATTTTCGGTGGAATTAAACTCAGCCCCTTCGCAAATTGTTATAGTGACTCTGCATAATCTTGTAACTCTTACACCATGTGTATGTGTGTTCAGCAGTTCTATGTAACACTATGAAAACCTATGTATGTAACTATGGAACATTTTTGACCTTCCACCTCTTCTCGGTCTGAAATGTTCCACGAAAATGTTATACTATAGGTCAAAACTTGAAATGTTTTTAAATGTTAATTTCGTTTATGATAACACACATTCTCAGTAACTGATTTATTTCAAAATATTTAGGTTCTTATTCAAAGTAACGCTACATTTTAAATATAAGGTGTTCAGTAATTTAATATAAAACACTACGAGGATTAACTTTAACATTTTTTATCCCCCTTACTGAAAACTGCAAAAATTTCCCCTTGAACAACGACATGGCGTGTAGAAAATTCAATTTCATAAAACTCTACTATGACATATTATACCACGACTTCAAATGTTTTTGTTCGCAAAACATTCTAAACGACAAACAGCTGATTTGCGTTCCATTAAGGACTCTCAGCACAAGTCGAACAAAAAAGCCACTGAATTTGCAGAGGATGCGTTTTATTTGGTACAACAATATTTAAGTTGATTTTTAACTCCTGCAAAATAATTAGATTCACAGTATTTTTTGTAGGAAAAAATATGCCATAACGATGTAAACAAAATAACATCAAGAACAAAACATAAACACACTCACGGTCCACGCATAAGTACATACACATATAGACATTGCGTACTCTACATTAGTATTTTATTTAAATTTTGCTATTTCTATGGTACAATATACCCAGCGACTTTACTTTTTAATGGACCATTTATCTGTAATTTGACAATCTTTTATCTGCCGAACGAAATTGCAGGGACAGGTTGTAAATCTTCGAGTTCAATTTGAACACCAGAAATCATAAATACTCCACACAATTGAATTTTATGGGATAAGTTTGTTTAAGAAAAGGTTTTATTATTCGCTTACAAAAAAGCTGTAGATATAATTGTTATTAAAAAGTAAAAATCAAATCAAGGTATTTAAGATCTATCATCAGTTAGAAACCTCGTTATTTTCAAAAAGTTTGACTTTGCTGTACGGTGTATTTATTATTAATATTACTTATATACATTGTTTATAATTTTTTTAAAATAAAAATTAAACCTATTGAATCCATTATTCCAGATATCCAAAATAATTATTTTAAAAATCTATTATTTGTTGTTGGTTTAGCTGAGTATATGCCTGTATTTCATTGACGGTAGCCAGATGATCACTACTTTTTAGCCCAAAAAATGTTTAAATTTTTTGTTCTAATAGTAAAATACGTTTCTTGTTTACCATTTTATGTCTTCATTACTTATACGGCCTTATTACGAGTGTCGTTGTCGTATTAAGAACGTTGTCGTTGTCGTTTTTTTATTTTTGGAACCATGCAAAATTTTCGACAATAAATCTTTTGTAATAGAATTTAAAACACAGGCTGTTTCACAATTTATATAGCTTTAAAAAATTATTAGTAACCTAGTTATTTTAAGTGCCAAAAAACAACTGATTTTATTTACAATTATAAAATTTCTCGCCGTGAAGAAATTAAAAAAGTGTTATAACAACAAAATGAATAAATAAGTGCTGCTGCGTTTTCTTCTTCTGAAGATGAAGAGGAGTTCACTTTAGTAGAGCTTAATGCTTTGCGGAGAGAAATGCGACAAGTCTGATATATTTGCTTTACCACATTCCAAGTAAGCGAAAATAAAACATTAAGTATATGTACATAAATGCATTCATACATGCATATGAGTGTACATAAGTACATATAAGCTTAATAAATTTATCAGTGTTTCTTTAAGATTTGTAAGCTACTTTCAATTAAATAAACAGGCTTTTAAGTATGTGCTCGAAAATATTACAGCGAAATTAAAACAGCCTACAAGAACAACACATTTGCAAAATATTTTGAAGCTTGCAACAACAATGAGGATTCTAGCTGAATGAAGGTATCAGAAAGGATGTTGGAATGACTACAATATTAGTATGAACCAATCTTCTGTAAGTGTATACATGCATTATACGCCGGATATGGCTGCCAAAATTACTGCTGTTTGTGCAGCTTTACATAACATATGTATGTATTCATTTTAAAACGGAGATGCCTGATATTGATATAGTACCCGAAACACCTACAACGACTTCTGAGGTAAATGATGATTCTAGCGCATCGAATATAAGATTATCAATAATGCAGTCGTTAAATATTTAATCCATTTGCATAATGCTATTTATATTTTTAATTAAGTAAATAAAATTAGCATAAGGATAGAAACAAATAAAATAAAAACTTCAATTTAAACTGAAAACAAACAAAATTCATTTTTAATAAATGAGAATAACAGTAAATCGAGTTTTTATAACTAATCTTTTTAATACAGAAGATCGTTACTTTTTGTTTAAATCCATTTTCTTAATTTTTGTTTGTTTGTCGTGAACAAAAATGCAAACGAAATTTTTTATGTTGTTTGACTGTTTTATACGACACTCTTAATACATAAATTGTAATAGAATCGAAAAAAGTGTTGTAATTTGGCGTTTTCACGACACTCTTAATATCATTTCATAAAAACGTCGTATTTTCGACCCAAATACGAACGACAACGACACTCGTAATAAGGCCGATGATGTGTTCGTAAAGACCAGTTTGGGTGTATGCATTAGTACATACTCAAATATATTGGCTGTTTCGTTCAAACAGAGAGAATAACAGTATTTTTTTTTACTAAATGTTTATCAATACCTACTCAAAACAGTACATAAGTATGTACTTTTGTACATAGAAATTGTAGCAAACACTTAAATCAACGCTCGTTTTCAATATGTTCATATTTCTTCTCTTCCTTACCTATTTTCACACCAGGGACTAAATTACGAAGTTCGATATCGATCGAAATTTATTTTAAATGGAATTTCGATTGAATGCGGTAATTTGTGTTTGAGCACTAACTAGCGGTATGTGCCTAGTACAGCTTTCTGGTTCCAACCATTAACATATTTCATTAGGTTTTGTTGAGGAAGTATTTTTAAAACAATCATTAATTAATTCTATGAATACATGAACTAAAATACACTTCAAAGTAATTTTTTATGTGGATATTATTTGATATACATACACATATGTATATGTATGTACTTATATTCCCTTTAATGCAACACACGTTTTTTTTCTGGTAAGGTTATATTTTTTAAACGTTAATTTTAGTTTATTCATAATTATCCAAATTTAATTATTTCAATATATTTTTTTATTACATACATTTATGTATATATATTTTGCATTTTTAGCTTGTAATCAAAATTTGAGAGCCATGAAGAATGGCTTTTATTTCTTAACCTTCTCTAAAAGTGCACATTAATATATTTTAAAATTTATATTTTGTAATCTTAATATGATTTACAATTAAATATGTATAAGCAACTAAAAAGCTATATCAGCATATTGTTTTAGATTCAAATCTTAAAGTCAAACATTGTAGTACCAGAAGCACTAAAACATCTAACATCAGCGAACGAAAAAAATTAATAAAACCAAAAATTCGAGTTTTCAATCCTCTTTATATTTAAAATGAATTCTAAGCCGTATTAAAACTTTTTTACTAGATCTACATATGTTTCAATTTAATTATTGCAAAAAAATACATTTCACTAATAATTAAAAAATATATATATGTTTTAATAAACAGACCTTTGAAATAATAACAAATTTTATATATATATATATATATATATATATATATATATATATATATATATATATATATATATATATATATATATATACATATATATTATGTGAAATGTGCAAGTCGATATTTTTTGAATATTCATTCATAAGATTTAAAACGAATGTTTCGAATGCCATAACTATTTTTGTTTATATCGAAGTAGGGGGCTGTAAAATTGCAAGGCGGATTAGAGGATCTGTCTTCGGTTATCCCAAATTTATTACGTTAATACATACCTGCGGTTTTAAGAATAACCGCGTATGTCTTAAATTACAACGTAGTTTGTGTTTCTAAATAGAAAATTTACATCGTTTGTGCTTAATAGTATAAGAAATCAAGATGAGTTAATATTACAATTTAGCATCAATAACTCGAAATGGACTTGCACAGATATTCGTAGAAACCTTAGATATAATTTGAATAGTAAATTTCATATATTTGTTAATTTTTATGGAATAAAAAATAAAATTTAAATAAAACAAAAAAAAAGAAGTTTTATTTAATATATGACCTAGAGCCGGAATAAAAATAAAAACAAAAAGTAAATTTCATGCCTGCCAACATTATAGATATCCATTGCAATTATAACTCGCCCCTAAAACCACGTCTTCACTAACCGTCGACTTGGACATGATATGAACATAATCCTGCAAATCAACGGTATTAACATGTTCATGTTCTTGTATGTGACAAATACGTGTTGATGCTCATGTTCAGACAAATCATTCATTTTTCGTGTTTTATTTTTTCTTATTTATTCTGATTTGCGTATGTACATATTTATGAGTTTTCTGCTACGTGGAGAACATGAATGTTCGAACTCGTGCTCAGGCAACGATGGCAGCACATGAACGAACCATTAATATGAGCGATTTCCACTAGCCTAATTTATGTATGTGCGACATGTGTTCAATGTTCATACCAAGTTGGTGGCTAGTGGAAACCGCTAGTAATGAAAAAAAAAACTACTTTGCTAAGAACTAATACTAACTTAACCTTCTACTTGAACTTGAATTTAAGAAACAGGATTTTTAAGTTCCATATAAAATCATACATCTAATAATAGTTGTTAACGTATAATAGTAATTGTAGAAATTTCAAATTCAGCAAGCAAAAAAAAAAAAAACTTAAACGGAAATGTTTATAATAATTACAATTATTTAATTTTAAGGCGAACGTACATAATATATAATTCGAGTTCTACTCAATACTTATTAAAATTAAGGAGAAAACTTACAGTTACGATCATCGAAACGTACTGATTGAAAACAATCTTTCCCAGTGTTAAGTTGTTTGTCCACACTGACCAACATCCAGTATATTTGAAAATTCAATCAGCAATATAATTCGTGTTATATGATTTTACGTCAAACGACATGCATTTTTTCGATTATAACTTATTGATTTGTTTTTAGCGAAAACATAAACGATGCCATTTTTATATGTAATCTAATAATAAAAATCGATGAATCCTGGGGAGATCCATCTTTATTATGTTTTAATTAATTTAAATTATAATCAATAAATATATGTATATTTTTAAATGTATATGTTTTGTGTATGTTCTGGAGTAATTGAAGTAAATTGTAGCTCCTAAACAGTATTATGTGTAATTAACTTCTCCTGGGGAATACAAATTGACGAACGCTTCATGTATAGCCCCATTACATTAAACAACTAATGGCTTAACGACATTCCCAAACTTTAACCGTTGTGTCTACGCTACCAGAAATTACATATGGATGTGTTTTGTGAAAATCTATACAAAAAGAGTAAAGTACAATTAATTTGTTTATTAGCAAGTTGACATATTTTAACTTACCAACTGAAGTGCAGAAATGTTGATGAGCATAAAGTGTTTTCATGCATCGTTTATTACGCAAATCCCAAACCCGAATTGTTTTGTCATCGCTGGCTGATATTAAGTATTTACCACCAGGATGGAATACCAATTCCCGCACCCAATTGTCATGGCCGGAGAGCACAAATAAACACAGACCAATGCTGACATCCCAGACCTTAAAAAAACCAGCATAAGAAAAAGTTTATAAATTTAATTTATTAGAACACCGTGCTGAAAAACGGGTGATGATCTGAAATCATGGTTTCGAATGCAGTAAATCGTCCGATTAATACCATCTCAACTTTTTCAAAAAATTGTATTTCGAAATTTGCAACATACATATTAAATAAATTAACTACATTGTAGTTATATTTTAAAGTTTAACAAATGTTAAATTTGTATTAAGCGGCTGCTGGACATATCAACATGTCACTTTCAATATTTGTGTTTTTGCAAGTTACAATATTGAACTAACTGCCTGTTTACCTATGTCGGAAGACTTTTTTCTTTATTCAATAACAAAATCAAAATTTTTTGTTTGTTTTAAACGTAATTGTATGAAAGAAATAATTCTTGCGACATCTGTAAAGAGGCAGCTAATGTGGAGAACGTTTTTTAAGTGAAAACTTCTTTCGGGTATGTTCCAGGTTTCGACTCGGATTGAAAACGAAAAAATTTTTGAATGCCCATAATTTATAAATTGGTGTTCTGAATTCAGCATATTTTTCCACATTCGAAGTTTATGTTCGAAAAAAAATCTAAATGTCACCGCCTACGGCTACGCAAAAGTCGACGGCTGCCGGCAAAAAAGTTGCAAAAAACAATTTATAGCGTATGAAAACAAAGATATTAAAATTTTTCAATTAATTTTCTACGCGAATAAAAACAAAATTAATACTCTTAAAGAAACAGAATGAAAATAAAATTATTCAATACTCCCAAAAAAGACAACGAACGAAAATAAAATTATTTGCTTTTGGTTGATCTGCTTGATTTGATATACCGTTACATCGTACAACTTCTGAACATGAAACATGCTCTTGTTAGTTTAAATTCACATCCACAAATACAAAGACCTTACAAGCTGGCTTTGATTTTACAATTTTTTAAGAGATTATTAATTTTATTCTCTTTGCTTCTTCTAGTTACGTTATTTATCAGCGCGGGTGTTAGCCGCATATAGGCATACCGACTACGTTGTCTTGGCACCATATGTTGCTTAAACAAAGTATTGCCTGATTATTACAGTGCGATTTTACAACTAAATGCAATCGTATTGTTATAATTATTTTTCAAATAGATATATATAAAAG
Source organism: Germaria angustata (assembly GCA_963681545.1). Lineage (NCBI taxonomy): Eukaryota > Metazoa > Arthropoda > Insecta > Diptera > Tachinidae > Germaria > Germaria angustata. The sequence goes on from OY813002.1 coordinate 33,568,305, forward strand.
AAATTAGTTTTAATTTCCTTAAAAATTTCATTTTTCTTTTTCAATAAGATCTAAATGCATTAAGATTTAGTTCAAAAAACATTGACATATCAAATTTCAGTAGGTGGGCAACTTTGTGTTTTCAAACATAAACAAAATTGTTGTATTTTTAATGTTTTTTTACACAAGTGAGATCTGCCAAAACCAAATTGAAACTATTGGCAAAGTTAAAAAATTTGTTTGCATTAATATTTCTGTGAAAAATTAAATTTTTTTTGATGAAGTTCAATAAAAAACACTTCAAACTAAAAACCAAAATTGTATTTTTCTTAATAATGTTGGCATTTATAGGAATAAAGTACGATTCGTTTTACTTTCACCCACCCCTTACTACTCTAATTGAAAATGACATGGTGATGTGAATTGCAGAACACCAAAAATGGTAAAGTAATCCACTTTCGAGTGAATTCGGATTCTAGAACATACCCGATTATTATTGTTTTTGTTTTGTTTTTGCTGTTATCACTGTTTTCGTCTGCAGTCACAGTGATGTATGTATGTCTTGTTAGTGTAGCCACTTAATTTATGTTTAAAATGCAATACAATACACGGGAAGAATTCATAAAAAAAGAAACGCTTTTGTTTTTATGGTAGGTAGGTAAAAATATCATTAGGAGCTTATATGTATTGAAAAATAACTGAAATCAAAAAATAACACAAACAAACTTCGCAACCGAAAAAATTACGTAGTTTAAAAATATTATTTTTCAAAAACTTATGTACTTACGCGTATAGTTTTATCTCTGGATCCAGATGCCAGGAACGGTCCTTGATGATGGCCCTTTTTGTTGTCAGCTCCAGCAGCCTCATTTATTGCTGAAGAAGAAGCCTCTGGCGCCCAAGCGATACATTCAACTGTATGGTCATGATCGCGCAATTCAACCTGATGGGAAAAATTATGTCTTAGAAAAATATAAATTTTTTCCAATATCTACAATTTACCTTGCAGTCTTTTGAATTTGTCGACCAAACTCGAACTGAGTGATCAATTGAGCATGATGCAAAAATTCCGCCATCCATATGCACGCGAACCATACGTACCCATTCTCTGTGTCCAGTATAAGTTTTAACACAATATCTGAAACAAAGACAATATTAATGCTGAAATGTTAAATAGCCTAAAGCAAACGAACCCTGTTGCAACTTCCCACATCTTAATAGTTTTGTCACGAGAAGCTGATAGAACATAATCACCAGCGGGTACAAAAGATACTGATGATACATTATGATCGTGACCATGCATGGTTTTAACACATTCATAACTCTGTTGAAAGTCCCACAATTTGATGGATAGATCAGCACTGCAAGAAGCTAAAAAGGAAATGATAGTTTAAAATTTGATATTATATTAGAAACAAAAATAATTTTTCACGTTATTGTTTACCTAACAATTTGCCTTGAGCATCGAATGCAATATCTTGCACGGAATTTGTGTGGCCTTTAAGACTGCGTTCATATTCGCCAGTCTCGAAATCCCAAATTTTTATAACTGCATCTTCAGAAGCTGACACCATTAGGCTAAATATGGGATGAAATATAACCTAAAAGATAAAACCACAATTTTTACAAAACAGTTGAAATATTATAAATTATTGTTTACTCGTGTAATGCTAGCTCGGTGGCCGGTCAATGAAAATTTTTCAGGAGGCCTTGGTATCCATTCACCAGGACTACGTTTAGCTTTTGATGGAGCACCTTCTATAACCTCTTTTTCTGCTTCAGAAAGTTTAGCTTCAAGCTCCATCACTTTCTTCTGTAGGCGTATTACAGACGTCCACTTCTTTTCTAATAGCCCGCCAAATTTTTTTTCTGTTTCACCACTGAGATCAGCTTCCTTGCGGAATGCTTCTAAAGATTCTGAGTATCCATTGCTGCCCAAATAGTCGGCAATCGCTTGGTTACTGTAAATCCAATATTTTTAATACACAAAACTTAACATCTTCATTAAAAGTACTTACAGCTCCTCGCGCTGCCGCTGCGACAACACCATTTTCATGCTGTTTTTAAATCTTGGGCAAGTTTTCACAATTCCACTTCAAGAAAATATATATTTTCTCCAATCGAAATTATTTCTTTATATATTCCAGTGCCCAGCACTTTAAAGGAAACTGAAAAAAACAAGAAATTAACGATTTTGTTCTATAAATGCTTGAATAATCATTCAGAGAAAAATAGTCCGATTTTCTAAGAATAACTCTACTAGATGTGTGAAATCGTGGTTTAAAAAAATACTAGTAATGGAATTGAATCTTATAGAACAACACCGGACAAACTTGAACAATTAGATAAAAGCAATCTAGTCTAAATTGTGTTTCATTTCTGTTATTGTTGTTTTTATGGGAAATAACAAAATTGCCATTTTATTCCCTTTTCCCAAAACTTCCTTTGGCAATTTCGTGTTGTTATTGTGTTTTACTACTGTTTTGTTGAACTTTTCACCCACTCTCTTCATGCAATATAATTACCGATGAGGGTAGCTAAAAAAATTAAATAAGCACCTCAAAAGTATTAAAAAAAGAATAGTTTCGTTGTAACACATAATTATTTTTACAACTCCAGAAATGTTCCTATTATTTTAAAGTCCTTTTTCCCAAATCCTGAAAACAATTCGACAAATAGAGCATTACTTGGAATTTAGTTTTTTTTTTTGTTTTATGATTAGACAATTTAATTATCTTTAAATTAATCATAATTTTGTACTTTATTTACGTATATTTGACAATTTTTAAAATTGTATAAATATAAATATAAGCTAATTCGATGCGTTTGATATTTTGTTAGCGCAGGATATTTAGATTTAACGAAGAATTTTAACATACGCTTTTGTATTACAGAATAGACTGATGCCAGATTTGGGAAAGTGAAAAAATTAGATGCGAACGGAAAATGCGTAACCGCAATAAAGAATAGCAATTATCCGATTAGGTACCATTTTTTTACGCATCGCAATAGATAGTAACTCGCCTGATAACAATTCGACAAATAGAGCATTACTTGGAATATATTTTTTTATTTTATAGATAGACAATTTAATTATCTTTAAATTAATAATAATTTTGTACTTTACGTATATTTGAAAATTTTGAAAATTATATAAATTATTTGGTCTATTATTTTTAAGACAAGAGACAAATCTAATTAATGCATTCAAACGGATCTCAAAAATAAAATATTTAGTGATTTAAATATTCGGGACTATTATGCACTATCTTTTGCTTACGAAAATAAAATTTGGTATACAAAAATATTACTGCTGAAAAATGCAATACGAGGTGACGGTGTAAAGGAATAAGTAATATATAAAAGTATACCATTATCAATACTCTCTTGAAATATTAGAATCATGGTTTAATTAGTTTTTATGGCAATTGCCTCTAATAATCTATAATGCGGATTTTAAACTTTGCGTTGTATTAAATTAAATCAGAAAGAAAATTCATAAAAAAATACAACGTGCAACCATACGAGCTTAAAAATTCTGCATACTTTACGATCTAACGAGGAAAGAAATCCAAATATGTATGTTCATTTAAGAAAGAATGTATTTTCATAAAATTATTATTCAGTATATTCTCCAAAAAAAATTATTTAAGAAATTTTAGTTATTTATTGTGGTCTTAGCTTTGTACGAGTATACGCCTGCAGTTCATTGGCGCTAAGCAAATCATTAGTTTACCAAAACATGAAGTCTGAAAAGCATTCAAACTCATATACTTACTTATATAAAAAACCAGAAATAATATATGAAAATTTTTATGAAATTCAATCATATTTTTCTACTTGTGAATCACAAAATATATACATGAGCATAGTAATCTTAGAAAACTTTTATACAATACAAACAACATGTATTCGATTACCTAATTTTTATTATTCTTACAACCTGTATAAAATTAGAAGCCCTTGGGTGCCAATTTTTTGTCAGTACTTTGGACAACTTCTTATTAACGCTTTTGAAATCCGTTATTTTGACGATAATGGCAAATAGTATATAAATAGTTAAATACGTTTATTAAGTATGTGTATACACAACATATTATTATGTACTTATGTATGTACATTAGGGTAGAATATACATTTTTGTTTTATTTTCCTTATTGAATAGCTCTATAATATCGCATTATGATTTCAGTTCTATTTATAATACTAGATAACAAAGAGATTTGAATTTATTTTTAGCTTTTTACATAAACCAAATACAGTACTCCACAACGAAAAGGTAAAAAGCGCAGTTTAGACACGATGTATGCAGTGTTCGATTTTGGTCCGTATGTCGTCAGCTGGAGTAGGAAGCATACAGCTTGTTGAGAGTAACAAAGGACATCGACATCGAAATACATCGACATACTAAAATCCAATTTTCTGTAAAGTACTTTTTGTTTCTACAAAAATAAAGACCCGAAGAATAGATCGGAAATTATCCAAAACTGATGCAACCGTCTGCGCAATCACCTGATCTAAATGTGATAGAGAACTTATCAGTTTTAATCAAAACTTTCGCCAACACCAGAAATCAAGTAGGAATGACTTAATAAAACTTTAAGGAAGTAATGGGCTAAAACTATTGAAACTATTGTCATAGAAAGTTATTAGAATCGATTTAGAAAAAGCTGAAATCTGCAATTTGATTAAAATGGATGAAGTCTTTTGAGAATGTGTTCATTTATTTTTTGATTTTCGTTGTAAGTTTTAAAATGTAAATATTTGAGACTGAATAAAATTTAAAGTTTACAAAGTATACTAGGAAAGACACATTAGATTTTTTATATCTATTCAATGCAAGCATATACTCAGCTAAGCCAACAATAAATAATATTTTTTAATATCTTGTTTTGTCTTGAAGTTATTTATGAACGAGGTCTGCAGTCAATATCATACGATATCGGAGGCATGATTGAAAAAAAAATTGCGAACAAGCAATGACGAGTGAGCAGCTGCATTAACATTATCGTTTCCGGACGTTATTTTTTAATTTCATTTTCCGTATTGCTTCTCGTAAGCGGTGCATAACTTCAAGATAATTCTCCTTATTAACCGTACGTCCATGTGGCAAGAACTCATGATGCACTACGCCGCGTTAATCGCAGAAAGCAGTGAGCAAAACCTTGACATTTGATAGAACTTGGTGTGTTTCTTTTGGTCGTGGCTCTCCTTGCCTCTACCATTGGGACGATCGGACTTTTATTTCTATGTCATAGTCACCTACCCAAGATTCGTCACCAGTTTTGACCCTTTTAAGCAAATCGGTATCGTCGTTAATACCATTCAACATTTCCTGAGCGATTTCCAAGCGACTGTTTTTTCATCAAAACAATTTTGGAATGAGCTTCGTTGCCACACGCTCCATGACTACAATTTGCGAAAAAATTGTATGGCATGAGCCAACCGATATAGCGACATCCTCTGCAACATCTCTAAAAACATTTTCATCGGTTTTTGATGTTATGTAGCTCTCAGGTCGAGCGTCGTCTTCGAAAAGCTTGTACCACTTGTAAAAATTTTTTTCTGACTCAGAGTACAATCACCATATGCCAATCTCGACATTTTAAGTGCTTTTAAGCACTTAATTCCATTTTTGCACAAAATTTGATGCAAACTGCATTGGAAATTTGACTATACTTGTGGTTCAATTATTTAAAAATTTCAATTAAGGCTTTAATTGCGTAAATTTCCTGATTGCCCAATTAATATCTTGTTTCCACGGCACCTGCTTCGCTCCCTATTCCCAATCATGAGCGAATCAACTTGCTTCGCCATACAAAATTTTGAGAGCGAAGCTGGTAGATTCATATTGAATCTACTTGCGAATTAAGAAAAATCCTCTCTTCTCTAATTTTTATCGTAAGTTTATCTGCACTAGTTGTCAAAATTAAATATTTTTGTAAATAAAGCAAATTTAAAAGTGAAAAGTTTAAAAATATAATTGTTTTTGTGTGTGTTTCCTAGGCGTAATAATAAATTTGAATTGAGTGAAAAGTTAATTTATATAAATTTTATAAAAGTTAAAAAAATAATGGAAAGAAAAAAAATTATAAAAAATCGAAGCAGATAGATGGGTCGTGTAAACAGCATTATTCATAAACTTGCATTCATGGGCTGCAATATCTTACAGTCAGAATAACTTTTTTTATAACTTATTCAGTTCAGTATCTCAAAACTAGATTCTAATAATATTATTAAACGTATGAATGCATGAAACTTTGTATGTATGTAATCATTTCAGGACCCAAATGAAATTTAGTCTGACTAAGAAATAACTATCAGTTGAAAAATAACGCCGCGGTATTTCATAAATAGAACTTTTAGCCTATTAAATAAATACCACATTTGTCTAAAATCCACAACTTTCTCACATATTTTCGGTAGCCCCTAATAAACATACTCGTATACGCACACCACATATACACATATGTATGCACATGTATGTAACACTTTTGTTTAACAGGTTTTATTTTTTATAAACAACAATCAATATTGTACTTCTACAAAGTTTTTTGTTGTAACAATGACTTTATTTCATTAATTTATTCTAGTCCCAATCTCACTAATTTATTATTATTTAAATTTATTAACATTTGTGTGCCAGTATCAAAACTAATACTAAAAGTTAAATATTTGAAACAAAGTGTATAATATAAAATAGTGTTTATGGAAAGTATTATAAATGGCATTATACATTTATTAACAATTCGTATTAAAATTTTGGATAATAGCTTTGAAACCTACATAATTCAATCATTTGGATCCAAGTATTTCATAAATTTCATTAAAAGTACATTTCCTATATTTAAAATTCCATTATATACTACGTTTATACGCACGCCTTATTTGCAAATAAAAAAGAAGAATGTTGCCGTATAACTTTTTTATTGTAACTTATTAACTCACTTAAACAAGCCGTGAATAACGACACTATTTGCAAATAAAAAGTAAGACGTTGCCACTTCATGAACGTTTTTTGTGTTTTACTTACCAAACAATCATATTTTCGTCACATGGCATCACTAATAATAACATAAGTTCTGTATGCAATTTCCCGTATAAACAGTGAATTAGTTATTTGCAAATAGTTATTTGCAAATAGGGGTCCAACTGGACCCCTATATTACTGATGGATCTAAACCCGACCACACAACATCATTAGGGGTAGTGCATAAAAACGGTATACCCACAACAACCGGGTGGCTCCCATTGCACTGTTCTATATTCACAGCATGCCACAGAATTTGAATAAAAAACAAAGGAAAGTTTGTTGTTTATACTGACAGCATGTCGGTACTCTCAGCAATTAAAAATATCCACAACGATAACCCGAATATCAAACCAATTAGGGATATGCTCATAAAACATCAAAAGAGACTCCTAAGCCTTCGGGTTCCTGCGCATAAGGGCACCCCAGACAACGAATTTGCCGACAAAGCGGCTACAGACAGTCATCACTTTTTAATGCATCGCCGAACAAGGATTTACAAAAAACTTATAAACAAACACCTTCGTAACAAAAAAAAAAAAAAAAAAAAAAAAAAAAACAGACTGGTTCCAATTTCAATACTTTTATTCAACCATTAATCGTGGTTGTACGACCGCCTTATACCCAGCAGAATTATCAAGGAGAGAAATTACCTACTTCACACGACTGAGGCTCGGCCACACATTGATAATTCATAACCCTTCTACAACGCAACTCACCGTCTCCCTGTCCATATTGTTCAAACCGCTTAACTGTCGAATATATCCTCGACGACTGCTCAACCTTAGCGACACTAAGTGCAACAAACTTCGATAACACTGCACGGTCAGCCTTACTAAATGATATCAATCTACAAAACGTTAAAAAAATACTTAAATACATAAACGACATCAAACTAAACAGCAAAATAAATAAAAATACATAAATTATATTTATAAATAAGAAACACATTGTACACAGTTAATCACACTGTAGGTCCTGGTAGCTAGTGTGTTTTGTAAATTAGTTTAATATTTTATATTACTCTAATAAATAATAATAATATATTTAAAATGTAAAGTTTTCAACTTAAAGTTATTTTTAATTTAAACAAAGATTGAATTCTCGTTTATGATGATATAAACTAAAAATATGAAGAACAACGTTAAATTAACAAATGTTCTTATCTATCTAACTTTGAATTTTTAATGGTTATGTATTTATTTTATATTTATGTTTACATACATATATAGGTATCTCATTCATATGGAAATACGTTAAACCAATTATTTGTTAAAATGACCGAAAAGAAATATTCGTTATATAAGGATATTATATTCGTTATATAATGTTAAAAAAATTATTTGTTAAATTGCGAATACGTTAAAGTGAGTGTATGTTATACCAAGCATTGACTGTATTTCTGTTGAAAATTAAATAAAATTAATAAAATAATAAATACAAAAAAAACTTTGATATACAACGAATTTATCATTATAACGTTATGCCGAGATTTGAGAGTATTTCAATACTAATTAAATTTCGATAATTCATTCTTAGGGAGCATATACATACAGTACTATGATAACTCTCATGCAGTAGTTAGAAATTTTCGTTTCACGACAAAGTCGACGTTTTTCGCTCAAGCATTGATTAAAATAATTCTTTCGCGTAGTTCTTCATTTTAATAAATAAACTTTCAGGCGCCGATGTTTTTATTTTTGCATTCACTGTAAATTGAAGCTTTTTGTGAATTTTTGGACGTGATTAATAATTCGCATGCGTATTGCATGTACACTTAATCATAATCAGTATATGTTTTCATATTTCATATTTACACAAACATACGTAAGTATGTACGATAATTGTAAAGTGAACTTGATTGTAGTATATATGATTTCAACTTGTTGTTAAGCGAGTATTTTTAATAATTTCAAGTGTATAATTAAACATAAAAAACATCACTAAAATTAATAAACAAAATTTTTAACTTTATTTGTATTGTAATTTATACTTTATTTGTATTGATTTTAAATTATTCCTTTGAATCATTAATTTCGGTTTTTAAAAGTAAATATAGAATAATAACCGTTAAATTAATCCTTTTTAAAATTGCAGAGCTCTTATCTGCCTTTCTCGTTCACAAAATGTCGATAAAACACTCGCCCCCCAAGTTTAAATAATTGTTTGTAAAATGCAAATACTATTCAGAGCGATTATAAAAAAATTGCATTATAAAAGTTTAATTATACAAAACAAATCATCCATATATTTAATCATGATTTTTGGTTTAATATCCATCTTCTCAATGCATCTATCAAGTAATTCTTCCATAACTATATCTGCTATTACTGGAGATGCTGGTGATCCCATTGGTAAACCTACTCGTTGTATATAAATTCTTCCATCTGTTTGAAAATATCTATTATCCTCTATGCAAAATTTTAAAATACGTAAAAATAATTCTTTATCTATTCTAGTATACTTTTCTAATAAAGTCCATTTTTCTTTTATAATATTAATAGCAAGATCAACTGGTATACATATATAATAGCAAGATCAACTGGTATACAATCTATTAAATTTACGGTTGAGAAAGAATGCAATTCAAGATTATCATATTTAGATACTTTAGTGATAAGAAATAATGGAAGATTAGTATGTGATTGGAATAATTTAATTAAATTTAATACAATTTTAAAAATATTTACTTTACAGGGTACAAATTTAACTATATTTTAAGTTGCGACTATTATATTATTATTGGAATTGATTTTTTAGTGAAATATGTTTGGAAACGTCTTCAATAATAATAAAACTTAGAAGTATATATCACTTTAATTTTTAAATTTGTTTGCATTACTTGTGAACCTTCGTAGTGAACAGACGTGTTAGCGGAGTTATTTTTACATACTAAACAAACAAAAATACAAAAAAAAAATATTCGTAATAAGTACTGATTCGTAATAAGTACGGGTTTTTTGTGTAATTTGCTTTATTTGCACTAATAGCATTTTTCATATAATCTGAAACAACAAAAACAAAAAAAAAACAAAAAACAACCGTAAACAAAGTGACTGAGGAATACTCTGCATGAGTACCTCAAAAACAAACAATTGTGAAGTGAGTTCTAACGGCAGAAATGCCTATTTTACTGTGAGTTCTGAAGCTCTTAATGCAAACAATAAAAATAAAAAAATTGATGATAGTCTTTTTCTAACGGCAAAGCCAATTTTACGTGAGCGATCAAATTCGCTTACTCCGATGCCAAGTAGTATTTCTCTAACATTACCGCTGCCTAGTACTTCTTTATTTAAATCAGCGCCATTATCCGCTCCGAGCTCGTGTTCATCACTTAACCAAGTTATCACTACAGACAACAGTAGTCAAAAACCTAAGGTGCCTGTCGGAATGGACAGATATATAACAGTGGTAAAGCGCGGGCGAAGCCCAAATTCTTCAAAGATATCATCTGTTCCCAAGATATCCAGGGATATCGACGCAGCTAACCGTCAAAACCGTTTCAAAATATTGCAAGATGACAGCGACAAACCCGAAGAATCCTTGAAAAAAACCCCGAAACTACCACCAATCTATCTTAGGCAAAAAAATTCTAACACACTTATAAAAAAACTAATCTCGGTCATTGGTGAAAAGGCATTTCACATTGTTCCAATAAAACGTGGTAACATTGACGAAACAAAAGTTCAAATATATAATGAAAAAGACTTCCGGAAAATGGTTACTGAATTTGAGAAAAATAATACAAGTTTTTACACATTCCAGCTCAAGAGCGCTAAAGGCTTACAGGTCGTACTGAAGGGCATAGATTCGTACGTTGTCCCTGCTGAAATAAAAGATGCTCTCACCCTCCAAGGATTCAAGGTAAAAAATGTATCCAACATAATAAACAGGGAGAAGATCCCCCAACCCCTATTTCGCGTTGAACTGGAGCCAAACGATGTAATATTGAAGAAAAATGAGATTCATCCAATTTATAATTTAAAATATCTGTTATACCGGAAAATTACAGTCGAAGAACCACACAAGCGCTCAGGACCCGTACAGTGCCATAATTGTCAAGAATATGGCCATACGAAAAGTTATTGTAAATTACCTACTGTTTGTGTTGTGTGTGGTGAATTACACAACACTGCTATTTGCAATAAGCCAAAGGATCAAAAGGAAAAAAAGTGCAGTAATTGTGGAGGTAATCACACTGCTAACTACAGAGGATGTCCTGTATTTTCTTTTGTTAAACAAGCTATGAACCAAAAGCCTAAAGTAACTCCAGCTCAAGCAAGAAATACGTTCTCCACTACTCATCCCCTAATGGTCCAACCAATCACTTCACATGTATCGTATGCTGACGCTGTGAAGATCAACTCTATTCCCGTTCAAAAAGTGTCACCACCAAATAATACAACAAATGCAAACCCAAGCTTTAATTTCACTCGCCTTGAAGCTACTATTGACAATTTGGTGCAAACTATAAACAACTTTACAACAAATATGACTAGCATGATGCAAGAAATGCTGCGAATGCAGAACACACTGCTTCAAGCATTAGTTAACAAGCCATGAACACGTTAAAAGTATGTTTCTGGAACGCAAACGGCATTCGCCAACACAAATATGAACTTGAGCACTTCCTCACGGTAAAAAATATTGATATAATGTTGGTATCTGAGACTCATTTGACTTCGAGAAGCCTTTTTAAAATGAGTGGCTACACCTTATATGATACAAAGGACCCGAGAGGAAGAGCATGCGGAGGATCAGCAATTCTAATAAAGTCAAGATTAAAGCACTATATTCTTGAGAACACTTGTGAAGACCATCTACAAGCAACAAATATTTGCATCGAAAATTTCTGTTCAAATCTCGTAATATCATCAGTTTACTCCCCTCCCAGATTTTCAATCACTGAGGATCAATACGAGGATTTTTACAAAACTCTTGGACCTTGTTTCGTAGCAGCTGGGGACTACAATGCAAAACATACGTTCTGGGGATCGCGTCTTATTACACCTAGAGGTCGAGCATTGTTCAACACAATTTCAAAAATGGGTTTGGATGTCATTTCTAGTGGGGAGCCCACTTACTGGCCTACTGATATACAAAAAATTCCGGATGTTATAGACTTTGGCGTCATGAAAAATATATCTAGGGATCTAATTCTTGTTGAAGCTTCTCATGATCTCTCCTCTGATCACTCCCCCACGATCGTTACAATTTGTAGCCCACTAAGAAGTGACTTACCTCACCCATATGCGAAGTTGATAAATAAGGTTAATTGGCTGGGGTTCAAAAAATATCTCAGTAGTCATTGTACGGAGAACATCAGGCTTAGAACTCCCGATGATATCGAATTCAACATTGCCAATCTTACCGAGAATATTAAACAGGCTGCTAAACATGCCACTACCTCCCATCCGCAGACTGGGTTTAATAGAATCTATTCTGCGGATATTGAACGTCTCGTATGTGAAAAAAGAAGAGCTAGAAGGGAATGGCAACAGCACAGATCACCACAACATAAAATCAGACTTAGAGAATGCACTAAACGACTCCAAGAGTTGCTTGCATCTGAAAAATCTGCTTCTCTTAAGAACTATCTGGAAGGTCTCGATGTCACAGCAGCATCTAATTACTCTTTGTGGCGCGCTGCTAAAAAACTTAAAACACCCGTTGAGTCTAAACCACCCTTGCGCACTTCTACCGGAGGTTGGGCAAGAACCAATAATGAAAAAGGTAAAATATTTGCTGGGCATTTAAAATACGTATTTACCCCAAACACATGTACTGGTGGTGTTGATTTGCCGAGTGTAGTTGCTCTACCCCCTCGACCCATAAAGTTTAAGATGCGTGATGTAAATAAACTAATTGCTGAAACCAACCCAAAGAAGGCCCCGGGTATTGATGGAATTAGTAACAAGATGCTGATGAAGTTGCC